>JAZKJV010008197.1:0-600000 GCA_037367405.1 Ottelia alismoides
TCCGCTGGGCGGAATCCAATGTGCGGCTAGCATAGTGTATAGCAAATGGTACTCCATCCCTCCTCTGTCCCAGCACTGCCCCTACGGCAAAATCGGAGGCGTCCGTCATGATCTCGAATGGAGAGACCAATCAGGTGGCTGGAGGACAGGAGCCTCAATAACACACTGCTGGAGAGTAGCAAACGATGAAAGGCACTTGTCATCGACAAGGAACTCGGTGTCTTTCGTCAAGAGGTCAGTCAACGGCCGGGCAATCCTGCTAAAATCCTGAATGAATCTCCTATAAAATCCAACGTGCCCCAGAAATGACCGTAACTGTCTCAGATTGGACGGCGGTGTGAGTTTTCTAATGACATCAACCTTGGCCGGATCCACCTCCATGCCCCTGTTGGAGATGATGTGGCCAAGCACCGTCCCTTGAGTCACCATGAAGTGACTCTTCTCCCAAGATAGCACCAAGTGATACTCAATACATCGCTGAAGTACTCGATCTAGGCAGTCAAGACAAGAATCAAATCCGTCGCCGTAGATCGAGAAATCATCCATGAAGACCTCTAGGCACTCCCCTACCATGTCCGAGAAGATCGACAGCATGCACCTCTGAAAGTCGCAGGGGCATTGCATAGCCCAAATGGCATGCGTCGAAAAGCGTATGTGCCGAAGGGACAGGTAAAGGTGGTCTTCTCCTGATCCTCAGGAGCGATGGCCACTTGGTTGTAGCCCGAGTACCCATCCAGGAAGCAATAATGGCTCTTCCCCGCCAGTCTCTCTATGATCTGGTCAATAAAAGGCAGGGGGAAATGGTCCTTCTTGGTGGCTTGGTTGAGTCTCCTGTAGTCAACACAAACCCTCCAAGAGGTGGGTACTCGTGTAGCAATCTCCTCTCCCGACTCACTGATCACAGTCGTGATGCCCGTCTTCTTGGGCACCACATGCAAGGGCTGACCCACTTGGAGTCGGAAATGGGATAAATAAAAACCTGCACCCCACCACTTCGATATTTCCTTCATGACAACCTCTCTCAGGTTGGGGTTCAGACGCCGCTGGAACTCACGCGACGGCTTCGCCCCATCCTCGAGATAGATGTGGTGGGAGCACACTGATGGACTAATCCCATGGAGATCTGCTACGCTCCATCCGATTGCCTTGCGGTTCTTTTCAAGAACCCCCATCAAACGGGATTCCTGCTCTCCAGTCAACTCAGCGGAGATGATGACTGGGTACATCTCTGGATCGCCCGCAAGGAATCGATACTTCAGCGAAGTAGGGAGCGGCTTCAGCTCTGGAATGCTGGGTGCCGGCAAATCTGGCTGTGGAAGAAACTGAGTGAACGCTGCAAGGTCGGCCAAATCTGCCTGGGGAAAGTGAAAGTGTACTCTCGCAAACTGGATCGGGAGAAGGCTGCTCTACTGCACTGTCTCTGGTCTGCTCTGCCTCTACCTCCTCCTCATCTATAGGCTCAGATGGACTCAGGTCTGGCATCTGATCATAGCAATCGGCCCAATCAGACTCTGAATCCGAGGGATCTGCATCAGAATCGGTGGCATCAGTACCATCGGGAAACAAGGTGGCATCAGCACCACCATCACGACTCATCGTGCTGCGATCAAGGACCGGCTCTGCTGCCGCAATGGTATCCTGAACCAGGTCTGTGCTCTCCAGGACTCTCTGCTGTCATCTCTGCATCAGCTGTGTCTGAAAGTGAGAGGGTGGTTTGTGTCTCAAGGTCTGCCCAAGCTGCCTCATCATCTGTGATCACAAAATCACAGTCCTGGTGGATGTCTGGCTCTGCGTCTGTCAGCTGCTCTGAATCGGTACTCGCATCTGAGCGGGGTCTGAATCTGGCTCTATAATCCTCGACCGTCTCTATTTGTATACTCTCGCCTGGACGCGAAAGTACACCTTCCCGCTATCATGATCAGTCACCGCCTTGGCTGTGGCCAAGAACGGACGACCGAGTATGATGGGGGTATCGGTCACTGACTCAGGGGTCTCCATGTCCAACACTACGAAGTCCACGGGGAATTGCAGACCCTGAAATCGTGACGATAACGTCTCGTAATAACCCCTTCGGCCTCTTGACCGATCGATCAGCGAACTGAAGGACTGTCCTGCTCTGTCGAAGAGTGCCCAACTCGAAGCGGTCGAGAAGGGCTGCCGGAAGTAGGTTGATCGACGATCCGCTATCTAAAAGAGTACGGTCGAACCACTGCTCACTAATCTGGCATCTAACATACGGGGCCCCTGAATCTGGCCTCTTGGCTGGCAGTCGGTTCTGGATCGCAAAGCACGTGGCTTTGGTCAGCACATGTATCTCTGAAGTGTGGTCCTCCTCCTTCTCCTGACTGTAGTCCTCTCTCTCAAAGATCTCTGGAGAAGGGGGATGTGCTGCAAAGCCTCCTGGAGGGTCAGCTGGATATGGAATAGGTCAATCATGTTCTGGCTGAACTCCTCAAGCTCTCTCTTTTTTGGATCATTTTTCTTCCCCTTCCCCATCTGAAGGGCTCTAGGGAAGGGGATCACAGGGTCCTTCTCAGATGAAGGACTAGGAAAAGGTCTAGACGGTTCAAGGACCGGATCCACACATACATCATGCACCACAGTGGGACAAAAGAAGTAAACCTTTTCCTTTATTAATATCAGAATTCTGAGATACATAACCACGAGGAAAAACATCAGATCTCTCTCTACAAACCCCGGTGGCCTCAGTACCACCACGGGCTGGCTGCTCTGCTACTGCTGAAGGAAGACGCGCGCCGACATCAGTATCGCGGGCTGGCTCGGCTGCATGGAGTGGCATCAGTACCACCTCTAGCTCTGGTAAAGTGGCGGCCTCAGTACCGCCGGTGGGATCAGCATCCTTGGTGGCCTCAGTACCACCGTCATCATCTGGAGCGGCCTCAGTACCGCTCTCCTCCTCCTCCTGTGGGCCCTCGGGATGGTGCTCAGATGAGGCGCCGCCGCCTGCTGGGGTCCTACCGCTCCTAAGTGTGACAAATCAGCATCAAATAAATCCGAAGATGTATCATCAAATGGGTCACTAGGAGTGGCTGCTCAGTAGGTACTACCTGCTCAGACTTCCTCTTGAGGCTGTTCGGATTGGGCTCTATCTGGGCTGGTATGGCGGCCTTCCCTCTCACCAGGTCCCACATCTCCTGGCGGAACTCGTCCATCTCCCGTCGGAATGTAGCCTGCTGGTCCGTGAGGAGGCGGGCGATATCATCCAAAGCGGGGCTCTCGTGGGAGCCGACGGGTGGCCTCTCTGTGGGTGAGGCTGCTGGAACTGCTGTGGTGGGTAAGAGGGGTAGGATGGAGGCTGCTGTTGGTATCCCTGGTGAGCTTGCTGCTCACGTCTCCAAGATTGTCCCTGCTGCTGATAGGGACGCGGACCGTAGGATGACTGCTGCTGATATGTTGGGGGGTGCTGCTGCGGCTGGTGCTGGTCTCTCTGATGGGAGTACTGCCCTCCCTGTCCTGATGGCTGCTGCTGGGGCTGGGCACCACCACTCCCCCACCTGAATCCGGGATGGTCTCGTCGGATCCCAGGCTGGGGACGGTCGTACCAGATCCCGTTGACATCCATCAACGGCTCGGCATCAAAGGGGGCTGGTGGGAGTACTGCCAGAGGCTGGTCCGGCTGGTAGAGCCACCATCTGCTCCTCTGGAGATGGTGGAGACTGGTAGGTGGGCTGCGGCTGCTGGTACGGCTCCGCCTGTACAAGGTGAAACCTGTCTAGGCTGCACTGGGGTGCTGGAGCGCTGGGACGAGCTGCTGCTGCTGCCGGCGTCGCCTCGCGACTGAAGACGGGGCTGAGAAGCCGTCTGTGCCTCCTGGAGACACATGAGCTGTGTCTTCATGTCGCTCAAACCTGTGCCATCTGCTCCATCTGGGTGATACTCTGGCACTGCTTCTTCTCTATCAGCTCCATGCGGTCCAACTTCTCGCTGATGATACCCTGTCCGCAGCTGACGACTCTAGCTGTGCTGCTGCTGTGGCTGCGGACGAACTGGAAGGACCTGCATCTACCCGTGCTATCCGCTGGTACTGCACGGGTCCTGGCTGATGTGGCTGGGTCTTCTGAGTGTAGAGCCGGGTCTGGGACATCACATGTAGTTCTCTGCCATCTCCTCAGAAATAGCCCAGACCTGGTCGTGGTCCTTGGCGAAGTAGGACCCGCCACAAGAAGCATTCACCAGGCCCTGTAGCTCTGGTGACAGTCCGCTGAAGAAGCTCTGAACTAGGTTCGGCTTCGTGATGTCGTGGTGCGGGCATCTGTCCAAAAGCTCTCTGAACCTCTCCCAAGCTCGTTGAACTGCTCAGTTGGGGAACATGGAGAGATTTACTAATCAGGGCCCTCGCTGCATTCGTCCGCCCGAGTGGATAGTACTTGTTCAAGTACTCGGTGCGGAGCTGCTCCCAGGTATAGACAAATCTCCCAAATGCTTCAGCCAGGTGGCTGCTCTATCTGCCAGTGAAAAGGGGAATGCGATCATCCTGATCGTGGTCCTGGTCCACATGTCTGTCGTGGACAGTGCTGCATAACAAAGAAACTCCTGGAGGTGGAGGTTGGGGCTCCTCTGTAGCAAGTCCATGGAACCGAGGGAGCATCTGCAAGGTGTTCGGGGGAACTTGAAGTCCCCCACGATAGCTGGAACCACCACCCAATGGTGCATCAAAGTAGATCCGGGGTTGTGCAACTCCCCGCATCGGTCTAGGTGGTCCGCTCCTCCTGCGCTGCTGCCGCTGCGGCGCGGCCGCGACTGCTGCTGCTGCTGCTGCGGCTCGTGCCTGTGCATCTGCATCCGGGATCTCCTCGGTCTCGCTCTGCGCGTCTCTCTCTGCTCTGAGCCTCTCCAACTCACGCCTCATCTCAATCATGAAAGCTCCCTGATCCGCGGGAGCTACTGCTGAACTGTATCAAGTGATGCGATCAGGGTGGAGTTGATCGCTCCCTAGTCTAGTACAATATGCTCTGGTCTACGGGAGTGATCATCAGAACTGCCTGCGCCGGCCATCTCGACGTCTGCAAAATCAAATGAGCCCAACCAGGTGCCATCAAATGAATCAGTCTCTCCTCGGGCTCATGTCTCTTCGGGAAGATCAGAAGGGGGATCGAGGGGGAACAGGGTGGAGTCGTACTCGGGCTCGGAGAGCGGGTCTGAGCTCTCGCGAGCCAACTAGATGATGAGGTAGACGCGCCCGAAAGCGGTGCAGCCAAAGGCTGCCTAAGAGATCGTCTACCCATCATCTTGATCTGGAGAGTAGGGCAGATGAGATCTGGAAAATTATGATCGAAAAACAAACCCCCGGTTCACCAACGCAACGCGAGCTGAAGACCGTGAAAGTTCGGTCAAATTATCTTGTAAATTTTATTTTGGTGAACACACAAATATCAGAGCGCTTACGTGACCTGTTGGGATAATCCGCTGCTAACCCCAACCGACTGGCCCGCACGGAAGAGTCGGTAATCAGTCGGGTTTAGCAACGGGGGGCTCTACCTAGTGTGCGGGGTCACTCTCTCGCGCATACAAACAAGCAATGAGGGGGTTGCTCTCCCCAAGACAGAATTTTTTAGGGTGAGCGAGTTTAAGGTCAATAATCTTAGCAGTCCCAATTTTATGGTTACACTTTTTAGGTATTTTTCAAAGCAAACAAAATCGCCTAACGAAAATTTTCGATTCTCCTGGTTATTAAGTCAAAAACAGGGGGGAGAAGTCGAAAAATCCGATGCACGAGAAATCAATGATGCATGCAAAGTCAGAAATGCGTACCTGCCTCCAGCTCTCTACATGCAAAATGATCCGCGCATAAATAAAGACAGAAAGTAAACTAAGCTAAATGATGCAGCGGGAAGCCGAGTCCTAGACGAGCAACTTCTAGCGAAGAACCGTCTAACCGGTCACCGACCTCCAAGCCAAAGGGTCCGGTCTTGGCTCGTCCTCCCCTGCCCGACAAATCGGGTAGGAGTAAGCGCTTTACAGGACGAGCTACAGACACGTAGGCTACGGAAGGCTAGCGAGTCGGTTATTTTTATTATTTATTTTAAGTAGGTCCAATTACGGTTCTATAGGAACAGATATGCCTTAAGTGTGTGGATCCTACTCAATTACGTCACAATCACCAGAAAGTCCTAAATCTAAGGCTCGACAAAAACCGCGAAAAACCGGCAATGACGAAAGAAAGAAAAAGAAATCCGCGAGAAAAGCCGCGAAAAAACCGCAAGTCCTAATGGGTCCCCCGAGCACACCGGTTGCTCGGCGAAACAGACCCGCCACGATCACAAGTCCACAAAGTCCAAGAGTGTCCTGTATTATTACAATTAATGATGAAGGAAATGAAATGAAACTATCCTAATACCTCACCCACTCAACTCTCTCTCTCTCGCTCTCTCCTGCGGCTTCGTAGAGAAAGAAGCCGCCTCCAAGTGCCGCGGCTGCACCGGCTCCTCGAAAGTCGCCTCCGCGGTCCTCGGGCCCTCGCAAGAAACAGAGAAGAGTGGTCAGTCCAGAAAGAATAATCAAATAATAGAGAAAAATAAAAGAAAATACAAGTGAGGGTATATGTGCAAAAATGGAAATAAAATAATCACACAAATAAAACAAAAATAAAAATAAGAGAAAATCAAAATAAAACAAAATAAATCAAAAAGAAAATAGATACAAAAACCGCGAAAAGCCGCGAGCTCCGAAGAGCCGCGAAAAGCCGCGAAAATAAAAACGAAAATAAAAACAACACTATAATCCGTGCTCCCCGGCAACGGCGCCATTCTGATGGGCGACCCCGAGCAAACGAGGTAAAGGTTACTAAATAGGTCGTTGCGACCTCTATCACTCAGAATCACTCAATCAAGAAAAATATCGAACCGCTCGAGCAAATAAATCAATCAAAACAAAAACGAGAGCGGTCTAGCTATGAGATTCACCTGGTATAGCTCCCAGGGTCGAACACAAGGAGCACGGGTTGGCCTAGGGCCTACGAAGTAGTAAAAAGAAAATAAAATCAAAGAAAAGTATTTTTTAGTGGTTTTTAATAATTTTTATATTTTTTTTTAAGATTTTTAATATGAAGAAAATTAAAGAACACAATATCAAGCACACTTACACAATTTATTTAACACACCAAAATTCAAGCAAAATTCAAGAAAAATGGTTTTTATGTTTTTAGGTTTTTAAGTGTTTTTGGTGAATTTTTGATAATTTTCCAATGTATATTTTATTTCTAAAAATCAAACAGTGCTAAAAAGCCTAGGTACTGTCCAGCAAGGCCTGAAACCCAAAAATAAAATATTTAAGTATCTCAGAAGGCCCTGGAGGTAATTTTCCTGTATTCTAGAGAAAATAAGGAAAATTTGGGCACCTAAATTATTGTTTTTGGATTTTTGATTATTTATTATAATTTTTAATGAGTTTTTAAGGGTTTTTGGATTTTTAGGGTTTTTACTTAATGCAAAATAGCCAAAATTGCTAAGAAAATCAAACAACAAACAAAGAACGGTAGCTAATATTTTTAGAATTTTTGGGGGTGATTTTATATTTTTTTGGGATTTTTAAACCTAGAGCAGTAGCTAAAAAGAAGGTTCTTGTATTTTAAAATACTAAATAAAATAAAAATGTCCTCAAAATTCTCAAAAATCCAACAACATGGCAGGTGCCATGTGTCAAATTTTCATCGAATTTGGAGGTGGTTTGATATTTATTCAAAAATCGAAAAGGGGGCACTGTGCATAGGGACTCAAGTGCAAATACCCGAAAGTCTGGGGGTCCAGGTGCAATTTTCCCAGCAAGTCACGCGCGTGGCGCGTGCCTGGGGCACTCAGGACCTTCTGGTAATAAAAACCAACTCCTAGGACTTTTGGTAACTCGTACCAAAAAGTCAAGGGCACGGTTTGCATTTTACCCACTAAAATCCGCAATATGCCTATATAAAGTGTTCACAGGGTATCAATGAAAATACCAGAAAGTTTCTGTCATTTAATAACAACCCAGAACTACAGGACAATAGCTGCAAATAACCCCAAACTAACACGTGACGAAGACCGTGGGCTCACATACACAGGGGCATAATAGCAAACACAACAAGCACAAGGTCCAAAGTGCAAATTACCTACGTAAATAAAAGACTTAAAATATTTACAGGACTAGAAATTAAAGACACAAACTACGAGGGGGCCTAAGTAAATTACCCTTATTGCCCCTCGACGGTCAGATTCGCGCCAACGTGGAGGATCCAACGGCTCTGGATGGGTGGCCTTCTCTTCTCTTCCGCACGTGGCCGATCGACGTGCAGAGGGGGCCACGGGAAGATCCAACGATCTCAGGTGCTGGTGGTTCCTCTCTCTGCTCTGACGGTCCAGATCAGCCCCTCAAGATGATCGACGGTAGCTGCTCCTCGGTGAATGGACGGCTGTGATCGAGACTGGAGCGGAGGGGCTAACCGGACGATGCTGGAGGTCCTCGAAGAACAGGTGGCCGGCGAGGTTGGCCGGCCTCGTGCGCGTGCTGGGGGCCTCCTCAGCTGCCTCCAAGGATCGGAGAAGATAGGCGATGGCGTCCCACAGCTGCTGGTAGCTTCAGATGGCCCAGCCGAGCCCTAGAGGGGCTCCGGCGAGGTCAGCGACGGCGAGCTCCTGGTCTGAAGTGACGGGGCTCAGATGCCCTCCTCTTGACCTGCAAAGTGAACCAAAAGCTTCGTGGGTCGAGGGCAAAGTGCCTCGACCTGATGAAGCGGCGTGAGGGTGATCGATGTGTCGGGGCGGATGGAGCTCCGGCGAGCGGAGATGGGGAGCTCGAATCCCAGCTCCGGGGCGAGCTGGGTTGAATGAAGGGGCGTAAAGGTGCTCGGAAGATGGCGAAGGTGATAGTGTGCTCCGATGATCGGGAAGGTACGCGATAAGGCCGGAATCAAAGGAACTCGTCGGAGATGCGATTTGGGCGAAAACAAAAATTAAGCTAAATGGAAGGGATAAACGGCTACCTGGGTGGAGCGAAAGACTGGGGCTGGAGCTTGATAGCTCCTGGTCGTCCGCCTCGAAGGGCGTCAAGGCATGAGGCTCGAGCTCCCCGGTGAGTGGCGGAGCACGGCGGCGCAAAGCTGCCGGGATCGATGGTCGGGGCACCCTCTCTCACTTCAACAGGGGCAAACGCGAGCTGTCACCTCGGTGGTTGCTCTGGAGGTCACGGGAATGGAAGTGGCGAGCCAAGATGGAAAGAGGAGGCGGCTGAGCTCAGGTTATATATGGGTGCATGTCCGGAAAGAAGGGGTTGGGTCCGGCTCGATTGAGCACGGACCCCTAGGCAAGGTGTCGGACGAAGTTCCCGGATGCACAGGGGATGATCGGAGCCCTGGGTAGCGGATTTGGAGACCGGGTCGTGACCCAATAAATCGGGGAAGTCGGGTCGGGCGTCACGACCCGTGTGAAGTGGTCCACAGGGGGAGTTGACCGGGCGGTCAACATCCCCGTGGACAATGGGAATCAGCCACGTCATAAATAGCTTGAAATTCAAAATAAAATAGGAAATGGCCGATTCATGAAAACAATAAAACATAAAAAATGTTTGTTTTAATTTTTTCTATTTTTTTGTGATTTTTAATTAATTTTGAAAAATTAAAATAAGGTATTTACATAGTATAGCTATACATGGTATATATACAATATATTTTTGTATTTTATTTTTGTAATTTTTATTTGATTTTTTTGTTTTGTTTCTTTTTATTTATTTTATGTATAATATGTAACATGGAATATTTACAAAAAGTTTTGAAAATAAATGACTTTATTTACAAGGTGAAATAAGTAAAGGGTAATGATCTACGTACATGGTGAAAGCTCTTTTTGGATTTTGATTTTTAAGTTTTTTATTTGTTTTTAATAGCTTCTAAATATATACAAATATATACAAACATATTTTTGGATGAGGAAAATATTATTTATTTATTTACAAAAGTATTTACACATGAGCCCCTATCTCCCTCTACTTGGCTTTTATGCGGTCAGGCCCATGCTGAGCCTTCCCTTGGGTAGGTTGCTCAATATTTATTCTAAATATTTCCCTCTTTTTTCTTTTTCATCTTTATTCTTTTATTTTGCACAAAAACATGCTAATTATCTATATTTACAAACAGCATGCTTTTGCTAATTTTTCCTATTTTACACATATCTACATGCATTTGCATAGGTTTTTTGTAGCTAAAATATAAGAATAAAGAGTGATGAATGGGTATTCATCACCTACCGCGAGACGAGCCTCCCTGGACTCCTCTTGAAAGCGCAAAGCATGGTTCTCAGGAGTCCAACTTTTGCACGAGCCGCGCCGTGGTTGTGCCCTCTACCAAGATATAAGCCCAATGAGTAGTCACCAAATCCTTAACCCATCCTCGAGCAGCCACGCCTTCTCGTAGCGGAAGAATCCACGTGCTGGCGCAAGATCCCCCGAGTCCCACAGGATAGGCGTGTGGTCCGACCAAGGTGCGGGGATTGGCCGAGATGAAAGAAAGCGGGAAGAGCTCCCAACAGCTCAGATGACGCAGGACCGATCGATGCGCGACCTCGAGTTAGCGTTACGCCAAGTGTATTTGGTTCCCGACGTGTCCAAGACCTCCAGCTCCAGCGAGTGCACCACCTCAACGAAAGTGTCAAAGCCGGGGTCCTGACCGCCCTGCTGCCTCGGGCGGTCCGACGAAAGCAAGGTGACGGTGAAGTCCCTACCAACCAACCAGGGGACATCCGGGAAATCCCCCCTCGCTTGCGCAGGCCGTCCACAGTCGCTCCTCTCAGAGCCAAGCAAGGCCGTAAACACAGAGAGAGCCAACGTCACCCACATGAGGAGGGACTCCAGAAGAACCGTGAGGACATGCGCGCCTCTCAGCTCCCACGCCGAGCAAGCGCAGAGCCCTTCTAAGCAACAAGCACACCTCCCGCGGAGCCAATGGCCCCGAGAGCGCTGAACTCAGCTAAAGAGCCCGCCCCGAAAGAGCGCCAGTCCAAGCAGAAACACGGACAGCTTAGTCTCCTGCAAGAGAACCACATCACATCCCCACTCCAGAGAACCTTGCCCCCAACGCCCTCCTCTTGTTCGGGTCCCCAGGCCCCTAACGTTCCACGATAGGATCTCATCAGAACTAATCGAAGACCCAACCCTTGATCAATCACCCCCGCCGCCCTCTCCACTTCGCGCTTCAGCACGGATACCGTGGTCGCAGTCCTCGTCTGGAGAGCGGCTCCTCCTACGATACATCTTCCTCGCTCGACCTTCCCCTCCCGCTGCTAGAGGAGGAGGCCGCACCAACGCCAGCACCCGCGGCCAACACCTGCGCCGCACCATCATCAGCACCCTCTGCCGCACCAACATCAGCGCCCGAGGCACACCATCACCAGCACCCCCAACTGACATCGGCACCGTCAAAAAACCCGACGGCCCGACGCCATCACCTACGAAGACGAGGGCACGCCCCATGGCCGCGACCAACTCATGGAGAGAAGAAGCTCGAACTCCCGACCGGAGGGAGACGTCCCCAGGGCACCTGGAGGCGAAGTCCCCCACGTCGAGGCCGCGGTCGAGAGAAATCAAAGCAGAGGAAGGCACCCCTGGTAAAAAAAGGGTAGAAGATGCGGGAGGCGCACACCCCCCGCTCATATATAATAACTTGTTAAATATATTTATTTTTATTTTTTTTTGAGTCAACGAGGGGGAAACAAATTTAGGTGTCCATCCCAAATTCATTTAAAACTGGAAGGAGTTACAAGAATAGTTACAGTAGCCAAGACTCAAGAAGAGTCTTGGAATGAAAATTACATTTCACGTAAAAATGATTTAAGGAAAAAAGAGCACCATTTCTGGCTAGCCAAATTTCCCATAAAGTTACGATAGAATGCAAAAGGTCCTCTCTAGGACGTTATTTAGCCTAAAACATTGAGTCCCAAAAAAGATCGAAATTATGAAGATTCAGCCTATCACAACCCATCTCTACCCGGATTGCAGGAAGTCTTCTCACAATGGAAGAAGAGGTGTTCAATCGTCTCAATATGTGATTCACATAGCAGACATTTATTCGAGACCTCTGGAAATAATCTAGCACGTCGGTCCCTCGTCATAATCCGCCTTCGTCGTAGCAGCACATAATGAAACCAATTTTGCTTGGCATATTTTAACTCCCATACAAAGTTGCAATCACGAATCAAATCAGTTGTCCTCCGCTGAGGGGGTCTGCTAATACTTTGTAGGCTTGTCTGACTGAGAAAGAGTTATTCTTCCATACCAATGGTCTTGCCCCTCTGACGGTCTTTCAACCTCTTTGATGGATTCAAGGAGTGTAAGGAATTCCTCCAGTCGTTGACCTGAAAAGTCTGGCAAAAAAGGAGGCATTCAGTTTCCGTCTAGTGAACAATCAAAAACATGGATATCACGATCGGCAGCTAAAGCAAAAAACAAGGGAATCTGGAATAGAAAGGACCTTGACCAAACCAGTTATCAGTCCAGAAAGCAAAGGATTTGTCAGCTCCATCACCGGTAGAAAGAGCTCTTGAAAACGGGGCATTATAGAGATGATGCCTTTCTAGAATGCTGAAGGGTGAAAGAGCGAATGTTGGGTCATCACATCCCTTCGCCCAATGTAGCAAAGGATTTTTGTGTGTCTTTATCTATTTATTAAAAATACCTAGGGTGCTTCTAAAAATTCAGAAAAACGAGGATAAGTGCTTCATGTAGTGTTCTTCCACGCTCATATTTATTCCACATTTTTTTGCATTTATCTTAATTATTAAAAATGAAAAAGTAGCCCATTTTGTACTGTCTAATTTATAAAATATCAAAAAATATAAAATGTTTTTGAAAAAATCCAAAAAATTATATATGGTATATTTATATATAAATTGAGTCCAGAAATTGAAAAACCCTACAAATATGAAAAAGAAAAATAAAAATCAGAAAGCTCTAAAATCCAACAAAAAAATAGAAAAACCCTTAAAAAATCCCAAAAATACATTTTCTCTTTTATAATTATCTATATATTATTATTAATACATTAAAATTAATTTGGGTAATTTTGGGAAGTATTTCATATATTTTAAACCCAAATCAAGTTCGGCTAGTTAATTAGTACATATTGTGGACATTTTTGAAATTAAAAATACATAAAAATTAGAAATATTCTAGAAAATAATAAAAAATAGAAAAATATTAAAAAGCTAAAAAATTATATCTATATATATTTTTAGTATTTATGTCTATATATATATATTTATGATAGTATTCCTCTCTCTCTCTTTCTTATATATATATCTTTATATATTAATACATATATATATATATATTATATAATTAGAAATATAAAAAGAAAAAAATATATAATAAAATATAAAAACAAAATAAAAATTATAAAAAAATAATAAATATATAAAAAATTGTAAAAACCAAAAACCCACAAAAACAATAACTGGACATGAACAATGGATTGAATTAATTGTACAACTCATACATCCCTTTGCTCCTAGTGTTCGACCTCTACCTGTACTTACACCTATACACATTTGCATGTAGAGTTATAATAAATTTTAACTCCACATTTTTGGATATTCATTGCATATATTTATTGTGGGTTAATTGTTGATTGAATTTGGGATCTGTTGAGCGATCACCGCATCGACTGGATGTCTCGCCTTATGAGATATCTAGACCCTCGATAATTCCCTTTCATCAAATGGCGCCGTTGTCGGGGAGGCAACGGATTTTGTATGATTTTGTGAGGTTATTTGTTCATTTACTCAATTATTTGCTCATGTCATGATTCATTTATTTATTTGTTTAGTTTTTATTTCTATTTGACATTATTTGATTGACTGCTCTGACCATCTCTTTTCTTTGTCTTTGATGCAAGGGACCGCCAAGCGAAGGAGGACCTCCTAGGAGGGCCTATGCACCCGAGCAAGGATGAAGTTGGCTCCTCTATGCCGGACAACAGGAGAGAGCATCAAGGACAACAGAAGGAGAATTTCGGAAGACAGTCTTTATTTTTATGCATTTTAATTTTATTTTAATATGTATATTTATGAGAGAGAGTGACATTTAGAATTTTGTAATAATACAGGACTCTCATAGGTACACTCTGACTCCCGAGGTCCATTGCCCGAGGGATTGTTCCCTTGGGGGCCTCGATGGTTTTGATGCCTTTTCCGTTCTTTATTTTATTTTTATTATTTTGTGTGAATGAGCCTTAGCTATAGGAGTTGCTTGCTCGTAGAGTTAGGTCCAAACACCCTAATATATTTGCATGTACCTATAGTTCGCTTTGGACCTAGATCAAACTCTAAACAGCCGTTCATTTCTCTCTTAGCCTTTGTGCCACAGCGAGCCCCGCAAAACGCTTTCTCCTAAACTCAAGTGTGTTGAGCAGAGGAGGGGTGAGCCAAGACCAGACTTTTTGAGGCTAAAGATGAATGAGCGACTTGTGGTGCTTAACGATAATAGCACTTTCTGAACCTAGGGCGATTTCCTCGGTTTGCATTTGCATATAACATAGGTTTCAAATTCTGTTATGCATCCCGCATGGAGAGAGGTGGGAGGCATTGTAAGTCTTCTTACTTGGCATGCATCATCGTTTTCCGACTTGCATGGCTTTTCCGATCTCCTCCCTCTGTTTTTGCCAACCTAGGATGCTTAATGGAGATTGGAACTTCGATAGGCACATACATTGAAAATACACAAAAAAAGTGATAACTTAAATAAAAACGGGACTGCTAACTCTATTGGACTTAAAAATAAAATGTAATGGATTCCTTGTCTTGGGCAGAGCAACCCCCTCATTGTATGCGTTTTAAATTGCTCACATACACATTAAGGAGTAGAGCCCAAATCCCATCAGAGACTCCTAAGTGATTGTACAACTTTTGTGATTCTCACCTAGCTCTAAAATCAAAAAGATAAATGACTATCACCTGACGGTCTTACTATGTTGAGTAGGTGAATTGGGGGTTTGCCTTGTGGATTGATTGTGACTTGGAGTCCATTGTGCTTTTCATTTATTATTAGAGTAGCCGGTCCCCGCCCGTGTGAGTCATGCATTTTTCATCTTCGATTCTCTCTACCTCTCTTATACATATATCTCTTCATTTTGCATCGAGTCGTGATATTGGCGCTTGAGCTCAATCATTCTTCACCATGTCCTTTGTTTCCCTCTTCTTCATCACTTTCCTCGTATTCTCTGTACCATCCTCATTCTCTGGTTCGGGGAGAACATTCTCTTCGGACCACCATTTTGACGGTGTTCCCGCCCTATGTGGAGCACCCAATTTTGTCTATGTCCCGATCTTCTAGCCCACCCTCCTCGTTCCCTCTGTATCACCTTTCTACCCCCCATGATATTGACACGCACGCTCAATCAGCTTCTCCACCCCATTGTGTACCCTTCTTATCCATTTTCTTCGTGTACCCCGTATCACCTTTCCCTTTACCCGGGAATGCTGTGCATATTGATGAGGCATGCATCGAGGATTATGTATACTGATTATTTGTAAGCCGGGCCTATGATGTTGAGGATGCTGAGATTGATGTGATGAATTTGTCTTTGATACATGCATATGGGCTTCTTGAAGATTTTTGCTGATGCATAGAGCATATGTGTGATGCATTATTGAGGAATTTTAGTTCTCGCACACCGGATTAAGGATGTGATATGATGCGATAATTCGATAAAGACTTTATGAGTATTGATTGATCTATCTTTCTTGAGGGTCCAGCCATCCTGATTTTAAGGATTGACTGCTTATTCTACTATGGAGTGCCTGATAGAGGTGTGTGGTTCCTGCATGATCTCTCATCTTCCTATTTGACCCATCCTTGATCTCCTGACTCTCTAATCCACCCTGGCACTTAAAGGATTCCTGACTATTTTTCGTGCCATCTCAGCTGACTGGATTGACCCAAGGGATGTTTGGTGAAGGACATGATTATTTGCTCCCTTGCTTGATCTTATGCCCTCCGGTTGATTGATTGAACACTTTTGAGGACCTGAGATGACTTGCCAGCATTTCCATGACCTATATCGATATAGCTCGCATTCCTCCCCGAGGACTATCTGCGGGAGAATGCGACAATTTCTAGGACTGCGGTTTCATTCACTGCTTGGGTCGCCATTATGATGGGACCCGGAACCGAGTCAGATGATATGCTTGATTGACCTCCCCCTGTGATTGTGTTCCTGACCTGTCGGTACACGAGGCCAATGTACTAGATTTATCTGAGTTCGCTCTCCTTGATGGTCCTCGCAAGGCAAAGCTCCATTTTTCTGATTATCCCATGCCTAGTTCATAGCTCTCCGAGGGTTATCTGCGAGAGGCTATGACACATTATAGCAATGTTGGACTCCTCTGCTGGTAGGCTGTCTGCCGCCTACCATGACCATATTCTCAGTGGGTCTGTCTGATGGATCCTGCTCCTTTGAGCCTCCCTCTCTCCTTGACAACCCTTGCAAGGACGAGATGTACTCTGATTTTTCACTGTGTAGCTCACATCACTTCCCGAGGACTATCTGCGGAAGGATGTAACACTTTCTTTACGATCGTCTTCTCTCACTTCTGGTGCCTCCGTTTG
Organism: Ottelia alismoides; assembly: GCA_037367405.1. Classification (NCBI taxonomy): domain Eukaryota; kingdom Viridiplantae; phylum Streptophyta; class Magnoliopsida; order Alismatales; family Hydrocharitaceae; genus Ottelia; species Ottelia alismoides. The sequence continues at coordinate 16,585 of JAZKJV010008197.1, forward strand.
TTGGGGCACGTTGCCGATTGGTTTGAAACGAGCAGTCAGTCTCCCTTTCTGACTATGCGCCCAATCTGTTGGGGCATGAGACCCATCTGATTAGACTCCTTTGAGTCTGCTCGCCTTGACGGTCCTCGCAAGGATGAGCTCTTTTCTGATTATTCCTTGACTAGCTCGTAGCTCCCCGAGGGTTATCTGCAGGAGACGACGACATAATTCCTATCTGATTGGTCTCTTCTGTTGGTAGCCGATTTGTCAACTACTGAGACCACTGTGTGGATCCATCTGGATCCGAATCCTTCACGCCCTTCTCTTTCCTTGACGACCCTCGCAAGGTAGACACACATTCTGACTATTCTTTGCCTAGATTGCATTACTCCCCAAGGACTATCGGCGGGAGCATGCAACACTCTCTTTACGCTCGGTTCCCACTTCTGACCATGTCTCCCATCTGCGGAGCACGGAATCGAGTCGTCTGATATACATGATTTTGGTCCCATCTTGAGTTGCATATCCGATCTGTGGATCATGGGACCCATCTGATTAGACTCCTTTGAGTCTGCTCGCCTTGACGGTCCTCGCGAGGTTGAGCTTCTGATATCTGTTATTTTCATGCCTAGCTGGTAGCACGTTCCCCAAGGGTTATCTGCGGGACGCTGCCACACTTTCCTGATTTGACGGTCTCTTCTGCTGGTAGCCGATCTGTCGCCTACCGAGACCGTTTCTATGATCCATCTGATGGATCAGGCTCCTTTGAGCCCGCTCACCTTGACGACGTTCGCAAGGGTGAGCTTCTGTTCTGATTATTCATTGACTAGCATGTATTACTCCCCGAGGGTTATCTGCGGGAGGGTACATCAACTTGTAGGTACTCGGTCTCCTCCCTGGTTGTGTCTCCTGTCTATTGGAGCACGGAGCCGAGTCTTCTGATTCTTCTCTGATTCCGCTCACCTTGAGGACCCTCGCAAGAGTGAGCCACATAATGTGTTGTTCGGTGTCTTCTTTTCACTTTCAGATTATATCACCATCGTGCATCACACAGTCTCATATGCTTTATTTCCGATCTATCTGAGACTTTGATTGACCGGAGGAGTCTGTACTGCTCTTTCTTTCTCCCGGTCTTACGGTATCGACTCCGTTCCCTCATGCTGACCTTCTATGCCGATTGACTGATTTCTGCTACCGGACTGGATATCTTTACTTTCTGATCTGTATGTCCCCGGTAGCTGACACCCACCTGACTGCATATCAGGGTGTCTTTTCACCTTCTGACTGCATCCTCGTTCTCACAGGGAGACGACGACGAAAGTACGGTATTCACTTGTCAGATACCGTCCTGAACTCCGCTAGTTTTTCACCGCTTGTATATATGTGTACCTTTTTCATTCTTTCTCCCGTATGTTCTGTGTTCCCCAGATCTATCGCCACATGTTTGTGTCTACACTTAGGACGTACCTTGTCCTAAGTATAGGGGGGTATACACCGCGTTGTTCTTTCGTTGTTCAGTTTTGTCACTCCTGTTGTTGCCTATACTAAGGGATATCTCACCCTAAGTATAGGGGGAGTGATGCGTATATTCTCCACGATCATTTCATCTATCTGTATATATCTCTCTTCTCTTCTTTTCTTCTTTTCTTCTTTTCTTCTTTTCCTTTTCTATATTCTGTATCTAAATAAAAGGTGTCGCCCCTTTGTGTCAATTTCCTGTACTTAGGACGTCCTGTGTCCTAAGTATAGGGGGAGTGCACCCTTGATTTGCTCAATGATCTGTTTATTCCCACCCTTGACCCTCCCTGCTTTGTGTACAGTCTGCTATACTTAGGATTACTTGATCCTAAGTATAGGGGGGACGGTCAACTTCTCATTCGTTTATCTCTTATTCGTATATTCTTTAGACTTGTCTATACTCAGTACGAGTTATGTCTTCTGTTTCTCTTTTCCGATCTATGAGGACATAGCTCAAGCTAAGTATAGGGGGGTCGTATATACTATGTATATACTGTAGCCATAACTCGTACTTTTGTAATAATATGGCTAATAATTCATTAAAAACCCTTAATAAAAAGATGTGATTATTCCTCAAATTCTTTTTATATTTACTGATTAATAAATCAGGTGAAAATATTTTTTGCAAAATGTTTGAAAAATAGTTTGAAAATCTTTGTGAACATTTATTGAAAACTATTTTGAAAACATTTTGTTACATGTTTTCAACCTTTGTAAAAATGTGTGGTTTGTAAAAATTTATTTTCTTTATGTGGAATAAAATGTTTGAAAAATGATTTGCAAATGGTTTGAAAAATGGTTGCAAAAATATTTTGAAAATCTATATATACTGTTTTGAAAAACCTTTGCAAAATGATTTTCAAATGTGTGTACATGTTTGTAAAAATATTTGTAAAAAATATTTTGGACTATAGTTTTCAAAAATTGTTTGAAATATTTGTGTCAAATAAGTTTGAGGAATAGATACATTTAATAAATAAAAAATAATAATAAATATTAAATTATTAAAAAAAATTACTAATAAATAAAATTCTTTAATAACTGTACATATATACCTATAAATAAAAAACTAAATTGTAAATCCTGAATTCTCTGTAAATAAAGCAACACGCCCGTGTAAATAGATGTATATATGTTACTTTAAGTGCCAAAATTGTTTTATTTTGCAAAAATTCTTTGTGTAAAAATTTTTCTTTGTTTCAATTTTTTTGAAAAATTGCATTATTCTTTGCACATTTGTAAATAGCATTTGCATTACATTCATCTTCTTTGATTGAGTATTGATGATTGAACTAGTCTAATAAAGTCGAAGATTGGAGCTTGGTTGGACTTTACTGCACCAAACTGCACTGGAACCTTGTGGGAACTAGGTTTAAGGTACTTCAGGTCTATTCAGACTTAATTCTTTGAGAAATCAGGGTTGGGTTCAAGTCACCTCAGTGGGCTAACTAGAACTTTTCGAGACACATGTATGACTCTTGCCGACCGTGACCTAACTTGGACACTTGCACCTTTCACTTGGCTCAACTCAGTTGGAGTGGTGAGGGGGTTGGATTTGCCAGTCTGAGACACACACGGGTGGAAACATTCGTCCTCCTCTAGGGAGGGAAGTGCACCCCAACCTGGTCCAGTAGCCATGAGGTCTAACGACAGGAGAGTGTGGGTTGCAATAAAGCTTCAAAAGAGGGATAGTCTTCTGGCTCAAGAGGAAAAACTCCTTATGTAAATGCTGCTGTGAATAGTATGTTGGAAAAAAAATGGTCAGGCCTGTACAAAAATAAAATGCCTGCAAAGTATGTACATATGTTGTAAAGAAAATAAGCAAGCTTGAGTATCAAAGTTACACCATGTGAGCCTGCAGCTGGATGACTTGACTACACTGGTCTTGCATCCCAGGATAGGTAGCTACACTGGCTACTGTCCATTCTTTTCTCTACCTCCTCCTCTTGAGTCGGATGCCACTTGAACTTAGAAGGGAATACCCCGCTCCTCGAGGAAAGAGCTGTTGGATTAGGGAATCATTGGGTTGTCATTCTGGAGAAGCTAGTCTCTTTGTCATTTCAGTTGGGGAGAGCCACTATCACTTACACTGTACAAGTCAGCTTCATAGTCATAAGGGTTTGCGTATGATGTAGGCTAGTTCTGACCTGACTATTGAGGTGATTAGAACCGAGTTTTGTGACTCTCGAAGGCTGTGTGTTTTAGATTTGGTTCCCGACTAGGTTCCACACACATTCTCACACCAAGGTCTAACCTGAGCTCCAAACTTTGATTTTGTACAGATGAGTTTAATAATCATGATCAATTTAATTTATTCTTTGAATTCTTTATTTTTGCCTTTTCTTTTCTTCTTATTCTTTATTCTTTTTGTACTTATTGCATAAGTATTTGCTAGGGACTAGCAAAGGCAAGTATAGGGGGGTGATGAATCTCCATTTCATCACCTTCATTCTATCATTTTGGCCTTAAAAACCCCAGCAAATGAATGAAAATAACACCAATTTGTGTATACTAGCATTCATTATTCATTGTATTTATTGTACAGAAAATAAGGCTTTTAATGCCAAAATTATAGAATAAAGAGAAGAAAAGAAAAAGGAACAAAATATTGCAAATATTTTATGACCCTAACCCCGAGACCAAGGCCAGCATGGAATTGGTCGATAAGGAATAAAGTACGGGGAGATAAGGGCCAAGAATACAATAAAAACCTCATTTATTCATGCATCCATTTATGTATTTTTGACACCTATTTTGTACATAATTATTTATTCATCAAATAAAAAAACTTTGTACATGAAAGTTGTAGATAATAATGTAAATAAAAATACAAAATTTAGTTTGTACAAAAATAACACCTAGTGTGCATTTTATACCTAGAATAAAAAGCAAAAATCTCAACTTCACAGACCCATATCTTGCAAATAAAAACTCCAAATCACCAAACTCACCCTTTAATTGTATATAGCTTTCCAAGAACTTTTTAATAAAATTCGTTTCATAATTTTTGGAGTTCATCTGTAGAAGTTAGGTTTTTGACCCTCCTTGTATATAGTACTGATTAAAATATTAATTTTATTCAATATTTATTATTTGTACAAAATTATATTTTTAGAATTTTGAAAATAATGTATAGAATACATGTAAATATTAAAATTAAAAGAAAACTAAAAAGAATTTGTAAAATAAAATAAGCCTATGTAATATATAGGCAAAATACCTATGTTAAGAATGTATATAAATAAAAAGGTATTTTTATTCTCTTATTCTTTATTCATCTATATTTTTAAAATGATGTATATATTATATATAACTTATTAAAAATACAAATCCAAAATAAAAACAAATAAAATACATTAAATAAATAAAATGTATATAATATATAGGTAAAATACCTATAAGTATACCTACATATACATATACACATTTATTTAAAAATGTAAATAAACTCAAAAAAATTAAATAAAAATATATTTATACTCACAAAAATAAGTTACAAATTTATAAAATAAGAAAATAAAATAATAAAATAAAATAAACAAAATAAAAATAAATATATATAAATATACTTGTAAATACATTATTTTAATAAAACCATAATAAAATACTTCAAAAAATAAATAAAAATCATAAATAAATACTACATTAATTAATAAACAATTTTTATTTTATATGAAAAATCTAAATAATTCATTTATTATGTTAAATAAATAGGTCAAGAGCGGTACGATGTGGACCAATCAGGGGCTTGGGAAAGTTGACCTCCGGTCAACTCCCCCTGCGCCTCTGACTCCCGTCAGGCCCATCGTTTCCCCGATTTTTATCCTTTTTTCATGGACGTCTCGTCCACCCATCGCACTCGAATCCTTCATGAAAGATCTTCTCTGATCATCCTAGATTCTCGCCGAGATCTTGGATCCCTTGTACATAGCATAGATTCGTTGATTTTTGCCAGTCAATAAAGGTCTCCAGGGATGTGTATAAATAATTTCTTCTTCCTCCTTGGCCGAATTTGGCCAATTTCATCCTCCCATTAAAGCTTGAATTAGTTCCTGGGGTAGCCCTCGTGACAGGAGGCGCTTCCCAGCACCTCGGTTCGACCCAAGGTGGAGGAGAGTTTTGTCACGGTGGAGCTCCGGCGTCCGCCCTGCTCCCTGGAGGCCCCCAGGTTTAAGAGTTGCGCTTTTACTCGTTTTAAATAGGTTTTAGTTTTAGCATTTCATTTCTGTTGTTTAATTAGCTTTAGGCCCTTAGGTGTAGCTTAGATTCGAGCCCCCGTAGTTCGCCGGAGCTCCGCTCCGGTGAACCCTTCGAGGTGCTCCAAACCCCTTTCGACAACCAAACCACCTCCTCTCCCTTCCTTAGCCGTTTCCCCTCGCCGCAGGCACCTTCGTTCAACCAGATCTTCACCAGATCTGGAGATCAGAACTCCTCCCTCCGCCCTTCGCCGGAGATCACCGCCCCGCGCCACCTTCGCACATTCCACCACCAAAAAGGCCCCCGGAGCCATCTTTTTGTGCTGTGAATTCTTGTGCAGGCCCCGGAGCGCCAGGAGACTCGTCTTGGCTCGATTCAGATGAAGAACAGGTACCTGGAGCCCGCAACCTTCGTCAACCTCGCCTGAGCTCAGGGAAGCTCCAGGTGCCTCAACAAAGCCATCAGCAGGTGCGGGGTAGCATCGGGAAGCTTTAGAGACGTTTGGAGGCGAGGAAGCTGCCCGGAGGAGCATGCCTCGACTGATCAAAGGTCGCCTCGGGTGACCATTTTCCGAGTTCTTCCATGCCACTTCTGCGCCGTCCGATTGCCCGATTCTCCCAGTTGGAAGCTCAGCCGTCGGATCATGGCATGCCCTCACCGTCCGATCGGCCTAGCCAATCTAATCTCCACCATTGATCCGCAAAGCGTCATCAAGCGGCGGGGATGCGACACGTGGCTAAGTGAAGAGGATCCAACCGTCCATCCAGCGCCTTTGGGGGTAATTTGCATATTTAACCCCCGCTCTTTTTGTATTTAATTTTTAATACTGTAAATAATTTTTAACGTTGTAAAATAATTGTAATTTTTGCTGAAAGGACCCTGAGGTTTATAGAATTGCATTTAGGTCCTTCCACGCCTCACGTGCAGTCCCACGTGAGGCGTGTGAAATTTGCATGGATACCCTAGCGGTTTTTGTATATTGTAAAATAGTTCTAAAAGTTTAAATAAATGTTTATTTCTGTTGGAATTTTTGCACTGATGCCCCTGCCAGGCTCTTTGATTTTTGTGTCTTTTATCTATTTATTAAAAATACCTAGGGTGCTTCTAAAAATTCAGTTAAATGAGGATAAGTACTTCATGTAGTGTTCTTCAATGCCATATTTTATTCCACATTTTTTGCATTTATCCTAATTTTTAAAAATGAAAAAGTAGCCCATTTTGTACTGTCTAATTTATAAAATACCAAAAAAATATAAAATGTTTTTGACAAATTCCAAAAAAATTATATATGGTATATTTATATATAAATTGAGTCCAGAAATTGAAAAACCCTAAAAATATGAAAAAGAAAAATAAAAAAATCAGAAAGCTCCAAACTCCAACAAAAAAATAGAAAAACCCTTAAAAATCCCAAAAATACATTTTTCTCTTTTATAATTATCTATATATTATTATTAATGCATTAAAATTAATTTGGGTAATTTTGGGAAGTATTTCATATTTTTAAAACCCAAATCAACTTCGGCTAGTTAATTAGTCCATATTGTGGACATTTTTGAAATTAAAAATACATAAAAATTAGAAATATTTCAGAAAAATAACAAAAAAATTAGAAAAATATTAAAAAGCTAAAAAAATTATATCTATATATATTTTTAGGATTTATGTCTATATATATATGATAGTATTCCTCTCTCTCTCTCTTCTTATATATATATATATATCTTTATATATTAATACATATATATATTATATAGTAAGAAATATAAAAAGAAATATATATATATATAATATAAAAACAAAATAAAAATTATAAAAAAATAATAAATATATAAAAATTTGTAAAAACCAAAAACCCACAAAAAACAATAACTGGACATGAACAATGGATTGAATAATTGTACAACTCATACATCCCTTCGCCTCCCAGTGTTCGACCTCTACCTGTACTTACACCTATACACATTTGCATGTAGAGTTATAATAAATTTTAACTCCACATTTTTGGATATTCATTGCATATATTTACTATGGGTTAATTGTTGATTGAATTTGGGATCTGTTGAGCGGTCACCGCATCGACTGGATGTCTCGCCTTGTGAGATATCTAGACCCTCGATAATTCCCTTTCATCAAGCAGGGTAAATGGATCCTGGAGGAGATCCATTTACCCCATCCAGTGTTTAGTCCCACATCGTCCAATGGTGGGACTTGGAGGCTCTGGAGAGGCACATGGATATGAATAATGTGGATAGAACTATCCTAATTATTCTTATATATTATAAGTGTGATTTATAATGTATTAGAGAGAGCCTATTATGATTTATATTTGTTGATTAATTATTGATGTGAATTGGATTCACATTGGATAATTTATTGAAAATGTAAATCACATTTTATTTTGGGTTTTGGATGTGATTCACAATTTTCCAATGCCATGATTGCAATATTCACAAAATAATTATGAATTATTTTTGTAGAATAATTTACAATAAGTGTTGTTCTAAATCTTGGAGATTTCCATGAAATAATGTAATCTCATAAGATTACATGAGATTGCTTCCTTCCAAATTGGGAGGGTGGATGTCCACCAACTCACATTAGGAAAAGGTGACCGTCCACTCCTCTTTTATGGAAGGAGTCAATCTTCATTCCATAATCTCCATGCTTGATTGAATTAATTTGACATTAATAATATAGATATATATTTAATCTACATTAAATTAATTGTTGTTGTGTTTTTACAACAAAATCTTGGCCATTGAAAGACGCATAAATCAATCTCATCCATTGATTTTGTGTAGTCCATGGATTGTGATCCATGGACTCCCCAAATTTTATATAAGAAGAGGTACTCACTTGCTCTTCAAAGTTACGATAACAACAACAACATATGCTCTCTCTCTCATTCTCTACACCTCCCCTCTCTCTCTCATTGTGGTCGTCCACCATGGAGCCCTAGATAGAGTCGCCATCACCACAGCATCGCCGTTATGCTATCGGATTGTTTGCTCGTGAGTCTTCATATCCTTTGAAGCCCCTCTCCCATGAAGAATATGTCGGATCTCATGTGACGAAATCAGGAGATTCACCCCTTGGTTCATCAACATGGATTGCGAGGAACACACGTTTCATTAACGCGCTTACAAGCATCTCCTCTATCGGATCAGACTTGAGACAGGATGTCTTTTCATTTAGAGACTTGATCACAGACATATTCAAGAGGAAAACGTAATACTTGTTTGTGATTTAGATGATATGATCCGAGAAGTGTTCTTGGATCATGTGGTTTCATCACATTGAAATTTTAAATTCAGTTACCTCGAGCAACTAGTACGACTAGTCGCTCTCGATCGCATATGATGTGATCCTCACGCTTCCGTGATGCACTTAAGGATCTTATCATATCCTTCAAGTGGTATCAGAGCCAGATTTGAGGTTTCAGATATGATCCATAAACCTAAGACGACTGGGGCTCATTTGGGTTTGCGAAATTTTATCGCATTTTATTCATGTTGCCCTGTTTTGTGTGATTTTCAATCCTATTAATATTTTAAATATGAAATTATCACTTGCATTATGTTCCCTATTAAATAAGGAAATTGTGGGATTTGAGTTCGCGTGATTTGGAATCGGATTGCTCATGTTATGATCATTTTGATGAACACGTATCCACTATTTCGGGGATGGCAAATCTTGATGTAATTAAAGAGCTAATTACGGTTTTGATACATCTAGAAATGTGTGCAAATCACTTGGGTTCTGTTGTAAATCAAATGATCAAACTTTGGAAACTTATTTTGCATGATTTGGATTTATATTGATTGAGATATGCTAATTTTAGTAAGTGAGGATCACTGCTGGAAATTACACTCCTAATAAAGAACCATGTGATTGTCATTTAATCAATTAGTGAAATTAATGGTTAATTTCTTATAATAAATTTTGATGAATATTTTTTGAAATATTTGATAATGATTATTTCCTTAAATAACATTACCCTCACCAATAATTGACTGAATTTGATCTAGATCACAATTGGTTACATGATCTTCTTTCCAACGTACAAAGTTACTTGAATAGGATTGGGGATTCGTTTAGCAAATGTCCTTATAATGTTAATAAAATATGTTTTGATTATTATTATATTGTATAACTTAAGTTAACAGATCGATTATTATCTCTAGTACAAAGTGATCAATTGGCATTATCCTACCCTAAGGCAGATATGATGTCTAGTCGGGGAGCGTTGTGGGTAGCAGGTTGCTCCGTATGTGGTCTATCCCACTCCCGTCGGAACTGACCATGACAACGGGTAAGGAAAAGACAATTCTTGAAGCGATCATGGTGTATTTTATAATTATTAAAATTTGAATAATATATATTTAAGATAATACCATATTTCAAGTAACAATTAGGAATGTTTGTTGGATATTAATTGGATCATTAATTTAATATGATTAGATTAATTGGGATCCAATTAAAATTATATACTCTATCAATAACGGAGTTGTAATTTCCCTTAGAAGAATTAATTTTGTGAATATGATTCATAATAATTAATTAGAATTTGAATATGATATGGAGGATCACATAAGTGACATCCATGGTCTCCCGTTAAGGCAAAGGGTTCTATCGCCTGGGATTGTATGTAGGAGATGCATGTCCAAAGTTTTTGCTCCTGCATGCAAGCGCATCTAGATCAAGCTCTTTGCTTCTCGAAAGAGTAAGGTCGTATGCGTAGTGACCCCAATATCGAGTCCTCGTATTATTGGCGCGAATTGAATTACACATAGCGAGTTTTAAGCATGTTGATGGTTGGTTCAATTAATGACATGTCAATCACCTTGGGGGGGGGTTGACCTGGGCGTGAAAGATCAAATTGGGAATGCAAGTTGGACTTGCAAGGCGGAATGTGTTCCCGTTTCTTTTTATCTGAGTTGCAGGTTCTCATATTATTGGGATTTGACAAAGATAAGAAAGGATATCCCATATCTTGCTTGAGATATAATGGTAAGTATATCTTTTACATTGAAATTGATTAAGGGAATGAACTTTCAGTGTTGACAAGGCAAGACAGCTTTGATATAAAATTCCTAAACCAAAGTAAAGTATATATTTATATATATCTGTGCAAATTTCATATTTCAGATAATCCTTTATTTCACCCACTCAATACTATACTCAATAATGACCAGTAAAATATCATAGATTGGATCCATGATCAAGATATTGTACTTGCAGTTGGACACATAATGTATGCGGTTGCAATGTGCAAGTTTCCTCATAATAATGAGGAATGATAATTAAATAGACAATAGGTCTATAACCCTAGGGTTTGTATGTCTCTATGGTCTTGATCTCTCATCGAATGTACTTTGGAAGTGAAATGTCTATGATGATCACAACTGTCAAATAATGCTTATGAAAATCTAAGAAGATGTTCTGGCATACATATGTGCTCTCGATATTTAATCATGAATGACATACTTCACTGCATCATTCAGAATGGTGGCTCTATATGAGATGATATATTCAAAATGTTTGAGTACCTATCTAAACCAAAGTCTTTAAGAGTTAAGATGTATGCAGCTATGATGAGTGTCATCATTCTACTATCTATACTCAAGTCATTCATGAAGCTTCATAATATTCATATTGTATGAATTGAAGCATGTATAAATGTTGAAATACTCTTATATTTAAATCTTTTGAATTCAACATAAGAATTCCTTTGTCTTAAGCAATGGTTGTTTATAGATGACAGAAGCGCGATGGAAGCATGGGTCAGAACCTGTTAGAAGGCAAGTCAAAGAGTTGACTATACTTCGATGTTTTCCACACATATGACATCCAAAGAGTTGGATAAATACCAATATTGCAATAAGCCGATGTACTGATAATGTGACTACCTAGACTGTCTAGGATCCTTAGAGAAGGACGCTGATAGTGCATCAAATAATCTACATTTAATCATTGAAATTGACTTTCTTATTGGATAAGATTAAAAGTATAATCATTGTATCTCATTCTCCTAATAACACTTGCAATTGGTTGCATATATATTAGAAGACTAAAAAATTTGATCTTAAGGTTTAATAGTTATCCACATGGATATTGGTGCAATTGTTGCAATATCCTCTACTGGATAAATAGGCTTCACATTTTCGGTGGGAGGGCCCTTAGTATTAGAGAATGTCTCTATGACCTAGATATTAAAATACACTCATTGTTTATTTCTAAATGTCGGAAACAAATATGAATTCTAGAGTAGACCTATCATGAAGAGTTATGATGGATATATTTCAGATAGTTTTCTAACATCTAGTGGACTCTACTAAATTAAAAAATTAATGAATGGTTCAATAACATTTCTAATACTGAAAAATTAAACCTTTATAAGATCAATAAGAGGATGAAGATCATTTGACAATGATCTGGCATCAAGCCTTGGGCATATGTCTATTGATAAGATCGATGGACTAGTAAGAGATGAAGCTTTAGAATGTCTGAAATTTCAAATCTTACATACCTGTGAGTATTGTATTCAAAGTAAAAATGTCCAGTACACCCTTCTCCACGAATGGTGTAAGATGTCAAGGTATTCAAGATCTCAAACACATTGATTTATGTGGATCATCTGTATCATAATAAATATTAATGATATGTGACATCTATTGATGATTATTTGTGATATGAGATTTCTTCCCTTCACCTTAGAAACCTTTGAAATGTCCAAAGATTTCACAATTTTGATTTAGAACCAAAGATTGAAGAAAGATGAAATGCATTTGATCTAATCAAGGTAGCTTGTACCTATTAGATGAATTCAAGGAATACCTTATGGAGAAAGGAATATCATTCCTATCTCAATCCTCTTAATGTACCTTAATTCAATAGAGTTGTATGGAGATGCAATTAGATCATGTGTGACATAATTTAATCAATGATGATTATTAGCATAATTACCTCTTAGTATCCATGGTATATATGTAGTAGAGACTACAATATATATCCTTAACAAGGTTCCATGCAAGTAAACTGGAATCTAGCACCAAAGAGTGTTACTTCATTAGGAAAATAAAGAATGGTATTGGATACCTATTTTATGACCTTAGATTCTTAAAAGATTTCATCTATAAGGATATGATTCTTAGAGGATGACTCTCTTGAGAATCAAGATGAAAATGAAGTAAAGGAACTCATTTAATCTTGAGAAGGTAATGATGCTCCTGAAATCAGAAACTAAAAGGACAATTAAAGATGAAACAATAATATCTCTTCAAATGAGTTTGAGGATGGATTCCATGTCAGTTAAGTCTGACAATAATCTTACTTCATATGCTGAAGCCTCTGAAGATCATAACATAGAAATATGGATGTTAGCAATAAAGTCTAAAGTAGACTTCGTACACAAGTGTTATATATGGACCCTCAAGGATCCACCTATATGGGTAAGACCCGTTAAGGTGTAAATGGATCTTCAAGAGAAAGAGGGAACCTGATGAGAAGGTACAGACCTTCAAAGCACGACTCGTATCCTCAAGATACACACGGAAAGAAGACATCACTTGCGATGAGACTTGCTTTCTAGTGACCATGCTTAAACCCATTAGAATATTGCTAACTATCTAAACAACTTGACTTTGACATCTACAAGATGGAAGTCAATATTTCATTCCTCTATGAATACATCTCTGAGGATATTCATTTGAAGTAGCCCCAAGGCTTCATGTTGAGGAAAGCAAGGTGTACAAGATGAAGAACTCCATCTAGGGACTCGAATAAGCTTCTTATAGTTGGAACATTGGATCTGATGAAATTATAAATGTTATGATTTCAGATAGAATCTTGATGAACCTTGTGAAACTTAGTGGGAGTGCCATTGTGTTCATCGTGCTAAATGTAGATAATATCCTGATCATTTGGAATGATGTAAGGATAATAACGTGTTTTAGAGTCTTGCTATTCCATACCTTTAGATATGATCTCAAGGATACCTCTTATATCTTAGTTCTGAAGTTATTCAGAAGCAAAGAAAAGAGGTAATGGGACCGTTACATTAGTAGTACACCTTGGATACAATTCTATTTTCTGGATAATTCCAAGAAAGGCTTCTTTCCCTAAAGATATGGTGCTGACCTATATAAGGGATTGCACCTCAAAGAGTTGAGGATGTAAATACCAAAGCTATATGCCCTAGTGCATCAGCTTTGGGAAGCCCAGTATATGCTAGATATGTACAAAAGCCAGATGTCTGTCATGCAATGAGAGTAGTAAACTGTTGCTAATCCTACTATGGAGATAAAACACTTAGTTGCAGTAATAACAATTTCTTCAAAGATGACAAGATCTTTGAGATAGTGATCTGAAAATCTTATCTTCAAGAAATTAAGACTTTATAGATAGAGATCTAAAAGGTCTTAACTGTGGAGATAATGATCTCAAGGAATAAGGGTATTCTGATAAGGATAATGGACATACTTGTCATAATAATTGAGTTGTAGTGTCAAGGACACTATAGCTGATACTATTGGGTATTGGTTGCATAAGATGCAACATTCGCATCGAGCACTACTACTAGGAGATATGCAAGTGCCATAAAAGGACTTGGCATAGTCTTTTGGGAATAGAGTGACTAATCAACTTTCAATATCTCAATGCTTGGATACAAATATCAACAGTGAAATTATCCTAGAACTCTTTCACAGACAATGCGCTTTCTCCGCGGATACTTGGAGATAAGGACAAGGCGATTGTATTTCCACGTATAGTGACTTGGGTATTGAGATCACATCTCAAATCCAGATCCTACGTACCTCTCATAGATGCTTGATTAAATCAAGATTGCAAATCTAATTTTCTCGTTGCATCTGAATCACATTCATATTAATGTCCAACATTCGGATCAAGATCAGATTACTTCTCTACTAAGAGGAGTCACTAAAATCAAGACCTGTTTCATCACTCCCTAGGAATGGAAGCATCATGGTTGTACAATCGTTTATGATCACATCACCCTTAGGTATTCCTAACACAAGTACATCCTGCATACTGGAAGACCCAAAATAAATCTGAAGTATTAGATCAATATTATAATGTCTACTGCATGGTTTTATCATTAAGTTTCTTGATCATTGGGAGTCGGTATCGATCATATACTTTCCAAAAGCATATATCAGACTTAGGTGTTGATTATATACTTTCCAAAAGAAAATATCAAACCTTACAAATTCAGTCAAGCTTCCAAAGCGAGACGACCATGCACGGAATTTGAATCCCAATGTCTCATGAGTGAGTTCATGTCTTCCGGTTTAGTAAATGAACATGTATGATCCCTTTGAGAGATTGTATTACTCATATTCCCTTGTATGCACACCATCGCATCGGTGTATAGACCTTGGTTAGGTCATCAACCTATTGGTCTGCCAAATGTACATACTCAAACATATCGTAACGCATATGTCTTCGGTCAGAGGAAGTGTGCCTATATCATGACAGTATATGACATAGGTCTTTGGTAATCTTGATCTCGTTAAGTCAACTCTTTGTCCTAACTTCTCTAACACCTCTGAATCTCTATTCCTATGCAGAGGGCATGCATCAAGAGGTGATGATACTGTATTTCATCATCTTTATTCATTTATTTTAGCTTAAAATCCATTATAAAATAGATGTATATAAGACTAAATCCTTATTCTTACTAACTTGCATATGTCTATAAATATTGTACAAATATTATTATTTTAACCTAAAATAAATAAAGAAATAAAGGAAAAATAAAGAAAATAAAAAAGATTGTATATATGCAATAGAAACAGGCTAACCGAACCCCGAGAGAAGGTCAAGACTTGACCTGATTGGCCAGGAATAAAGTAGGGGGAGATTGGGTCCTTAATCAGAAAATCCAAAAAAATGTTTTGTAAATACTTTCTCTGTATCTTTGTATAAAACTTAAATTATTTTATTTGTACATAAATTGACCTCAAATTAAATAATTTTCAAAACAGAAATTTCAAATAAAAATATTTTCTAAGTAATAAAAATACTTGCAAAAATAACATGTACATAATAAAAGTAACCACATCCGGAAAAAGCCATAAAGCGATATTTGAAAGATCAATTCTAGCTCTATGTGAACTCAAATTGAATCAAACTTCCATTATATTCTAATCCTCCATTTATCTTTGACTTCTTCTTCTCCATCTTCTCTGTCCCCTTCTTTGTGTGCTCTATTATTTCCCCCAAATCGAACTCAATCCGACTGACACCCCCTTATGCTTAGTCGTATCCTTCCATCAGATCTTCCTAGAGCTTCACAAAAGCTAGAAGGCACCCAGTCCTCCATCTTCTCCATCTTTCCCAGGGACCTCCATATCGCTCCCCCTTCCTTCTTGCTAATCCTACAAGACTTCTTTGAGCTCCAGTGCTTCGAATTCCAGCGCATCATCGAGCATATACTCAAGCATTAGACCTTCTAAGAGAAGCTCCATCGTCGTGACCCTTCGCGGCAGTAGAGGAACCTCTGCGCACTCCAGCAGCTCACGCCTACCCTAATGCCTTCCACCTTGGGCCGCATGCGCTTGCTCTATGATGCACGCCATTCCACCATCAACTTCCATGACACTGCCTCGGCTCCCATCGCTCCGGTCGCAAGCACGACCTTTTCACCCTCACAGCTCCACCGCACGAGGGCCGCTTTGCCTCCATGTCCTAGCACCGGAGAAGACCCGCTTCCGCACCAACAAGGAGCACTCGACTGACTTCCTCTCTAGTGATCACCAGCGAGTCTGCCCCTCGAACTCGATGCTCGCCCTCCTCCACGTAGCCATTGATCACGTGCCATGTAGTAACCTTGCCATTAAGCCTCTTCCCTTGGTGGAGTTGAATCTGCTAGAGAACGAAACATGGAGCTTCGGTCAAAGGTACTTGCCAAACCAACATCCCACCTCACTTGCGATGCACGTGAGAAGTTGGACATTTACATTAACACCCTCACCATCAGGAGCACATATCCCATGAACCCTCCCCTCTTGACAATTTGCGCTACAACCCTCGAAACTCCTGGAAACCACAAAAGCCCCCAACCACTGATGTCAGCAACATGTGAGGAGTACGTGCGCCAGTGGCAAATTGCAGAAAGAACCCCGGTCTTGGAAATTGCATTTCAGTCCAGTCTGCATTTTTTTGAATTTATTTCTTTTCTCTATATTGCATTTATGACCCTTGCATTGGCGAGTCATTTTGAACCTTCATTTAGCATCATTTTATTATTTCGAAAATTGTGCATTGTAAAAAAACTTATGCTCTATAATGTAGATGATGATCTTCTTTTTATGAGCCATGGTTTATTTAGTATAATTAAATTGGTAGAAAATTGCATATTTTACAAACTTCATGATATTAATTTCATATTAAATTAATTATAGCCCCAAAAATTCCAAAAAATCAGAGTTGGTAGATTTTAGTGTGTTCTACATTATGCCCAAAAATAATTATTGGCACACATATCGAGGTTGCAGTTGTAATAAATTAAACATTGATTTTAATAATTAATTTTTAATAGGTCGTACATCAATCTTTTTTAGGACTAATTATTTTTCATGGGTAGATCCTCATTAGATACATCTAGGATATTATTAGATCCTGAAAATAAATTGGTTTGCTATTTATTAAAATTATTTTGCTTGAAATCACCCTACATTCATATTTAATTCATAATCAATTCATATTATATCAGAAAATTCCCCAAAAAATATAGTAGCTTAATTTTGTATTCATATATATTTTGGTTAAGTTCATTAGGTTTGGAGTTCATTTTATTGAAATTTACAATTTAGCCCTTGTACCTTGCCAAAATCGCATTGCATTTATTAATTGCATACAAAATACCAAAAAAACATTCCTCTGAAAACCTATGTTCTGAATCATCAAGAAATTGACATAAGGAGATAATACCCTCCCTGAGTTCAACCTTGGACTTTCTCAAGTAAAAATACAAATTGACCGCTTGCTTTGATCGACAAATTAATTTTAATGGTTGTTGATTGATATGTTAATCACTCGACTACAACAACTCGATGCTATTAACAAGGGCATTTAGCGGTTCCCAATTAATGGTGTTGTTGCCAAGGAGGCACGACTTAGGTTAATTTTGAGAAAATTTAGTTTTTTGGTTTTCCACCCCCAGGTAGTCTGGCCCTCGGTTGTTCTTATGATTATTTCTATGTTCATTTTCCAGATTTTTTTATTCTGTTTGCTTTATTTTATTTTATTTTATTATGTCTATCTCTCTGACCTCCATCTTATTTTTTGTGCGAGGGACCTGCCATGACAGAGCGATCGCTTTGGTGGCTGATTAACTCAGGAGCATTGGAGGCCAGTTTTTCTGGGATTGCCGATTGAAAGATCCGCATTAAAAATTAAGATCGAGTGGAGTCATGAGTGAGTGTAGAGTCAAAGGATTTTATTTTCCACAATTATTTTATTTTTGTACATAATTTGTAATAAGGTTGGTAGCTGAATTTTTCCAGCGAATTTCGATTGGGATCTAGTGTGCGTACCTAGACTTTGGACTTTATATTGTGGTATGTTGAGACATATCTCACTCTCCAGTGTTCGAGGGGCTGGATTTGAGTCGTGAAATTAGGATAGGCACATGGTAGTGTAATTTCAAATTTGTATGTGCACAAGGGAGACTTGTAATCGGTTGTGTGTGCCCAAATGACGGAGTCCAAGAGTTGGGACCAATTCTTTCTGTTCAGCATCACAATCTTCTACAGGATCATCTTGATTTCTCTGTTTGATAATTCGGCCATGCTATTGGTTTGGGGATGATAAGGAGATGCGACTCGGTGCTCGATTCTGTACTCCTTCGTTAATTTCTTAACCGCTCTATTAATGATGTGACTACCCCCATCTGATATCAATATCTTCAGAATCGCAAACCACGATATGATGTTCTCTCGTGGAAACCAACACACCGTACGACTGTCTATGGCTCCGACAGAGATAACTTCAACCTAGCGACTCGCATAGTCAACAACAAAAAGGATGTGCTTGTATCCCTAATTGTTTGGAAAGGGTCCCATGCAATCCATACCCCAAGCATCGAATACGTCTGAGATTTGAATGAACTTGGGGGCTTGGAATCTTTAGCTGTAAGGGAGCATCCCAATCTCTGACAGTCAATGTCGTGTTTCACAAATGTTGCAACATACTTAAATAGCTCCTCCCGAGGAATACACCGGTGCCAAATGCAATCCGCGCCTACCCTGAATACAAGTGAGTCTTCCCATTGGTAGAATGGATGGTGGATAGGAATTCGTCCTTCTTAATTTTAGTCAACTTTGTGGGACTACACCGAAGATGAGGTACTTCACAATATAACCATACCAAGGGAGTGAATCCATGGCCATAATTGACTCGTCAGGAAAGGTGTCTGTGATGGGTGCACTGCTCAGTGGAGGCTTTTGCTATTCAATTCTAGAGAGGTAATCTACTACCACATTCTTAAACCCAGACTTGTCTTTGGTTTCCAAGTCAAACTCCTAGAGGAGAAGGATCCATCTGATAAGTCTAAGCTTGGTATTCTACTTTTACTACAAGTATCAGATAGTAGAGTGCTCAGTGTCGATAGTGACTTTTGATCCAAGTAGATAGGATGTGAACTTCTCATGGGCGAATACCATATCCAACCATTCTTTCTCTGTGACGGTGTAATTTCTCTAAGCTTCGTCTAACATCTTGCTGACATTCTAAATCATTTAAATCGCCTTGAATTTTCTTTGTCCTAGGACAACCCCAACTGCAAAGTCTGACGCATATGTCACGATCTCGAAAGGAAGAGACCAATCTGGTGGATGTATGATATGAGCTCGAGTGATTAGCTCCTTCAGCTAATTAAATGAAAGGAGAACCTACTGATCAACATTAAACTTCGTCAACAATTCTATAATAGGTAGGGTGATGTGGTTGAAATCTTTGACGAATCTTCTATAGAAACCCACATGCCCTAGAAATGACCTCACATGTCTGACATTATGAGGTGGTTCAATGTTGCTGATAACATCCACCTTCATCGGGTCAACTTCCATGCCATGCTTGAAAACGATGTGACACATCACAATTCCTTCTCTAACCAGGAAGTGGCTCTTTTCCCAAGATAGCACAAGATTGGCTTCACGACATTTCTGAAGTACTCTGCCAAGATGCTCAAGACAAGCATCGAAACTGTCACCATAGACTGAGAAGTCATCCATAAACACCTCAAGAAAGCTGCCAACCATCTTGGCAAAAACAACGAGCATGCATCTCTGGAATGTGGCAAGTGCATTGCACAGACCAAAGGCCATTCCCCGGAAGGCGTAGGTGCCGAACGAACAAGTGAAGGTCATTTTCTCTTGGTCCTCTGGGGCGATTGCTATTTGATTATATTAGAACCTCTAGAAGTCGAGATTCTTGATACGGGGTCAGCCTGCTGATGATGATGACCAGATACATCTTCTCTACACCCGCAAGGAAGGCATACTTAAGGCCTGCCGGAAGTGGCTTTATTCAGGCTTTGATCTGGTTTGCTTCTCGGTCACTTTAGAAACTATGCTTGTAGGTGGATGATCTACCATAAGGTACTACTCCCCTCAGTGGCTTGTTGTTCAACTGACAATCTGTCGAATAGATCTGCAATGAATTATTCATGTTTGGACGGGCATGAATCTTATGAATCAAAGATATGCATTAACAGATTTATTCTGTATTCCAAGTGCTTTTGGAGCTTATGCCAACTGTGCATTCCTGGTCCTCCTCAGGATTGAGGATTTCCACGGTCCATGTATCATTCAATGAGAGTTCGGTATCTCTAATTTCTGTAATAAAGTCACGGTCGGCTTCAGGCAGTGCTGCATGAATTTCATCAAATACGACTTTTGGCTCACTGACCTTGTCTATTGTAACTCTGTGATGGCTTGAGCTGAATGTGATCTTCCCAGACCCATAGTCAAGCATGACCTCTGGAGTGCGCAAGAATGGTCATCCAAGGATAATTGAGGTTTAAACTAACGGTGCAGGAGAGTCCACTTCAAGGACTACAAAATCAATCAGAAACTGCATGTCCTGCACCTTTACGACAATGTCTTCCAACATACCTCTGGGTCTTTTGATGGATCGATCAGCGAACTGAAGGATCATGCATGTCTACTTCAAAGGACCAAGCCCAAATTATTGCACTATTGATGAGGGCAAGACATTGATGTCAGACCTGTTGTCAAGCAAGGTTCGCTCGAAGACTTGGTCAAAGATCTTGCATTTGATCAAAGGTGCTCCATTGTCTTGCTTCTTCTGAAGGAGATTGCTGATATCTGGTACTGTGGCCATGGTAAGGCCGTGCCTCTCGACTTGCTGGTGTCTTTTGTTGCGGTTCAACTAGCGCTTGTTTGTACACGCTACTTTCAAGCCCTTCTTCACAACATGCATATACTTAATGGTAACTCAATAGTTAAATTGTTAAGAATATACACAACTCCAGGATCAGATAATGCACCTTTTCTATTTGCATGTTTTTGGATTTTTGCATCACAAAAAGGAATATTTACAGTGATGAGTAGTGTTCTTATTTACAACATAAATCTTGTGCACAATATTCTGTACATCCATACTATAAAAAGCTGTACATTCCGGTGATGATGGTGCTGTTGGTGGACATGCAAAAAGCACGGTCCTCACTCCATTGACTAGATCTAGATTGGTTAATGGTCCTGGATCCTCCATGGATGGCGCGACTTCACTTTGACTGCTATCTTCTTTTTGGTCTTTTTTCTTTTTCTAAATTTTTGTTCTTTTGTTGATGGAGGTGGTGGTGACTGGTAGCTATTATGTCTCCTCCTTCTTCTTCTTCCTCACCCGAACCTAGAGCTGGCACGACTGATGCATATGATGACGATTCACCAGTCGAAGCATTATTCCTCCCATTGGTTGCAGTAGACGGAGGCAAGGTCCTACCACTCCTGAGAGTAACAACATTAGACAAAACAAAATTACAATCATATGACTCCACAAGCATAGGCAGGACATCACATTCTACTTGCTCTTTTCTCTTGAAATTATTGGGATTTGCTTCGACTTTGGCCAGGATAGGAGTTTTGGTGGCTGTCAGGTTGTCTAGCTTCTTTGTCATCTCTACTAGACCCTTTACGAGTTGGGCCAATCAATCAAGGTTGGGGTTCATGGGAACCACCTCAGAAGATTCAACGTGTTGACCATGTTGTGGCTACTAGTGTTGAGGCCGATGCTGAGACTGCTGGTAATGTTGCGGAGGTGGAGAAAGCTGATATTGTTGGTATGGAGGAGGAGGATATTGTTGCTGAGATGCAAGCGCGTACTAGTGATACTACAAATGCGGATGGTATTGTAGCTGAGGGTGCTACTTCCATTGTCTCCAATTGTGATATTATGGAGACTGGTGATGCTGGTATTAAGGTTGAGGCTGGGAGGATTGTGCAAAACGACCACCCTAAGGTTGGTGGTAAGGCTGGTTGGCTGGTGGCTGGTCCTGAGGTTGTCAAGTAGGGCGGGCTAGTTGTGCATCATTGCTCTAGAAACCATTGACTTCATGTATTAGTGGGTGGTGGTGGGAATGCTGGATCTGAAGATGGCAGGTAGTTTGTCTGGTAGACCACCATTTGTTGCTGTGATAGGGCCTGCTCGGGTGCATGCATGTAGTACACGTGCTAGATCGCTGACTGCTGCTGACTCGGCTGAGGATGATGTGGCAGTGATGGTTTGTCATTATTCTCAACAAGAGTCTGTGAGATTGTGGTGTCACTGACTGACATGAACGATGCTCACCAATAGCTCCAACTGCTTGGTGATTTTGTACACCTTATAAATATTCTGCATCCTCTGTTCGATCATAGCGAGCTTTTCAAGATCCTATGACCGCTTCTCGATAATCTCAACCTTAGAAAGATGTCCCCCAATGATACTGAGGTTGGAGCCCTCATCCTTCTCTGCCTCACAGGATGTTGCCATATGGACTAGCTTGTGGAGGACCTGAGGCTATCTTTGATAAGCACGTGATGAAGATAAGGCAACCTCTTCCCCAGACATTACTTTGAAGATCTTCCATACCACGTCTTCATCTTTGTTAAAGTGGTATTCCCCACATGCAACATTAACTAATCTTTGGCTATCTACATTTAGTCCCCTGAATAAACGTTGGACCCAACTGATCTTTGGTATATCACGGTTGGTACAGTTCTCTTGCAGCTCAGTAAATCGCTCCCATGCTTCATGAATTGACTCGTGAGTAGCTTGAGTGAATACACTGATCTTAGATCGCATTTGGTTGAGCTGACCGAGAGGATAGTACTTGTGAAGGAACACATATTTGTGTTCCTCCCAAGCCGTCACATCCTTTCCCAAATGATTGACCCAATATGGGGCCTTGTCTTGCAAGTTGAAGGGAAATTCAATCATCTTAACTACATCTAACGGAATGTTAGGGTAGTGGGTGGTTCTACAAATGTGAGAGAACTGTTGCAAGTGAACGTAGTGCTCCTCATTGGTATTCCCATGGAATGATGGTAGGAGCGTAAGGAACTGGGCTTTAGCTCGAAGTGAGCATGAACCGGAGGGATGCAAATCCACTCTGTAATCTGGATGTCTCCAGGATTATATGTATCCTTTAACATCGGTTTTGGGTTCCCATTTCTTGGTTCCTCTTCTTCATCTGGATCATCATGGGATCCTCCTCCACCTCCTCATCCTGCTAGTCTGTTCCTCATGTCATTCAGTATATCTTGGAAGGCAGTCTGTACGAGGGCATGTTTTATCAGTTGCTGCTAGATGGCCTGGATGGAGGTCAACAACTGAGCGTTCACTTGATTTTGGTCGGGTGCTTGGACCTGCTCTGATTGGGGCGAATGTTGTCCCTTGCCCTTTCCCTAGGGATCCATTTCTCGATCAAAATAGGAGGAGATGAACTCTGTATTAGGATCCATGACTGGGACTATCTTCTATATGCAATGTAAGAGAATCTCAATCATACCACTTGAATTTGAATACTAGTTGCCATGATGAATATGAGATTAGGGTTAATTCTAGATGATCGTGAATGGATAGGCTGATATCGACCTCCATCCACAACAGGCGGTAGTGGGACAATAGTGGTCCCGGTTTATTAAAAAGAAAACGAGGAGTCTAGAGATCAGTTCACAAGGTCTTAACTGGGTTCTCGGGAATTGCCTCGAATTATTGACGATGCTAAGTCCATGGAATCGATGTGGGTGTCGATGTTGTCCCGACTAAACCATCCATTGATCGACATCGTGAAGCAAGAGAAGATCGATGCAGGAAGAAGGATACAGTGGTCAACGAGGAATAAAATGGAGTGTAAAGTAGTAGAAAGGCTTGAAATGAGCAGGGGGTTAAAGAGAAAAGACATATGACAAACTTTGCGCAGGTGCACGGGACTAGATCTTTGAACCTTAATCTAGATCCATACAAACACAATACAAAATTGGGTTCACCAACTCAAAACAATTTGAAGCCGTAAAGGATTGGTGATGAATCCATGATTCATCATACTAAAAGATGAAAATAGAGCTTCATTCCTGAGTAATTAGCAGCATTTCATCAATTATCCTGTATTTTTATCATTCATGCATGTAAAATTAATATTTGCATTTTAACACACATAATTACATTCATAATCATCTTCACATTTGCACCCAACTTCATGCATTTTTAGCTAATTCATGCTAACTCCAATTGACCTTAAACCACCTCCACCGTGTACATATAAGATTTAAGGGAAAATACAAAAAAAATTACTAACTTAAATAATTGGCCTACGAGATAAAACTCCAATTTCAGACCATACAGACTAAAATGCTCATATCTTTCTCATACAGTGTCTGATTTAGGTCTACTCACTTTTAAGGTAATACACATTCAAAGACCTTCAAAATAAGACCAATTCCATAAAAATCGAAGCTCATATCTTAAAGTTGGGTTTTGGGCCTCTTTTGCGCGTTTTGAGTTTTCCCTGATTTCTGACTTGATATTTTATGTACACAACTAACTATTTTCCGCATATTTCTTTTTCCTATATATTATTTGATGAAAGTTTTAATAAAATCCCCCAAAATCCAAATCCAAATTAAGATTGAAATCAAAGAAACTAACCGAGTCTGAGTGTCCTTTGCGAATCTGTACAAATTTCTCACTTTTTCTTCTTTATTTTATTTCCCAATTTTCTTATTTATTAAAAATCCAAAAAATTAGATTATCGTGTAAATATTCATCTTTGATCTTATCTTTATTTTTCTCGATTTTTCTCTTAATTAAAAATCACTAAAAAATTTACAAAAACCAAAAATAATGTATTCTATGTACATGGAGTAGTCCAAAATATCGTTTTGCATAGATGGCTTCTTTTGCTCTTGATCTCTTCATAAAAGTTGTAGATCTCATTGAGATGAGCAATTTTTGTGTCGAACACTTTTCGATCCGAGGTCGTTTGTTGTTTCTTATTAATTTATCGTTTATTTTTTTTAATTTTCTGGAATTGACACGTGGCAGCTCCTTGAGCTGCCACATGTCACTCATTTTAACCTCTTTTTATTTCATTTTTATTTAATAAAATAAAAAATTCAAAAAAAATAAAAAAAAATAAATATCTCTCACCTCACTTGCCATGCACGTAAGGGTTCTTTTCCTCTCCCTGTCAACGCTTCCTCTTCCCATTCGCATCATCCCTGCATCTCCCTCCACCTTCTTCGCAACCATTGCTCGCGCCCTTCCCACAACCACCAACGACCAATCTTCATCTACCGACCTCCGCCTACCCCTATCCTCCATTATCTGCTCTCCGCAACAATCTCCTTTATAAGGTGCATGAAGCCCACGAGTAGGGGCATCTGTCATATCTACTTGAGAAAAAGAGCTCGAGAAGGAGGAGTGACCGACCTTCTCTCTCCAGTGAACTCCACAGGCATGATCTACTCAAGCTTCTCGCGACCTTTCGTCAGCCTCCATGGAAGCGACAACAAAGAGAGGCGTCCCTGCCCTCCAACCCAGGCGATATCCTCTACTCCCATTTCTTTCAAATCCTTTATTTTCACTTTAATCCTCTCTCTCCCCTTATCACACCCATCACCTCACATTCAACTACAGAAACCCAGCCTCGCAGCCTCTCCACTACCGCGCGCAAGCGTGCCCACGGCTGCCAGTTCACCATCTCCGCCGGCCGCACCTCCGCATCAAGCTTCCCTGACGAAGAACCCCCAGGTGTTTGGCCACCCACAACCACCTGCGGCCTCCTGCCCGACCGTGTGAGGAACCTCTCCGCCCGCGACCAACAGCATTACTCTAGCCACGGGCCACCTATGGCGCCACCCTCCATCACCGCGTGCGCCACCTGTAGATCTACCCTGACGAGCCACCTCCTCTCCAACGACCGGTAGCGCCGCACCTTCTCCACCCCACTAGGCGCTCGCACCTCCATGTCTGCCCTTGCATAGCTTGCGCGCATCCTTTAGCCATCTCCTCCATGCGCAAGCCAGCGTGAGAAGCGCCGCCAGCCCGCACGAGAAGCGCCGCCTTCAACCATTTCCTTTACGCCTTGGAACCAACAAAGAAGAAGAGGGGAGCTCAAACCCTCACGTGTAGAACCCCCACCCCTTTTTATGGGAAATTTGCAGGCGTGCCCTGAAAAGACTGATAATTACTGAAGGCCCCCTTGGAAATATTGTATGAATCTCCTCCTGATTTAAGGTAAATGCAAGTAGGTCCCTCTCTATGAATTTCTTTGTTTTATTTATCTTTTGTCATTTGCAAACAGAACCATGTGTTCTCTACTTCATTTGAACCTCTTTATCGCATTTTTTATATTTAAAAATTAGGACTTTGTTCTACAACTAATTCTTAACATTGTGGCATGTTTGGAATATTTTTATTCTCCGTGGTTAATTAATTATTAATATTCTTGTGATAATTAGCATATTTTGCCCATTCTGAGCTTAAAAATTTATAGATCGTTAACCGCAGCTCCAAAAATCACAAAAATTCACGGATAATAGAGTTAATTGTTAGTGATATTGTGCCTAAAAAGAATTGCAATTGCATACATACTTTTCTCTATAAAAATCATTCTGTGCATTTTACTAATTAATTTTTAATAGGTATTAAATCCAACATTTTTAGGGTTTAGGATTTTTTTGAGATAGATCACCTAGTGATATATCTTAAATAGTTTTTTTTAAATCAAGTAGATTTGATATTTATTATAATTAATTATTGAAAAATCTCATTATTTATATTCATTTATTCGTAGAATATCTATATTGCATCCTGACCAAGTTTGAGGATTTTTGGACTTCATTTGATCGAAATTTGCAATTAAGCCCTTAAACTTTGCCCAAATTGCATTTGCATCATTTATTGCATTTAAAAAAAATGCTTCTTTGAAAACCTAAATCCGAGATCAACTTTAAGAAATCCTAAGGAGACAGTTGCCTCCCTGAGTTTGACCTTGGACTTACCCAAGTAAAAAATTTGACTGCTCGCTTTAATTTGACATTAATTAAATTAATGATTTTTGATCAGTCGTGAAATTGCCTGACTACAACAAATATCTTTTAATCATTAATTCCATCAAATTAAGAGGGTATTTTTACGATTTTTCAAATGGCACCGTTGCTGGGAGGCACGACTTAGGTTGTTTTTAAGAAAAATTAAGTTTTTAGGTTTTCCATCCCCGGGTAGTCTGACCCCCGGTTTTCTTGTAATTATTTCTCCATTTCCCCGTATTTTCTAATTATCTTCCTTTTATTTTTGTATATTTTTCTATGAAACTCTCTCTAATATTTGATCTTCTATTTCTTGTACGAGGTACCCTGCGAACTGGGAGCGACTTTCTTGGAAGATGCATCTTGGAGCAGCCAGATACACGCTGACTTTTTAATTTTTGGAGAGAGAGTTTTATTTAATTTCTATTAGCTGCTCTTTTATACCGATTCCCGGTCGGGTTCTCACATGTGTAACAAAAGACTGAACATTTTTCTGTGGTGTGTCGGCATGTTTCACCCTCCAGTGAGGGTGGGGTCTGACTTGAGTGGCGAAATTAGGTTAGGCACACAGTAGTATAAATTCAAATTTGTTTGTGCCCTTCATAATTTAGGACCACATTTTCACTAAATTATATGCACTAGATCGTCTCTCATTTAGCAAATAAAATTAATCTATCACTCTCTAATAGAAATTCATGTTCTAGGTGCAATTTCTCGTGCATGCATTAGATTTAATTTTTCTAGAGAAATTTCAATTCTCTATATTGCATGAAGATTGCAAGGAAGCACTGCAAGTATTTCTAATTCAGCATTCATCATCGTGTTTCCTGCTGCATGGCTTTTTTGATTCTCCCTTGGTTTTCATTTACATAGGAATAAAGGAAATTGGAATCCCTATGTAGACATGCATTGTTCTCACTCAAATTCATGTGATAACCAAATTAAAACTAGAGGACTGCTAACATTATTGATTAATTAAAATTGGATAAAATTAAAAATTACTATTTTCGGGAGAGCAATCCCATCATTGTTCGATTTCAGGCTGAGTGAGGGTAAAGAGAGTGTGTGTACACACTAAGATCGAGCCCAATTACCTTCCTTCCATATCAACGTGCCCCGCTCTTCACAAATATCACATGCTGAAGTATTCGAAGTTCAACTGATCAACACCAAGTAGCCTCCGCTTGCTTTGGCAAGTAGATAGGCGCGAACCAGCAGTGCGACACAACAAGTTGCTTAGTAACCCTCCGAGGTGAATTAACAAGCCTTGTCAGCCTCCGCCTACTTTGGTAGGTAGATAGGGGCAAGTCCCTGAACTTTATCGGTATTAACCTAGTAAACTTGTGATAGGAGCTAAGAGAGGAAGGGCGTTGGAATCTTAGGCGACAGGTTAAACAGGGAAGAGCAATCGGCATTGATCTGACTCCCCTATAGGCCATCACGTAATCCTTGCTAACTTTGCTTGAAAATCATACTTAAAACCAACTAGATTAATCGAAACCAGCTTCGTGTCCTTCACTGTGTTGAGTTGGTGAAATCGAGGTTTGCATTTGTGTATTGAATTGTGTGATAGTGCACTTGCACACAAAGATCGTGTTTTCGCAAATAAATATTTTCCATTCCAGTCGAAGATGATATAATATTGGCATTCATACCCAGACTCCATGGGTTGCGCTCACATGATAATTTTCCAATATTCTTACCCACCTTTTCAGAGGAACGCTCTCTTTGAGGTAGTTTCTCCGTAGCCACCGTTCTCTTCACCCATCCACCTACCCTTGGTTGAAACTTCAAGATACGAACCGCTCGCATAACCGATCATGTTCTATGATGACATAATGGAGTGAGCAAACTCGAGGATGAATATAGGCGTAACTGACTGGGATAGAGGAACACTATTTTTGGTTATGTATGAAAATTGACTGTTTAAACCATCTTCTACTTGGGATAATCCACAACTCGAGTATAATCACCTTTCCTTTGATTGCATAGATGACATTCAAAGTCAAGAAAATAGGACTCATGACCAAACCCTAGTCACATAGACTGATTATATCTCGGTTCAGGAGAAAATGCCAATGTCGCGGCATACCGAGCATAGTCACACATCTCTGAGTCATGAGACGATAATGGATGACATAGCTCGGATCAATAATAGGACCGCGGTTTTGACTAAACAATTTGATAATTACATTTAAATAGTCAAATATATGATAATCAACCAAGAGGAGTCACGAAAATCACAGAGAACCCGAAAATCATCATGTGCCTGACACCTACACACAAAAACCACAGACCACTGACCCTCCTACTTATTTTAGTGAAAATTTTAAAAAAATTAAAAAAATCATAGAATTCAAAAAAATTGGACAACATCAATACAAAAGCATTTTGCAAAAGTCTGATCTTAGAGCATCCATTAATCAAGGCCGTAGAGTATGTTCCCGATCTTTAGAGATTTGTGAAGAGTATGTTAGACATGCGAGCCCACAGCGAGCCATTATGCAATAAATGTTATTGTGAATATCATTCCCTGATCTGAAATGAAGAGTAAATAATTTGCATAATAGATCTCCTAGTACAATTAGGGTTATGTACCATGGCCATCTTGATGATCATACAGTTGTTGATTCAATTGTTGAATCATAGAGGTTGGTGCTATGATGAATTTCTAGAGCTAGATTGAGGACTCATCAGGCACCGTCAAGTAATTATTAAGAGATGATCTCTAGCCTGATTAGGAGATGGCAATCTTTTCTCATATAGGTTGATATCTGACCGACCTCTTGATGAAGGTCCTCTATATAGGAATAGAGATTCGGAGGTGTCAGATTAGTTTGTTCAAAGAGTTGACTTAACGAGATCGAGATAACCAAAGTCCTATGACGTATGTTGTCATGATATAGGCACACATCCTCTGACAAGAGACACATGTGTTACTATATGTCTGAGTATGTGCATTTGGCAGACCAATAGGTTGATGACCTAATCAAGGTCTATACACCAGCGAGCTGGTGTGCATATAAGGGCATATGAGTAATACGATCTTTCAAAGGGATCATACAGGTTCGTTTACTAAACCGAAAGACATGAGCGCACTCATGAGATATTGGGAAGAATCAAATTCCGTGTACGGTCGTCTCGCTTTGGAAGCTTGACTGAATTTGTAGGTTTGGTATATACTTTTGGAAAGTATATGATCAGCAACTAGGTATGATATATGCTTTTGGAAAGTATATGATCAATACCAACTCCCGATAGTCAAATGAGAAACTTAATGATTAAACTCTGAAGTAGACAGTGTAAAATTGATCTTATACTTCATGTTTATTCTGAATCTTCCAGTATGCAGGATGTACATGTATTGGGAATACCTGAGGGTGATGTGATCATAAACGGTTGTATAACCTTGACGCTTCCATTCCTAGGGAGTGATGAAATGGGTCTGGATTTTAGTGACTCCTCTCAGTAGAGAAGTAATCTGATCTTAGTCCAAATGTTGATTCAGATGAAATGAGAAGATTAGATTTACGGTCTTGATTTAATCAAGCATCTATGGGAGGCTCGAGATCTGGATTTAAGATGTGATCTCAATATCCAAGTCACTATACGTAGAACAATACAATCGCCATGTCCTTATCTCCAAATATCCATGGAGAAAGCGCATTATCCTTGAAAAAGTTCAGGATAATTTCATTGTTGATATATGTATCCGAACATTGAGAAAATGGACAATTAAATGTGATTTAATTATCATGAATAATTTGAATTTGATTCATATTATAAAGAGAGTTATCTTAGATAATTAAATGTCATTTAATTATCAAAGACGTAAATAATATGAATATGATTCACATTATTTGGGCACAAGAGAATAGAGATCCAAGATGATTAAATGTGATTTAATTATCATGGATATGAATAATGTGGATATCATATCCATATTAATCATATATATTATAAATGTGATTTATAAAATATAAGTGAGAGCAATTTGTAATTTACATTTCTTAATTAAATGTTGATGTGAATTGGATTCACATTGGACATTAAATTGAAAATGTAATTTACACTTTATTTTGGGTTGTGAATGTGTTTCACAAATTTCCAATGGTAAGATTGCAATATTCTCAAAATAATTGTAAATTATTTTTGCAGAATAATTTACAACAAGAGTTGTTGTAATATCATGGAGATTTCCAAGGATTGATGCAATCTCATGAGATTGCATGAGATTTTATCCACCATGAGATATGGTGGACGGCTAAGATCTCCTATATGGATATTGGTAGCCGTCCCACCAATCAACTTGGTGTGATGAAATCTCAATCCAATAATATCCATGTTTGCTTGACTTAATTTGGGATTGATTTATATTGATTTATCAATAGATTTAATCTAAATTAAATTAATTGTTGTTGGTTTTTTTACCAACACAAATCTTGGCCATTAAAAGAAACACAAATCAATGAGAGCCATTGGATTTGTGTTGCCCATGGATTGAGATCCATGGATCCCAAAATATTATAAATCTCTCTCTCTTTTTCTCTCTACATGCCCACTCTCTCTCTCTCTCATATGGCCGTCATCCATGGATGCTCTAGAGTGAGTCTCCATCACCGCAGTGTCGTCGTTATGTTGCCCGATCGTTTGGTCAAGTATCTCCATCTTCTTCGGTGTGCCTCTCTCATGAAGAAGATGTCAGATCTCGTGTGTCGAGATCAGGAGATCCGTAGCTTGGATCATAAATTGGATTGCGAGAAGCACATCTTTCATCAACACGCTCGCAAGCATCTCCTCCATCGGATTAGACTTGAGGCAGGAGGTCTTTTTGTTAGAGGCTCGATCGCAACCACGCTTCCGGAGTTAATCCTATTACTTGTTTGTGGTTTAGACGAAATGATCTGAGAAGTGTTTTTGGATCATGTGGTTTCGTCACATGAAAATTTTTAATTTCCGCTGCCTCGAGCAACTAGTGCAAGTAGTCGCTCATGATCGCATACGATGCGATCCTCACACTTCCATGATGCTCTTAAGGTTCTCCCCATATCCTTCAAGTGGTATCAGAGCCTTAGGTTGGAGGTTTTGGATATGATCCATAAACCTAGGACGACCTGGGTACGTGATGGTTTGCGAAATTTTTATCGCATTTCATTTTTGCATCTATGTTTTGTGATTATTTTCGGCCCTGTTTAAATTTTTTTAAGCGTGAAAATAAAACTTATATGTGTTCCTCATTAAATAAGGAAATCGTAGGATCTGAGTTTGCGTAATTTTAAATCCGTTTGCTCAAGTTATGATCAAATTAGTGAACATGTATCTACTGCTTCGGGGACTGCGAATCTTAACGTAATTAAGGAGTTAATTACTGTTTATAAATACCTTGAAATTCGTGAAAATCACTTAGGTTCTTTTGTAAATCAAGTTATAAAATTTTGGAAACTTACT
Organism: Ottelia alismoides; assembly: GCA_037367405.1. Taxonomy (NCBI): domain Eukaryota; kingdom Viridiplantae; phylum Streptophyta; class Magnoliopsida; order Alismatales; family Hydrocharitaceae; genus Ottelia; species Ottelia alismoides. The sequence continues at coordinate 49,293 of JAZKJV010008197.1, forward strand.
TTTCTTAATTTAGATTTAAATTGACTGAGATATGCTAATTTTAGTAAGTGGGGATCATTGTTGAAATTACTTTCCTAATCAAGAACCTCGTGATTGTCATTTAACCAATTAGTGAAATTAAATTGTTTAATTTCCTGGAATAATTAAATATAAATATTTGTGAAATATTTTATGATAATTATTTTCTCAAATGACATTGCTTTAATAAATAATTGATTAGATATGAACCAGATCACAATTAGTTACACAATCCACTTTCCAACAAACAATGTTGCTTGAATAGGATTTGGGATTTGTTTAGAAAATCTCATTATAATGTTAATCAAAATTGTTTTAATTATTATTATATGGTATAACTTCGGTTGAAAGATCGATTATAATCTCAAGTACACAGTGATCAATTTGGCATTATCTTTTCCCGAGGTGGATATGGTGTCTAGTCGGGGAGCGTTGGGGTAGTAGGTTGCACCGTGTGCGGTCTGTCCCACTCCCGTCGGTGCTGGCCATGACAACGGATAGGGACTTGAAAATGTAGGAGAGATCACGGTGTATTTTTCTAATTATTAAAAGTCAGAATAATACGTATTTGAGATAATACAATAATTCAAGTTACAATAAAGATTGTTTATTGGATATTAATTGGATCATTAATTTAATATGATTAGATTAATTAGAATCCATTTAAAATTAAAACACTCTATTATGAATAGAGATGTTATTTCCCTTGGAAGAATTCATCATAATGAATATGATTCATGATGGTTAGTTAGAATTTGAATATGATATGGAGGATCACATAAGTGACATCCATGGTCTCCCGTCAAGGCGGAGGGTTCCGTCGCGAGGGATTGTATGTAGGAGACGCCTGTCTGAAGTGATAGCTCCTGTATGCAAGCACATCTGGATGGGGCTCTTTGCTTCTCGAAAGAGTAAGACCGTATACGTAGTGACACCAATATCGGGTCCTCATATTATTGGAGCGTATTGGATTGCGTATAGCGAGTTCTAATACTATTGACTGTTGGTTCAATTAACGACGGGTTAACATCACCTTAGGGGTGGTGGGCCCGGGTGTTAAAGACCGAATTGGGAATGCAAGTTGGACTTGCAAGGCGGAATATGTTCCCGCTTCTTTTTATCGGAGTTACAAGTTCTCATATTATTGGGATGTAACAAAGATAAGGAAGGAGATCCCAGATCTTGCTTGAGATATAATGGTAAATATATCTCTTACATTGGAAGTGATTAAGGGAATGAACTTTCATTGTTGACATGGTAAGACAACTTTGATATAAAAATTCCTAAATCAAAGTAAAATATGTATGTATGTATATATATAAATATATACATTTATGTAAATTTCTTATTTCAGATAATCCTTCATTAAACACACTCAATACTGTACTCAAAATAACCAGTAAAATATCATGGATTGGATCCATGACGAAGATGTTGTACTTGCAGTTGAACACATAATGTATGTGGTTGCAATTTGCAAGTTTCCTCATAATAATGATGAATGAGAATTAAATAGACAATAAGACTACAACCCTAGGGCTTGTATGTCTCTATAGTCTTGATCTCTCATCGAATGTACTTTGGAAGTGACATGTCAATGATGATCGTAATTGTCGAATAATCCTTATAAAATCTACGAAGATGTTTTGGCATGCATATGTTCTCTCGACATTCAATCATGATTGACATGGTTCACAACATCATGCAAAATGGTGGCTCTATAAGAGATGATGTATTCGAACTATTTAAATACCTATATGTACCAATGTTCTTAGAGTTTAGATGGATGTAGATACAATGAGTATCATCATTATATTATATATACTCTGGTCATTCATGAAGCTTCATATAATTCATATTGTATGAATTGAATAAAGCATGTATAAACGTTGAAATACTCTTACATTGAATGAATTCAAGATAAGAGATCCTTTGTCTTAAGCAATATTTGTTTATAGATGAAGAGAGCGCAGTGGAAGCATGGGTTGGACCCAAGCGAGAAGGAAAGTCAAAGAGTTGACTGTACTTCTGTGACTTCCATATGACATCCAAAGAGTTGGATGAATGCCAATACTGCAATAAAGCCGAAGTATTGATAATGTGACTATCTCGACTTCCTTGATCTTTAGAGAAGGACTCAGATAATGCATCGGAATAATCTACATTTAATCATTGAAATTGACTTTTATTTGATAAGATCAAAGTCTAATAATTGTATCTCATTCTTCTAATAACACTTGCAATTGGTTGCTTGTGTTTTAGAAGACTAGAAAAGTTGATCTTAAGGTTCAATAGTTATCCACATGGATATAAATGCAATTATTGCAACAATCTCGATTGGATAAATAGACTTCCTAATTTCAGTGGGAGAGCCCTTAGTCTTAGAGAATGTCTCTATGACCTAGATATTAGAATACACTCATTGTTTATATTTAAATGTTGGAACTAAGCATGAATTCTGTAATAGACCTATCATAAAGAGTTATGATGGAGATATTTCAGACAGTAGTCTAAAATATAATGGACTCTACAAAATTAGGAAATTAATGAATGGTTCATTAACATTTCTAATACTGAAATTTAAACCTTAAAAGATCAATGATGAATCTTGGCATAATTACCTCTTAATTTCCAAGGTATATATGTAGTAGAGACTACAATATATATCCTTAATAAGGTTCCATGGAACTAGGCTGGAATTTAGCAGCTGAGAGTGCTACTTCATTAGGAAAATAAAGGATGGTATTGGATACCTACTTTATGACCTTCTTAAAAGATTTCATCTATGAGAATGTGATTCTTAGAGGATGAGACTCTTTAGAATCAATGAAGAGAAGGAACTCATTTAATCTTGAGAAGATACTGAGGCTCCTAGAATCAGAAACTAAAAGGACGATAAAAGATGAAACACTAATACCTCTTCAAATGAGTTTGAGGTTGGATTCCATGTGTCAGTTAAATCTGACATGATCTAACTTCATGTGATGAAGCTTCTGAATACCATGACATGGAAAGATGGATGTTAGCAATAATCTCTAAAGTAGACTTCATATACAAATGTTTTATATGGACCCTCAAGGATCCACGTATAAGGTAAGGCCCATTAAGGTGTAAATGGATTTTCGAGAGAAAGAGGGAACCTGATGAGAAGGTAGAGACCTTCAAAGCACGATTCATAGCCATGAGTTGCACACCGAAGAGAAGACATCGCTTGAGATGAGACTTGCTCTTCAGTGACCATGCTTGAACCCATCAGAATATTGCTAACCATAGCTACACAACTTGACTATGACATCTTTATGATGTAAGTCAAGATTGCATTCCCTATGAATACCTCTCCGAGGATATTCATATGAAGTAGCCCCATGGCTTCATGGTTGAGGAAAGCAAGATGTGCAAACTAAAGAAACTCCATCTATGGACTCAAATAAGCTTCTTATATTTGGAACATGAGATTTGATGAAATTATAAATGTTATGATTTCAGATAGAATCTTGATGAACCGTGTGAAGCTTAGTGGGAGTGCCATTGTGTTCATAGTGCTAAATGTAGATAATATCCTAATCATTTGCAATGATATAAGGAAGATAATAATAAGTGTTTTATAATCTGGTTGTTCCATATCTCGAGATATGATCTCAAGGATACCTCTTAGATCTTAGTTCTGAAGTTGTTCGGAAGTAAAGAGAAGCGGGTATTGTGACCGTTACATTAATAGTACACCTTGGACATTTCCATTTTCTAGAAAAATCCAATAAAGGCTTCTTTCCTTCAAGATATGGTACTGACTTATCCAAAGGGATAACACCTCAAAGAGTTGAGGATATGAATGCTAAAACTGCGTGCCCTTGTGCATCTGTTCTGAGAAGCTAGGTGTATGCTAGATGTGTACAAAAGCCAGATGTCTGCCATGCAGTGGGAGTAGTAAATTGTTACTAATCCTACTATGGTGATAAAACACTTAATTACAGTAATAACAATATCTTCAATGATGACAAGACTTTAGAGATAGTGATCTCTAAGTCTTATCTTCAAGAAATTAAGACTTTATAGATGGAGATCTAAAAGGTCTTAACTATGAATACCTTAGGAGATAAAGATCTCCAGGAATAAGGGTATTCAGATAAGGATAGTGGAAATACATACTGGTTATAATAACTATTAAGGTGTAGTGTCAAGGACACTATGACTGACATGATTGAGTGTTGGTTGCATAAGATGCAACATTCACATTGGATGCAAACATTGTCACTAGGAGGTATGCAAGTACCGTAAAAGGACTTGGTGTAGTCTCTTGGGAACAAAGTGACTGATCAACTTACCTATCTAATTTCTTAAATAGCCTATGATTATCACATGAGTGTGAGTTTAATAATTAGACCATTAATGGCTCTTTGGGCTAGTGGGAGATTGTTGGACATGCGAGCCCACGACGAGCCATTATGCAATAATTGTTATTGCGAATATCATTCCCTGATCTGAAATGAAGAGTAAATAATTTGCATAATAGGTCCTTTAGTACAATAAGGTTATGTACCATGGCCATCTTGATGATCATACAATTGTTGATTCAATTATTGAATCATAGAGGTTGGTGCTATGATGAATATCTAAAGAGTTAGATTAAGGACTCATCATGAACCGTCAAATGATTATTAAGAGATGATATCCAGTCTGAGTAGGAGATGACAATATTTTCTCAAATAGGGTGATATCTGACTGACCTCTTAATGCAGGTCCTCTGCATAGGAATAGAGATTCGGAGGTGTCAGATTAGTTAGGACAAAGAGTTGACTTAATGAGATCGAGATAACCAAAGTCCTATGACGTATTCTGTCACGATATAGACACGCATCCTCAGACCGGAGACAGATGTGTTACTATATGTCTGAGTATGTGCATTTGGCAGACCAATAGGTTGATGACCTAATCAAGGTCTATACACCGGTGCGTTGGTGTGCATATAAGGGCATATGAGTAATACGATCTCTCAAAGGGATCATACAGGTTCGGTTACTAAACCGGAAGACATGATCTCACTCATAAGATATTGGGAAGAATCTAATTCTGTTCACGGTCATCTCGCTTTGGAAGCTTGACTAAATTTGTAGGTTTGATATATACTTTTGGAAAGTAAATGATCATCACCTGGGTATGATATATGCTTTTGGAAAGTATATGATCGATACAAACTCCCAATAGTCAAATGAGAAACTTAATGATAAAACTCTGAAGTAGACAGTGTAAATTGATCTTATACTTCAGGTTTATTCTGAGTCTTCCAGTATGCAGAATGTACAGGTATTGGGAATAACTGAGGGTGATGTGATCATAAACGATTGTATAACCATGATGCTTCCATTCCTAGGGAGTGATGAAACGGGTCTGAATGTTAGTGACTCCTCTCAGTAGTGAAGTAATTTGATCTTAGTCCAAATGTTGGACATTGATCTGAATGTGATTCAGATGCAATGAGAAGATTAGATTTGCGGTCATGATTTAATCAAGCATCTATGGGAGGCCCGAGATCTGGATTTAAGATGTGATCTCAATATCCATGTCACTATATGTAGAACAATACATTCATGTACTTATCTCCAAGTATCCGCGGAGAAAGCGCATTATCCTTGAAAGATTTCAGGACAATTTCATTGTTGATATATGTATCTGAGCATTGAGAGAATGGGTAATTAAATGTGATTTAATTATCATGAATAATATGAATTTAATTCATATTATAAAGAGAGTTATCTTATATAATTAAATGTGATTTAATTATCAAAGACGTAAATAATATGAATATGATTCACATTATTTGGGCACATGAGAATTGGGATCCAAGATGATTAAATGTGATTTAATTATCTTGGATATGAATAATGTGGATAGCACAATCCATATTAATCATATATATTATAAATGTGATTTATAATATATAAGAGAGAGCAATTTGTAATTTACATTTGTTAATTAAATGTTGATGAGAATTGGATTCACATTGGACATTAAATTGAAAATGTAATTTACATTTTATTTTGGGTTGTGAATGTGTTTCACAAATTTCCAATGGCGAGATTGCAATATTCTCAAAATAATTGTGAATTATTTTTGTAGAATAATTTACAACAAGAGTTGTATTATCATGGAGATTTCCTAGGATTGATGCAATCTCATGAGATTGCATGAGATTTCATGCACCATGAGATATGGTGGACGGTTACTATCTCCTATATGGAAATTGGTAGCCGTCCCACCAATCAACTTGGTGTGATGAATTCTCAATCCAATAATCTCCATGTTTGCTTGATTTAATTTTGGATTGATTTATATTAATTTATCAATATAGATTTAATCAAAATTAAATTAATTGTTGTTGGTTTTTTTACCAACACATATCTTGGCCATTAAAAGAAACACAAATCAATGAGAGCCATTGGATTTATGTTGCCCATGGATTTAGATCCATGAATCCCAAAATATTATAAATCGAAGGGCACCCCTTGCTCTTTAGATCTAATGAGAAACACAAATCTCTCTCTCTCTTTCTCTCTACACGCCCACTCTCTCTCTCCCTCATATGGACGTCCACCATGGATGCCCTAGAGAGAGTCTCCATCGCTGCAGCGTCGTTGTTATGTTGCCCGATCGTTTGCTCGTGGATCTCCATCTCCTTTGGTGTGCCTCGCTCGTGAAGAAGATGTCGGATCTTGTGTGTCCAGATCATGTGATCCGCCGCTTGGATCATCAACATGGATTGCGAGAAGCACGTGTTTCATCAACACACTCGCAAGCGTCTCCTCCGTCGGATCGGACTTGAGAGAGGAGGTCTCTTCGTTTGGAGACTCGATCGCAACCATGCTTCAAGAGGTAAGACTATTACTTGTTTGTGGTTTAGACGAAACGATCCAAGAAGTGTTCTTGGATCATGTGGTTTCGTCATATGAAAATTTTTAATTTCCGCTGCCTCGAGCAACTAGTGTGACTAGTCGCTCACGATCGCATACGATGCGATCCTCACGCTTCTGTGATGCACTTAAGGATCTCCCCATATCATTCAGAGTCGAGTATCACCTAAGAAGACAGGAAGGAAAAGATCTCGAACAGAATATCATTTAATCACTATGGCTAGTTCAATGGTGTTGACCCAAACAAACAAAGTCCAAAAAGTAAAATGGTTAACCAAAATGACCTGTGAAATTGAGAATATTGATTTTCATAATGTCCGGATTGATGATGATTCTACACTGAATATCCTCAAAGTCTGTGTTTGACAAACTCAAACTCGGACTACTCAGAAAGGCCTGAGTGATCATTCAGTTTCCTGATTGATACATAAAAAGACCGAAAGGAATTTTCCTATCACCATTAATTTCCAAGGTGTCACACATAAAGTGGACTTCATTGTCCTAGACATTGAACACCGAGGAGATTTATCTGAGTCTCCCATTATTTCGGGAAAGCCCTTTCTGGCTTCCGCCAGAGCGACTATTAATTGCAAGACTCAAGATATCATATTCTCGAACCCAAACCAAATTGATCAAGTTCTCGAGGACACACCAAAACCTAAGATAACCGAACCAAAAACCGTCAATCATGGCATAGAAGAATCTTCATATATTCATACCTCTCCACTTATCACACGCACAAATGAAGGAGAGACATCTTATGAAACGACTGACAAGCCTACGAAGGTGAATAATATCAAACGAGACACATCCAATTCACCACAACTGGACAAGATTATGTCCGATTTCCCTGAGTCCACACACACAAAGCCAATAGAGACTAAATACTCAGGATGTGTGATGACCTTATAAGAATATTACTATTTATATGGAGACTCATTTGATAGGGAACTCATGGTCAACACCTCACAAAGAACACCTCCTAAACCCACTAAAAATGTCACGTTCAACATTTCAGAAAAAAGTATCTCTTGAGGATTACTCATCAAGTTCAGAAGATAAGAGCAGTATGAGAGAGCTCAGTTCGGAGAATCTAAAGCCTGATTAAAACAACAAGTCATATGTCAACCCACGTCGGACTTTCTCTGTCCCTCTCTATTATTCGTCTAAGGCCGACTCCCCTTGTCCCATTCAATACACAGGAACAATTCGTTATAAACAGACTGATGCTTGTTCATCTAAATATTCAGAGGAAGAAATGGTTGACCCGAAAACTGAGTGAGCTTTAAGAAAAAAGCTCGAAAATAAAAATAGTTGGAGTGACGTGACCTTTGATTATTATTCCAATGACAGCTCCAATATTGGCTGGGAATCGTCTGATTCATCTTCTTCCAAACAATATTCCCTTCCACCACATTTCCTGAAAAAGATCGCCCGTAATCTGCCTTGATCATCGACCAACCTTTCCTTCTCTCCCATCGGTTTCCTTGTACATTTTCTTCCTAGACTTAGGCAAAGGCCTAAGTATAGGGGGGACCGATGCCATCTATATTTATTCATCATTCTACTCCTCGTTCGATCTGTATATTCTCTAGATCTCATCGGTTCTCACACTCATGCTTGTCCTATACTTAGGCTGAGTAAAGCCTAAGTATGGGGGGGCCGATACTTGCCCAGTATATATCCATGCATTTCTCCTCTTAACCTCGATCACCCCACTTTTTGATCTACTTCTATACTTAGGCTATCCATAGCCTAAATATAGGGGGCGGTTGACTGCTTTGCCTCTTTTATTTTTTTCTCTATGCTTAGCACGAGCTATGTCTTCTTGTCGCTTCTTGTGCTCTGAGGACATAGCACATGCTAAGTATAGGGGGCTTGTATATATTACATATATACTTTACCCATAGCTCGCACTTTCACGTATATTTGTAAATATTATGCAATAATTATGGGATGAGTAAAAAATGAACAAAACAAAATAAAAAACAAAACAAAAACAAAAAAATCATCTTGCACCTCATATGCATCTGCATTTCATTTTGCATATTTAGTATATGCAAAGTGGAAAGTTATTGAGTTCTGAACTGAGTTGTGAGTAGAAGAGGATAATGATCTTGACTTGGCGTTAATCTACCTAATTTCCATAGGAACTTCACCGAGAAAGAGGATTTTAGAAGCTTCAGGTCTTTTGACTTATTCTTTGAGTTCCACATGACAATGTACAGCCTTTGACTCTTAGTGTCTAACCTGGTCGCCTGATTCTAGGTATAGCTTTTGAGTAGGGAATTAATCTATTCTCTCACTATGCACTTAGTTCAACTCAGACTGGGTATTGGAAAATTATGTGAGTCTCTTTTCTGGTAGTGTGGACATCTAAAGACCATAGTATGGGTTAAAATAAAGCTTCGGAAAAGGGATGGACAACTGGGCACAATTTTTTCTAAGACCCCAAAACATGTACAAAAAAAAGTTCCATATCCATAGGGACACAAAGATCCATGCAGAGTTACCAAAAATCCATACCAAAAAGAAGCCTAATTACCAAATAAATATCTGACCAAAAAGGTCCAAGCTTCAAGAAAACCTGCAGATCATAGTGGAGACTTGGCTAAACTAGTCGGCTTCACAAGGAGAGGTGACTAAACTGTTCACGCTCTAGTTATTTTCCCCTTCTTCTCACTTCTCCCCCTTTCGACCGTGAACACAACGCGACATACCTTAGAAGGAAATACCTGACTCCCCAAGGACGAGTTACTACGAGGGGGGTTTGCATGGTAGTCCGACATTCTTGATGGGGAGAGCTAAAACCTTTCACACACATGAGACAGTTGTTCAATGTTCATGGGATATGCTTTGGAAGAAGGACTGATCTAAGATGACTTTTGAGCCGAATCTGTTACCATGATATGTAGAACTTGAGGGTTGTTGATTTTAAAATCATAAGTTTCACCAAAGTTCTGCCACACTATTAATCCAAAGGTCAGATCTAGCTCCATTTTCACCTTTCGTTAATGAATTTGGTATAGAACCCAAAATCATTTCACTTTCGCATTTCATTTTAGTTGCTCGGGGACGAGCAAGGTTTAAGCATAGGGGGTTGATGAATCCACGATTCATCATACTAAATGATGAAAATAGAGTTTCTTTCCCAAGTATTTAGCAGCATTTCATCAATTATCCTGCATTTTTATCATTCATGCATGTAAAATTAACATTTGCATTTTAACACTATAATTACATTCATAATCATCCTCACATTTGCACCCAACTTCATGCATTTTTAACTAATTCAGCTAACTCCGATTGACCTCAAACCACCTCCACTGTGTACATATTACTAACAATATTAAAGGAAAAATACAAAAAAATTACTAACTCAAATAATTGGCCCACGAGACAAAACTCCAATTTCAGACCAGACAGACTAAAATGCTCATATCTCCTCATACATTATCTGATTTAGGTCTACTCACTTTTAAAGTAATACACATTCAAAGACCTTCAAAACAAGGCCAATTCCATAAAAATCAAAGCTTGTATGTGAAAGTTGGGTTTTGGGCCTCTTTTGCGCGTTTTGAGTTTTCCTGATTTTGACTTGATATTTTATGTATATAATTAACTATTTTCCCTTATTTCTTTTTCTTATATATTCTTTGATGAAAGTTTTAATAAAACCCCTAAAAATCCAAATCCAAATTAAGATTGAAATCAAAGAAACTGACCGAGTTTGTGTGTCCTTTGCGAGTCTGTATAAATTTCTCACTTTTTTCTTTATTTTATATCCCTAGTTTCTTATTTACTAAAAATAAAAAAACAGATTATAGTGTAAGTATTTATCTTTGATCTTGTCGTTACTTTATTAATTTTTCTCTCAATTAAAATTTATTAAAAAATACAAAAACCAAAAATCAAGGTATTCTATGTACATGGAGTACTCCAAAAATATCGTTTTGCACAGATGACTTCTTTTGCTTTAGTCTCTTCATGAAAGTTGTGGATCTCATTGAGATGAGCAATTTTTGTGTTGAGGACTTTTCGATCCGAAGTCATTTGCGATTTCTTCTGAATTTATCTTTTATTTTTTTTCGAATTTTCCGGAGTTGACATGCGGCAGCTCCTGGAACCACCATGTGTCACTCATTTTTTGACCTCTTTTCATTTCATTTTTATTAAATAAAAATAAAAAAATCCAAAAAAATAAAAAAATAAATATCTCTCACCCCTTTTCCTCTCCTAGTCAACTCTTCTTCTTCCCATGCACGTCATCCACGCAACTCCCTCCACCTTCTTCGTAACCTTAGCCTGTGCCCTTCCCGCAACCACCAACGATCAATGTTCATCTACCGGCCTCCACCTACCCCTATCCTCCATTATCTTCTCTCTGTAACCATCTCCTATATAAGCTGCATGAAGCCCACGAGCAGGGGCATCTGCCATATCTGCTTGAGAAAAAGAGCTCAAGAAGGAGGGGTGACAGACCTTCTCTCTCCGATGAACTCCACAGGCGTGATCTACTCAAGCTTTTCGAGGCCTTTCACCAGCCTCGATCGAAGCGACAACAAAGAGAGGCGTCTCTGCCCTCCAACCCAGGCAATATCCTCTACTCCCATTTCTTCCAAATCCTCTATTTTCACTTCAATCCTCTATCTCCCCTTATCACACCCATCACCTCACATTCAACCGTAGAAAACCATTCTTGTAGCCTCTCCACCACCACACGCAAGCGCGCGCGGCCTCCAGTTCACCATCTCCTCCGACCGCACCTCTACATCAAGCTTCCCTGATGACGAACCCCCAGGTGTTTTGCCACCTGCACCACCTGCGGCCTCCTTCCTGGTCACGTGAGGAACCTCTCCACTTACGACCAGCTGCATCACTCCAGCCGCAGGCCACCTGCGGCGCCACCCTCCACCACCGCGCGTGCCACCTGTAGATCCGCCCTGATGAGCAACCTCCTCTCCAACGGCCGGCAGCGCAGTGCCTTCTCCACCTACCAGGCACTCGCACCTCCACGTCCGCCCTCGCGCAGCTTGCGCGCCGCCTTCAGCCATTTCCTCCGTGCCTGGAACCCATGAAGAAGAAGAGGGGGAGCTCAAACCCTCATGTGCAGAACCCCCTCCCCTTTTGTTGGGAAATTTGCAAGCATGCCCTGAAAAGAATGATAATTACTGAAGGCACCCCAGTCATTCCAGGGTTACGTGAGGTGCATGTGATCCCTGGAAAAATTGTATAAATCTCCTCCCGATTTTAGGTAATTACAAGTAGGTCCCTCTCTATACATTTCTTTGTTTTATTTATCTTTTGTCATTTGCAACGAGAACCATGTGTTCTCTATTTCATTTGAACCTCTTTATCGCATCTTTTTATTATTTAAAAATTAGCACTTTGTTCTACAACTATTTCTCTACATTGTGGCATGCTTGGAATATTTGTATTCTTTGTGGTTAATTAATTATTAATATTCTTGTGAGAATTAGCATATTTTTCCCATTCTGAGCTTAGAAATTTATAGATCATTAACCACAACTCCAAAAATAATCAAAAATTCAGGACAGTAGAGTTAATTGTTAGCGATATTGTACCCAAAAGAATTACATTAGCATGCATACTTTTCTCTATAAAAATCATTGTGTCCATTTTACTTATTAATTTTTAATAGGTATTAAATCCACCATTTTTAGGGTTTAGGATTTTTCTGACATAGATTACTAGTGATATATCTTTGATAATTTTATTTTGAAAATAAGTAGATTTAATATTTATTATACTTAATTAGTGAAAATCTCATTGTTTGCATTTCATTTATTCGTAGAATATTTATATTGCATCCAAAAATTCCATAAAAATTCCAGTAGTCTAATTTTATCATATTTAACATTCTGACCAAGTTTAAGGATTTTTGGACTTCATTTGATTGAAATTTGCAATTAAGCCCTTAAACTTTGCCCAAATTGCATTTGCATTTTTTATTGCATATAGAAATAAAAAATGCCTCTTTGAAAACCTAAATTTGAGATCGACTTTAAGACATCCTAGGAGATAGTTGCCTCCCTGAGTTCGACCTTGGACTTACCCAAGTAAAAAATTTGACCGCTCGCATTAATTTGACATTAATTAAATTAGCAATTTTTGATCGGACGTGAAATTGCCCGACTACAACGAATATCTTTTAATCATTAATTCCATTGAATTAAGAGGCCATTTTTACAGTTCTTCAATCGGCTACTTTTATCTTTTTATTTTTGTACTTAATATTTCATGCATATCTTATAACAAGTCCTTAGCAAGCTAACCCTATTGGAGCGAGAGTACTGCCGTAAAAGTATCTTGTACTTGTCCTCCTCCTTTGTAACATGTAGCTTCCACTTTTTTAGGTCCTTGTAACCGTTCCTGGATCCCTACTCAGCCAAAGAAATAGAGGGAGGAAGCCAATAGTTGAAACCACTACTTCGGACCTCGCTCGCAGCGGAATCACCCGTGAGCGTGAAGGGACCTCCTCGAATGCAAATTGAGGAGACAGACACACCCGTGTGGGCGCGGCGAAAGCTCAGTACTTCAGACCAAGTCAATGTTCCACACAAGGAGGGAACACAATCGATTATAGGGCCTTACTCGATCACGTACGATAGAAGCGCCATTACTTCAGAAATCCAGGCGATACACAAGGCATTTACTAAAAGGGTTTTTTAGCTCTAATCCTTAGCGGGTCGTGCCTCTCATGGTAGGGGTTTTGGTCCCCTCCTAAGGTACCTAAAAACAATGAGGGCTTTATGAACCTAAGGCAATGAAGTCCAATACCGATTTTAATTAAGGATAAAGTTTATTTAGCAGTCCCCTTGTTTTAGGTTTTAGGTTTTCATTTTTTTTAGATATTTTCATACAAGTGTCTAACGATTTTTTAGATTTTCTTTTAAGTCCTAGGTGCTAAAAATCAAAAGGATATAGTGAAAAAGTCATGCAAGTCGATTCGATGATATAAATCTAATCATTGAATCTAATGATGCATGTAGAGTTAAAGGACTTATAATGCTACCAAGCTCTCTCCATGTGGTATGCGAAACAGAATTTTTAAACCTATCTACATGGCAGCAAGCATTCGACAAAATTGCCCTAAATAGTAGCTGCTATTGGTTGTGAAGAACCATATGGTAATCATTCAGAACTGAGACCAAAAGTCTGGTCTTTGATGACACTCGATGCCCGCCACAACGGGTCCTGCCAGCGTTGTATGCGACCTCTCTTGGCATGCGTTCTCAAGTCTAGATAATTAACAATTATTAATTTGACTAGATCCAAATGTAAGTGACTATAGGCACATAATTCTTATTAGGGTATGGACCTAATTACCGGTACAAGCAACCTAGAGTCTAGGTGCTCCATGCACATGAAACAAATAAGAGAAAGGTGAAAAACTCAAAACATCGAGAAACATAATAAACAAAGCGGTGAAAATAAGAGAAAACATGATGAGGACCCCAGGTGAACAATCACTCTAGGAATGGACCTCGTGAGATGGAGTAGTGTCCAAGTCCATAATTATCACAAATAATGATTAACAAATAAATAAATCTCTCTCTCACCAAAAAAATTATGCACTAAAAATCTAGCTAATTAGCCTCCTTGTTATGCATGCTGCCTCTCCGATTGGTCATGTGAAGAAGACCAAACACCACTTTGCTCTGTTTCATCGCCCTCCTAAGAGGTCGCCCTTGCATAGCGGGCTCTCGCATAAGCACAACAAGAGAGATGTATTAGCACAAATAATCAAATAATGAATTTAAACAAAATAAAAAGTGAGTTGAATGAATCAAGAAATATGTATAAGGAATGAATGAATAAACGAGTCAACAAATAAAAGGCACAAATATATACAAAATAGGTTACACATGTTGCTCCTCATCAACGATGCCATTTGATTAACGCAACTTTCGCACCGATCATGCAATCCACTCAAGGTGGGATCACAGTCATCAAAGCAACCGAGTGCTCAAGTGATCATGTCAACAAGTACCCAAAACATATGATAAAGAATGACTAATAGTGTGAAGCACAATTTATTATACTCTACAATCCTGAAGTGTATAACAAGTGTGTAGAGGTCGAACCACTGAGAGCAAGCTAGGCAACCTATGATTATTGCTAACCAAATTTTATGTACACATTTACCTTCATCTCTTTTTATGTGGGTTTTTAATTCTTTTATATTTATATTTTTTTTATTTTAATTATATGTATACAATGTCTATATATACAAATAATACACACACACATATAGTAATATATAAATAAATATAGAGATATATATAGAGAGATAAATATAACAATCAAATAAACATAATGGCTTTCTTTTGTAGGGTTTTTAAAATTTTACGGTTTTCATTTTGCAAATTTTTATTTTCTTTTTAATTTTTGAAAATAAAATAATTAATATATAATATAGTCTATAATAATATAGAGTATATAGTATATATATGTATACATAGCTATTTATAGTATATAGTACATAAATATAGATATAAATGGCTTAAAATATAGAAAAAATATTATATTTTGTATTTTTATATTTTTTGTAATATTTTGTAATTTTTCTGATATTTTTACATATTTTTATGGGATTATCAAAAAATAGAAATAACAAAACATGGACTTTTCAATCCAATGAGCTCAAAAATGTCAAAAATCATTTTTATACATAATATATATAATAAATAACATTACAGAACAAAATTAATATTTTGGGTTTAAAATAGTTTTTATGGAGTTTTGAGTGTTTTCTATTTTTATGTTTTTCTTCTTATATTTTTTTATTTTTGGTATGGAGTGAAATTATAACATAATAAAGATAATAGAATTTTTCGAATTTTTAAAGGTGTTTTCATACTTTTTTTGAGTTCTTAGTTGAAACAGGGAAATTTAAGCTATTGTTCAAATTTTAATAAATAATAAAATGCCTTAAAATCCAAAATTAAAATAGTAGCAATAAGGAACATCATCCAAGGCATATTCAATAATTTTTGCAAAATAAAATTCGAGCAGAAAAAATCCTAAGAAAAATACAATGCATTTACTAACAAGGACCAAAATGTAATTAAAATAAAAGTTCTATTCATTTCCGAACCCTCTATACAAAATCCAGGGGCATCTTCACAATTTTGGCATGAAATATAAAAATATACTTGAAAAACCTAGAATTTACCCTTTTAATTATGTTATTTTAATGCATTGTAGTCGGATAAATTCAGGTCAATCAAAAACTGCTAATGAATTTGTGAATTAAATCAAAATGGTTGAAATTATTTTACTTGGGCAAGCCCAAGGTCGAACTCAAACCTTATTTCTACCAACATCAACAACCTCATGTTGTTAAACCATTTGAGGCTGCTCTTATGAATCCTGCTCTGGATTGCTTGGCTCAATTGATTAAAAATATGAATAAGATGAGCCAAAAGAAAGATTGATGACCTTACAGCTTCATAGACGATCATATCAGAGTAGGTAAAGGTTAACCCCAATAACTTCAAGCGTAGGGAGCATTTAGCTCTTACTACCCCACAACCCCATAATTCAGGTACAAATGACTTTATGTTATTTAATGATGTGAATCTCAGGAGCGGTGGGAAACTATAGCCATATGCTGCTGCAAAGGGGAAACACAAAGCTTTTTTGGGTGAATCTTCTACATCAGCAGCCAAGCAAGACTAGAGCATGGAAATGATGCACCAAGAGGAGCTGATTCTGAATAAACAAAAATCCAAAAAATGAAGAAAAGAAAAATATCAGCAATAACAACATAAGCTAAGCCGATGCAGCCGAGGAGATGCCAGTGCCAACAACTATCCCGTGCCAGCCAACGAGGCAGAATTACTAATTTTTACTTCTCCCTTTGTATTGGATGACTGTATCATTTCTAGTTGTCCAGATGTAAAAGTTGATTCTCTTAATGAAAAAGATGTTGCTTTTGAAAATGTATCTATACCATTTCTAGAAGCAACGAAAAACAAAACAATGAGGAAAACAACCCTTTCTGATCTGTCTACTATTGAGATTCTAAGGAACATCATGTTGGAAATGCCATTATTTGAAGCCAAGGAATACTTGCCAAATGTTAAAAAGGGTCTAAAGGAGGCACGAACATCTAAGCATCATCCACGCAAGAACCGACACAACTGTGCAGAGAAGCATATTCTGACCATGGCAATTGTTAGCATAATCAACAACCTTCCACAAAAGAAAAAAGCCAAAGGAGCCTCTTTGATCTTATGTGAGATATTTGATCGAATATTTTATCGCACTATTATTGATAGTGGTTCTTCAATCAACCTCCTTCCCACTTCCTTAGCTAAGGAATTTGGGCTTGGTCCACTCAAACCAACCAGAATAATCCTTCAATTTGCTAATCGATCAATTAAGCGGCCACGTGGAGTGTTGGAAGACATTATTGTAACGATCCAATGTATGAATTTCCCAGTGGACTTCATTGTCTCGGACATGGATTCCTCGGTACCATTACTCCAGACACCGATCATGTTGGGTCGGCCCTTCATTTGAATGGACGAGGCAGTGGATGATTATGGATCTAGAAAGGTCACCTTCCGCTCCCACAATGACAAGTAACTATCGAGATGCATGCAGAGCTGAAGTAGCAAGATAGCACATCGGAGAAAAGGATGCCTATTCATGTAGCTGACTATGATACATTTGAGGAGATCAAAGACACATATGCTTTATGGTATGAAACTGAGACCAAGGAATTCCTCTTCCCTGAGAAAGACTTTGCAAGCATAATCAAATTTTGCTCGATTGCAACTAATGAGGTAGAAGATGAAGAGCTGATCCATTTATTTCAAAAGTATCCATCCTCGAACAAACAAGAAAAAATGATTGCAGATATGTTTGGTGTTGTACTTTTGAACATGGAGTAACAGTAGTGGGCCTTAGATCACTAATGCAACATTCACTAGCAACAAGTACAATTTCAGAAGTAATCAAGAAGTCAGATCTGATTCCACCAGAGCTGAAGCCACCTTCAGTAAATCATAAGTATGCCTTCCTTTCGGGTGAGCCAGAATAGTATCCGGTCATCATCGGTTCACAAATGATCGTTGATGAAGAGTCTCTCTTGCTAGAAATTCTGGAGAAAAAACTGCAAGGCTCTTGGTTGGAATATTTCAGATCTTCTGGGGATAAATCCGACCTGTGTTCACATCATATCTATGTAGAGAATGACAACAAGTCGTCCCATGAGTTTCAACGCAGGTTGAATCCTAATCTCCAGGAAGTTGTCATGAAAGAGATAATGAAATGGTGTGAGGCAGGCTTCATCTATCCCATCTTCGATTCTAAATGGGTAGCCCATTGTATGTAGTTCCTAAGAAAGCAGGGATCACTGATGAATCCACGATTCACATCCTTTATTATTTTATTTTAGCAAAAAACTTTAGGCAAAATAACTACAAATATATATTAATTCCAAGAAATTAGCATTGTACATGCTTTTATTAATAATGTGTAATTAACACTTATTTATATTAAAATAAAAGAATAAAGAAGAAAAGAAAGGAAGATAAATAAAAGAAGGATGTATTTATGCGATAATTGTAGACTAATCCGAACCCCGAGAGTCGATCACGTATTGACCTGATCGACAAGGAATAAAGTAGGGGGAGATAGGGTCTTGATTTATTAATAATCCAAAAACACCTTGTAGATATTATTCAGTCTGTATTTATTCCCATTTTATATATCATCCCCTATTGATTCTGTATATATCATGAACCTATTTTATTTCATCAATAAAATGATCTCAAATTAATTTATTTCCGTTATAAAACTTGTAAATTAAAATGTGTCATAAATAATACAAATATTTACAAAATGAGTTGTGTATAGTTGTATAGAACCTATACCTGTATTTGTGTATTTTACTTATATATTTTTTATATGAATTATATATATTGTATTTTAAAACTCTTGTAAATATTCCTAATAATTGTATAAAAGTAAAATAAAATTTAGAAATTACAAAATAAAATAAAGATAAAAAGAAAATCAAATCTTCGTTAGGCAAACAAACAAAATGTATATATTATACATAGTACTAATTCTTTAACCCCTTTATTTAATTTGTAAAAATCCAATAAAATGTTTTTATGTAACTAAAATTATGCAATAAAATAATAAATACTAATGGGTTTTATAAAAAAAAAATAAAATATAAATATATAAATATCTATATAGGTATATTGTACCTATACATACTAATATATATTGTATATAGTATTATATATTATTAAAATTATTAAAAGCCACCAAATATTTTGAAAAATAAATAACATTTTCTATTTTGGTTACTTTTTATTTTAAAATAATTTAACATTTTTTATTTGATTTTCTCTTTTTTTAATTTCCTTTTTTCCTATTAGTCAACTCAGGTTCGTTGACCCGGGTCAACCTTCCCTCTCCTAAGTCCGAACCCAGCTGGGCTTCATTGGACCCGATTTCAACCATTTCCCCAGCCAAAGTCTGACAGCCTATCACCTCAGATTGCGGACCCCATTACTCTCTGAAGATCTGTGATGCTCACAGATACCTAGGATGGTCTGAATTCCCCTCAGTTCGCGTGAAATCTCTCAATCTTTCAATACACCTGGGGGGCCTATAAATATTCTCATTCTCCTCTGTCATGCCCTAGTTCGCTCCGCACCTCTTCTTCTCCACCTGCATCTCTAGGGTAGTGATAGGACCTTGGAAGATCCTTTTGGAGCTCGAATTGGTGACCGTTTGAGCAGATTTGCTTCACGGCCTGAGACCTCCACCGCGACCAGCCTCTTCTGCCTCCCACAGCGGAATCAAGGCCACTACCCCGTCGTCCACTCCGTAGTTCTTCGCCTTCTCATCCCCGATCCTTAGGTAGCTTCATCTTCATCCCTATCACCATTTCTTTTCGACTTTATCTTCATTACTTTCGTCAGCCATGGTCACTCCGACCCACATGTTGAAGGTTAATCTCTCACATCCAACCACTTTGATATCCCCTCCATCTCATCATCCATCTTCTTTCGCACCCTGATTATCCTAATCCATTCTTATCTGAACGAAATTAGGTCTAGACCTCCTTCCTCCATGTTTGTCGGAGGTCCAATCAACTCCCCCGACACTTCTTTTGGTTTTTATGCAAAATAACTCTGGCTGAAGCATAGCCTCCGAGATTCACATCTCTTTCCAGGTCCAGGTGCGCATGAGAGCATCGTGTCGAGTCCCAGCTGAGTACCGGAGCTACTCTAGGTGGGGGACCTCCCAGATCTTCATCGAGCCACTCTTCGAGCCATTCAAGCAGCCCCTCGGACGTGGAACCGCTCCAGCATGCTGTTGGACCCTTTGGATGGTTGATTAAGACATTATTTCTCCAGATATTGCCAATCGACTCTCAGCCTGCGGTCCCGTCTTCATGTTCTTCCAACACCGTCACTAGCCATCCGATGAGGAGACCATCACCCCAGATTTGATTTGAGTCATCCGTTAGTGCCCAAATCTTAACGCTCAGGTCAAATCTAGGGTTGATCCGAGCCAATGACAATGCCAGCCTTCAGAATCGTTAGATCTGTACCCGACCGTCACATTTGAGCCGCACGCCACCACCTTTTGTTCTGTCTATCATATCTTTTCCAGAGTGCCATCTGAGCCGTACGATAGACCACATGCACTGCATGTGTCTTCAGGGTATATTGCATCCTTTCATCTACCTTTTATGTCATTTTGTTTTAGTACAACAAATATAAAAGTAGTTCAAAACTTTTTACAGTAAGGACCTCGTAGTTTTTTATATTTGCATTTTAGTCCAGCCGAACTGAACTCACATGCATGTTCACGCGTATTTGTGGTCATTTGCAAGTTTTCCTCTCTGCTTTTTTGTGTTAATGAAATAGAGGAAGTTTCCAAAATTTTCATTTATGACTCTATGTGCTTGAGATCACGTGAACTGCATGTTCTTCGTTGGATTTTTGCATCTTTGGCACTGTGTTTATGAATAGTTATGGTTTGGCCCTAGAACTCATGATAATTGCATTTAGGTCCTTTGTTTTCAATTTTGTTTTGTGCTCTTTTATTAGATGCAATAAATTTCAAAATTGAGTCAAAAATCCCCTAAAAATTAGGATAAGTGTCTGCTAGTGTTCTTTATCTGTGGAAGTTTTTGTTTGTTCTTTTTCTTTTATTGGTTATTATTAAAAAGTCAAAAACAGTACAAATATTCCCTTTTTGCCTTAGAAAATACATAAAATATCCAAAAATGCCTTAAAATTTCTAAAAAGAATAGATTAGCTTTGTTTTTTGGCTATTAAATTTTCTATCTGAATTTCATCCTTTTTGCTTTTACAAAACTTAAAAAATTTCCAAAAACATGTAAACACCATAAAAATCATTGAAAAACCAAAAGATGTGTTTTTTTATGTTTTTAGATATTTAAATATACTTTTTGATAAAAAATACTTCCAGGAGTTTTGAGCTTATTTTATATTTTTAATTGGAAAAATACTCTTGGTTGTGCAATGTGTGTTTTATCCACTATTTTTAATGATTTTGAAAATCCTAGAAAATCTAAAAACCCGTAAAAAATTCAAAAAATATTATAAAATTATCAAAAACCCAAAAATATTTTTCCTTGATTTTGTTGCTATTTTTACTATATTTGAAAAATCTAAAAGGAATGTTTTGTGTCTTTTATTTCATTGATTTTATTTGAACTTTGTTTGGTAAATTAAAAATATAAAAATGCAAAATTAAAATCATTAAAAGAATCAAAATCAAAAAATATAAAAATTATAAAAATTTAAAACTCATAAAAAATTTAATAGATAAAATCACAAAAAGCCAAGGGTAGTTTACATTGTATTTCCTTCTTTCTATTCTTTGATTTGTCATTGAATTGATTGAACCTCGTTAATAACAATTGCCTCCTTGTGTTCGACCTTGGTCGCTATACCATGTTAATAAAAGAAGCTTAGACTACTTGTTTTACTCGCTTGATTTGTTTTGTGGTTGAATAATTTTCTCGATTTCTTGCTGGGTTTCTAGGATGATAATGACACTTATAATTTCATAACTTAGCCATGGTCATCTGTCTCAGTTATTAGAATGGTGTTGTTGCCAGGGAGGCATGACAAGGTAGTTAGGACTTAGTTTCCTTATGCTCTTGGTTTGTGTATACTTGTTTTTCTCTTTTACTTTTTGTCTATATTTTTGTATCTTGTCTCTTGTATTTTTGTTTATATTTGTCTTTTATTTTTGTATATTTGCTTTCTTTTTATTTTATTATTCATACGGTTATCTAACACATCTTTTATTTCACCTTATTGCGAGGGCCCGTGGAGCGAGCGGGGCTATCTTAGGAGAACCGACGTACCCAAACGAGGCGGAGGCTAGGCATTCTACATCGTCTAACAGGAGAGAGAAACTTAGAAGGAATAAGAGGAGCAGAAGACCGCAGTAGCTTTTAGATTTATTCTTCAGCCATTTTACTTCATTTTTTGTTAATATTTTATAATTAATTTTTGGCACTTGACCTTTTTCTGTTTTTTAGGCCACTATATACCTTGGATTTTGGGGTATATTTCGTCAAGTGCCGGTGCACTTGGGGGACCCCTCACCGAATTTTGGTTTTTGTTGCCTTTATTTTCATTTTTTTCGTAGTTTTCATGTGCTTGAGACCCTAGATTTAGGTTTCTATTTGGTTGAGCCAAGTAGTGATTAGGTACACAACCCTAATAGAATTTATGTCCCTATAGATGTGTTAGGACTTAGTCAAAATAACTGGTGCTTCACGGCAATAGACGTTTCTATTTAGGACAGTTCTTACCTTTTTATTCATATAAATTACCTTACTTTCATGCGTGGATCATATTGCATGTAGACTGCTAGATCAAGGTACACCTTCTATCTCATGCGTACATTCATAGATTTCATCACGCATCAGCTTTTTCGACTTCCTCCCTTGATTTCTTTCACTAGGAAATAAAGGAAATTGGTTGATTTGTTAGACAACTTTCTTTTTTGAAAAATACTCAAAAAAGGTGATAACCTAATAAAAATCAGGACTACTAATTGAACTCAATCTTAAAATAAACGTAACGATCACATTCATTATTTTGGGGACAGTAACGACCTCCTTGTTTGCAGGTACTCTCCCGACATAATGAGGCACTTACACTTAAGGAATAGAGCCCAAAGTCATGGACTTGTGCCTTAAGCGCTTGTACTTTGACTTTCAGGTCCTATTATTGCTGCAAGACTCAAGATATTAGTAGAAGTAGTGATGTGGATGAGGAGGCGAATTTCCTTAGATAGATTCCCAAGCTCTTATGAGGATAGTTTTCTGTGTGGGGGATTCATCGACTTATTCACGGTCTAGTTTAGGAGACTACACCTGTGAGCTTGTTAATATTACTGTTTCATCAAGTAACTCCAAAACTGAAAAGACTAACAATCGAGCTTTCACAGTCATTATTGCGTTGAGTTGATGAATTGGGGATATTTTTTCTGATCATTTGTTTTTCAGTCCAGATCTAATCTTCACTCTTCTCCCACATCACGATGATGTACAGGCAGTCTCTTAGGCTACCTTTGGTGGCACCTCTTCACAACACACATGCCCGTTCATCTAGGGAAGTTCCAGAGAGCTCTGACCCTCTTTCGGAACCTGAGTATTCCACTTCCTTCTTCTTTGACCTCCCTGATACATCACCTGAGATACAGTAGCTTTTAGAGCAGATTTTTGTTGACTTGGAAACACCTAAGGTCCGCTCTTTTTCATTTTAAGAGTCTGACGATATGGATCGAGAGCAGACAAAGAATGAGCAGCCATATGTTCACGATGTATTTGATCAAGCTACAATCAACAACAAGCTTCTAGCATCCCTAGAGGTGGTGTAGAGACAGACGCGAGACCATGGGTTACTGATGACAAAGGTTAGGAGGGAGCTGACACAAATCAGAGATGTTAGAGTTGAGAGACCCACTAGTGGACCAGAGATTCCTAGATCTGAGGATCAAGCAGATGCCATAGCAACTGTGAGACCATTGCACACCAAGAGGGAGTTGCATAACCCTGGTGCAACTCCCACTCAAAGGTGGATTCAAATACCAATGATTATTGGTGATTTTGAGCTCTATCCACAAACGATCCAGCTACTGCACAATGTCCATGGTATTTCCACCGTAGGAGCCTCACATCCAATTGTAGGAGTTCGAGATGATCTGCATTATTGTCCATGATTGGCTGGTGAATGAGGATACCATCAAGCTGATAACCTTCCCATTCTCCTTGGTTGACAGAGCAGCCTACTGGCTGAAGCACTTGGGGAAGGCTATCACTACTTAGGAGTAGTTGGGGACTGAGTACCTCAACAAGTATTATCCACTCGATCTAACCATCGCAACGAGATCTATGATCAGTAACTTCACCATGATCCCAAACAAGCAGTTCCATGAGGCTTGGGATAGATTCAGAGAGCTCATTGATAGGTGTTCCTACCATGATATTAGCAAGCCCAACTTTGTACAGAGTTTCTTTTTAAGGGCTGACACTAGAGCTACAGGGGCTTGTCAATGCCTCTTGTGGAGGATCCTTATTCTCCAAGGATGAGGATCAGGTCTTGAACATCTATGAGAAGATGGCTGAGAACTACATTGTTATGTCCCAGACCCATGTCTAACTCAGGGGAAGCCATCCCACAAGGCGTTGTCTCACCATAGTCTTGCACGTACAGAGGCCAGTTCATCTTCATCTTCCACAACATCAGCACTAGCAGCGTCATCAACTCCTAACGTGGGCATTATCAGCCAGAAGTTGGAATGCATGGAGATCATTGAGAAGAAGACATGCCAAGGCCTGGACAAGCTCAACAAGATTGATGATCTAGCCCAGAATTTGATTGACCTAAAGACGCAAATCATGTGCCTTAAAAAGGCACAAACAACTTCTTTTCCATCATCCAGGTCACATGCTGATCAGGGGAGCAGATCTTCATAGCCATCCGCCTCATACAGATAGGTTCACCACATTTAGGCAGAGCATGTTCAGCCATCCCCGCAGTACCCGTTGCCACCACCACCCTCACCAGATACACATATGATGGTGTACCACAATGATCAGCCATTAGCATCCTTTCCTCCACCATTGCATGAGCAGTTAGAGCTATTGATGTAAGTCAACGGGATTTGATATTCCTAGTAACAGCAACAACCCAGTATTCGTCGTGATCACCCAGGCTTCAGATGGGCTACTGGAGGTGCTCAGTCCCAGCAGTAGCCTCCGATAAAATTAGGACATGGTACGTAGTAGTCACAGCCCCCGGCACTCCCATCATGCAGTTCCTCGACCCCAGTACCAGTGTCAATAGTAGAGGAAGCATCAACCTCTCTCTCAGTTCCAGTAGCCTCCCCCTCACTCCTACCCACAACAACAACATGGCCAGCCTCAACACTTTTAGAGAGTCAACCCATCTAATCTCATGCAATTTCATATGAGAACCCAGCTTTAAAGGATCTCACCCGCATGCTTACAGAGCAGCAGACTACATTCAAGCGAGAGATGGATGAGTTCTTCCAGGAGATGAGAGTGATATCAAGGTCAAGGCCACCATACCTGCGTAGATCGAGCCAAATCTGAACAACCTCAAGAGGAAATCTGAGCAAGCCAGTTGATAGAGTCTGCCATTCCTAATGAGGTACTTGATGATATTCATTGTTTATTTGACACTAATTTTGTGACACTTCAGAGCGGTAGGGAGCCATCAGGAAATTCCTAATCTAGGAAACAACATGATGCCCATTCAAGAGCGTCGGATGAGCCATAGAGCGGTGTTGATGCTGCTGATTTTGATGTTGATGGTGGTGCTATTGCCAGCAAGACTGACGATCCAGA
Source organism: Ottelia alismoides (assembly GCA_037367405.1). Lineage (NCBI taxonomy): Eukaryota > Viridiplantae > Streptophyta > Magnoliopsida > Alismatales > Hydrocharitaceae > Ottelia > Ottelia alismoides. Next base: position 75,138 of record JAZKJV010008197.1, read on the forward strand.
GGATGGTACTGAGGCCGTCATTTCTCCAGCTACAAATGGTGGTACTAATGCCACCTACTTTGAGGATGATACAGAGTACGATTTTGATGTCGTCCCTACTAGAAATGTTGCATATGGTGGTGCTGCTGCGACCAAGTTTCCACATGATGGGATAGAGCACGACACTGATACCGCTTCTTCAGATGTTGTCGGTGGTGCTGATGCCACCGAGAGTCCATGTACAAATACTCCAGTTTTTTGACTTCTCTTCTTGTACCTGAGGATTATATTTTTAGAAAAATACAAAAAATGTCATAAATTTGAAAAACAAAAATAAGAATAAAGGAAGGCTTCTATTTTTTCTCTTAGTCCATCTCACGTGATGCTTGATAATGCTTGTATGGATTCTAGCCATTTGTATCATCAGAGACCTATTTCTACTCCCAACCGTCTAGTTCCTGATGAGGGTACAACCATCCCCTTCCTTCAAGCACTTCGGTTAGGGAAGGGCCAAAAAATTGAAAATCCCAAAAAGAGACAATAGTTATAGTTCAGCAAGCGGATGATATATCGATTTCATATCTAGCTGACTCTTCAGGAGGCATTGGAGCACATCCCTCTCTTCTATAAGAATCTTAGAGAGATGACCACAGTACGTAGGAAGAAGAGATGCAACCATAGTTCAATGATCCATGTGCTCACACCTGACAAATGCTTCGCCATCCAGAACCGTTTTCCCGCTAAGAGGCTAGATGTAGAGGCTTCATATGTCAGATGCCATATTCACGATCAGCAGTTCGATCGTATAGACATTGGGTCTTCGATTAACCTTCTTCCGACAGCCTTACTTGATTGCTTCGAGTTTAGCCCTCTTTGATAGAGCAAGACAATACTTCAGTTTGCTGACAGATCTGTCAAGAGGATGAAGGGGTTATTGAAGGACATTATCGTCATCATTCAGGGCCTGAAATTCCCCATGGACATCTTTATGTTGAAGGTGGAAATCCCGGAATGCGTGACAAATACCTCGATCATATTAGGATGACCTTTCCTGGAGACAATAAAGGCCATGTCTGATCATAATAGCGAGAAGGTATACTTTCACGTTGATGGCAAGAGTATACAAATAGAGACGATTGAGGAGCTGAGAGCCAGATATTCAGCCAGCTTAGAGCAGATGACACATTCAGAGTCAGACATCAACCACGAGTGCAACTTTGTGATTACAGATGATGAGGTAGTTTTGGCTGATGAGGATTCACGAGATCTAGTCACATCTTTAGACGTATCAGATTTACAGTTGACAGCTGATGAGAGTTTGGAGAGCGGACTTTAGGGGCAGGATACCGCAGAGGTTGGTGATACCGATTCGGTTAGCGAAGCTAATTTCATTTCTTGTCATTCCTATCCCACCTATTAAGACATAGACTTTGACTGGTAGGAGTTTGATGAGTACCTTTTGTGTTTGATTTTTGCAGAGCCTACAGCCAGGATGGCGATAGTGCCGCTGTAGTTGATAGAGACAACAGTAGGGCCATCTTCAATGAGTTCAGATGATCAACGAGAGTTCTCACATTCAGATCTGGTAACATTCACGCAGACATTTCAGAGGCCAAATTTACTAGCTCCCACATGTCCCGAATTAAATACCTTACCACGGATCATGAAGTAGATTCCTTGTTGGAGAGCTACTTTTCCAATCATTATCTCAGCGGATTTGACTGATGACCAAGTATCTCACTTGATGGAGGTTCTTAAGAAAAACTGCAAGGCAATTGGTTGGTATGTAGCAGATCTCTAGGGGATAAGTTCGGCTTTGTGCTCCCACCACATCTATATCGAGGATGATGCCAAGCCATCTCGTGAGTTTTAGCATAGGCTGAACCTGAATCTTTGAGAGGTGGTTTCTGAAGGAAATATCCAAGTGGTGGAGCGTCGATTTTATCTACCCCATCTCCAACTCCAAGTGGGTTAGTCCATTACGTGTGGTACCCAAGAAGACATGTATTACTGTAGTTATGAATGAGGACAGAGAGGAGATTGTTACCTGTGTACCCACTTCTTGGAGGGTTTGTGTGGGCTACAGACGACTGAATCATGCCACGAAGAAGGATCACTTCTTGCTACCATTCATTGATCAGATTATTGAGAGATTAGCTGGGAAGAGTCATTACTGATTTCTAGATGGGTACTCGGGGTATAATCAGGTGGCCATTACGCTTGAAGACTACGATAAAATGACATTCACATGTCCATTTGGGACGTACGCTTTTAGACGGATGCCCTTTGGACTATGTAATGCCCCGGCTACATTACAAAGGTGCATGCTTTCCATCTTTTCAGACATGGTGGGTGATTGTTAAGAGGTCTTTATGGATGATTTTTCAGTCTACGACGATGTGTTTCATGCTTGTCTTTCTTTCATAGATCGTGTACTTCAGCGGAGGATTGAGGTCAACCTTGTTCTTTCTAGGGAGAAGAGTCATTTTATTATGACTCAAGGGAGGGTCCTTGGTCACATCATCTCCAATAGGGGCATGGAGGTTGACCTAGACAAGGTAGATATAATCAAGAAGCTCACTCCACCATCCAATATGAGGCAGTTGTGGTCTTTTCTAGGGCATGCCGATTTTTACCGATGGTTCATTCATGGCTTCAGTCGTATTTCCCGACCACTTACCATTCTTCTTATGAAAGACATTGAGTTCCTTGTAGATGATAAATGTCTTTCGCCATTTGAGACTCTCAAGAATCTGGTTGTGCATGCTCATGTCCTTTAGACACCCGATTGGTCTCTTCCATTCGAGATAATGACAGATGTTTTTGATTTTGCCGAAGGGGCTGTGCTAGGATAGAGGAGGGATGGTTTACCTTTTGCCATCCACTATGCTAGCCATACTTTGGATGTCACCCAGCAGAACTACACTGTTATAGAGAAGGAGATGGTAGCTGTAGTCTTTGCTTTGGATAAGTTCATATCTTACATTCTTGGATGTAGAGTGACTATATACACTGATTACAGCGCCATCCTATACTTAATGGCTAAGAAGGATGCCAAGACACGATTGACTAGATGGATCCTTCTACTACAGGAGTTTGATATTGAGATTAATGATAATCCTAGAGTCAAGAATGTGGTGGCAGATCACTTCTCTCGATATAGCATCTTGAGGATTCAGAGACAACCACACCTGTTACTAGGACTTTCCCAAATGAGGCGACTCTTGCTATCACCTCTCTCCCTTGGTATGCTGACATTGTGAACTATCTTGTTTCCAAGAAAGTTTAACAAGGTTGGACTAGGCAACGACTTGAGACTTTCCTAGCAAAAGCCAAGTTGTGCCATTGGGAGTATCCCACCCTTTACCATGAAGAAGGGAATAGTGTCTGGTGTCGGTGTATTCCTTGGGAGGAACACCACAACGTCCTCACCTATTGCCACAAGCTTGAGGTAGGAGGACATCACTCAGGGAGAAGGATGACACAAAAGGTTCTCCAGTATGAGCTATAGTGGCCAACGCTCTTTAAGTTTTCAGATGAATTCGTGAAGAGGAAAACTGACTACTAGAGGATGGGTAGTTGTGGCATAGAGACATGATGTCGTTGCACCCCATTCATTTCTATGAGGTTTTTGAAGCATAGGCCATCAAGTTTATGGGCCCATTCTCAGATAGTCAGGGATTCGAGTATATTTTGTTGCTTGTAGATTACACGAGTCATTGGGTTGAGGCCATCCCCGTCCGAGCCGCTGATGCAAGGACTGTTTGCAAATTTTTGAGGAAGAATATCCTATCATCATTTGGGATTCCTAGAGTTCTGATTTCTGATGGGGATACTCATTTTATCAACGACAAGTTAAGGTCCCTTGCAAACAAGTTCAATATAGACCATAGAGTTGCCACTCCATATCATCCACAGACGAATGGTCTTGCGGAGGTTTCAAAACGGGAGATCAAGGCGATATTGTAGAAGGTTGTCTGTCCATACCGAAAGGACTGATCAAATCTTTTGGACTCGGTATCATGGGCCTGTAGGACATCCTTTAATACTCCTTTGGGTACATCTCCATTTTGACTCATTTATGGCAAGTCATGCTACTTACCTGTGGGGATAAAGAACTATGGGCAGTCGTAGAGATATTATTAGATCCAGAGAGTGTAGGCAATTAGAGGAGAGCAGAGTCAACAGCTCTGGAGTATCTTAGAGATACATTCTTTTTGAGTAGCCTACAATATAAGGACATAGTGAAGATATGACGTGATTCACACATCACCCATAAGCAGTTTGTGCCAAATCAGAGAGTATGTCTATTTCATGCATGACTTAGAATATTTCCAAGGAAATTACAGAGCAAGCGGAAAGGACCATGTCTAGTCAGAAAGGTGCACGACAACGTTAGTATTGACATATCAGAGTTGTCTTATGAGTCCACCTTTCGGGTCAAGGGTCAATGCCTGAAGCCTTTTCTTGATCATGAACTGTTGACCATTGATGTTGCCCCGATCCATTTTGTATGAGATGTGTTCTTTTATTGTCATCTTCTGCATCTCATGCCAGATTTACACCTCCGTCCATCTCTTTGTATATCTGAGTTTTCTATTTTATTCTATCATTCTTCTATTTTTGTTTAACACCCTAGGTCTCACTTAGGATCCTTGCTATACTTAGGATGTGCTTTATCCTAAGTATAGGGGGGTGTTGAACATTTGTTGTTCATATTTCTTTTGGTTTTATTACCTCTGTTTTGTTACTTATACTGATGGACATCCAATCCTAAGTATAGGGCATGTAATATATGTTTTTCACTTTTTTGATTTTTCTCTCACTTGTTCCTAAACTGTTGATATTCCTTTCTATATCTAGCGATCTCACTTGTCCCTAAATCTACATATGTATAAAATCCATATTTATTTGTAAATTAAAATCTATATATAAATTCTTATATAAAATCCTTTAATAAAAACTGTAGATAAATTCCACTTGCAAAACTTGTAGATATTCTTTTTGGTAAAATCTTATATAAAATGTGTACAGGTATTATATAAAGTTTTTGTAAATATGTACAAAGTTTTGTGAATGTTTGTAAACACTTTCTTTTCTTTTCCTTTTTCCAAAATACCTTACAATCTGAAAAATTAAAAATCCCATAAAAACTTGAAAAATTCTGTGAAAAAAATTTCAAAAAAGATTTTTATCTTTTCTTTTCTTTTCAAATGTTTTGTAAATACCTTTATTTTCCTGTGCATATGCATTTTTTCAGAATAATTATTGACATTTAAACTAGTCTAGAATAAAATTGAAGAATGGAGCTTGGTTAAAACCTTAATCCACTTAACTTCAGAGGAACCTTATAGGATGTGGAGTTGAGACTTTTCAGGTCCTAGCGACTTAATTCTTTGAGTCCACAAGGCTACGTTCACATGTCATCTTGATTGGTCTAAGTAGAATATTTTGAGGCATGCATGACCCTTACAAACAATGGCTTGACTTGGACAAGCACTCTACATGTAGCTCTTCATGGATGAGGTGGTGAGGGGGAAGAATCCTTTGGCTTGGGGTAGCACACAGGTGTGTTACAACTAGTGGAAACAATCGTCCTCGTCTAGGGAGGGTAGTGCATCTCAGCCTAGTATAGTAGCATCGAGGTCTAACAAGAGGATGATATGGGGTTGTAATAATGCTTCAAAAGAGGGATAGTCTACTAGCTCAAGAAGAAAAACTCCTGATGTACATGCTACACATATTGTATATATGTTGAAAAAAATACAAAAACTCCAAAAAGGGGCATGCCTGATTGAAAATATAATGCTTGTCGGAGTGTATATAGTTGAATAAGCAAAGCTTATGTGATACATGTCTCATCTCATGGAAGATTGCAACTAGAGACTTTGGCTACAATGGTCAAGCTCCAAGGGATACATGGCTACACTGGCCATGATCCATTCTCTCCTTCCCCCCTCTTCTTGAGCTAGTTGCACTTGAACATGGAAGGGAATACCCTGCTCCTCGAGGAAAGAGTTTCTAGATCGGGGGACTAGAGTTAACTTGTTTACGGAGGTTGTTTCTTTGCCATTTTCTGGTGGGGAGCTATATATCACTTCCACAATGCAAGTAAAGATTCATAGTAATAAGAGTTTGTGTATGTAGACTTGTTCTGACCTGACTGTTGAGGCGACCTGACCATAGATATGTGGAACTTAAGGGATGTTGAGTTTTAAACCAATTTCCCAATAAGGTTTTGCCAAACTAGTAATCCAAAGGTTTGACCGAGCTCCATACTACAATTTTATGAAGGTAAGATTAATAATCAACATTAATTATCCTTTCTTCCTTTTTCTTTCTTTATTTTTGTTTTCACTTCTTTTCAAATAAGTATTTACTAAGGGACTAGCAATGGTAAAGTATAGGGGAACGATGAATCCATGATTGACATCCTTTATGATTATATTTTAACAAAAATCCATGTGCAACATAACTATAAATATATATTAAATCAAATAAATTAGCATTGTGCATGCTTTTGTTAATATTGTGTAATTAACACTTATTTATATTAAAATAAAAAATATAAAGAAGAAAAAGAACAAGAAAAGAATTAAAAGAAGGATGTATTTATGCAATAAATGCAGTCTGATCCGAACCTCGAGAGAACGTTAAGTATTGACATGATCGATAAGGAAAAAAGTTGGGGAACATGTGATCTTTATTTATTAATAATCCAAAAATACCTTGTAAATATTTTTCATTATGTATTTATTCCCATTGTATATATCATCCCCTATTTATTATGCATATATCATGAACCTATTTCATTTCATCAATAAAATGATCTCAAATTAAGTTATTTCCTTAATAAAATTTGTAAATAAAAATGTGTCTTAAATAATAAAAGTATTTGCAAAATGTAGTTATGTACAATCGTACAAAACCTATCCAAGTATTTACTTATTTATTTTGTTTATAAATTGTATATATTGTATTTCAAAACTCTTGTAAATATTCCTAAATTATATAAAATTAAACTAAAATTTACAATTTCAAAATAAAATAAAAATAAAATAAAATCTTCATTGTGCAAACAAAAGAAATGTATATATTATACATAGTCATAATTCTTTAACCCCTTTATTTAACTTGTAAAAATCAAATAAAAATGTTTTTATATACCTAAAATTAATGTTTTTATGTACCTAAAATTATGTTGTAAATAAATAAAATATAAAATATAATGTATTTCCATAAAAATAATAAAATAAAGACATATAAATATTGTATATAGGTATATTGTACCTATACATACTTATATATACTATATACAGTATTATATATATTATTAAAATTATAAAAATCACTAAAAAATAGTATGAAAAATAAATAACCTTTTTTACTTTGGTTACTTTTTATTTTAAAATCATTTACTATTTGTATTTTTTTTTCTTTTCTTTTTAATTTCCTTTTTTTCCTATTGGTCAACCTGGGTCTGTTGAACTGGGTCAACCTTCCCTCTCCCAGTCCGGGCTCGGCTGGGCTTCATTGGACCTGATTTCTTCCATTTCCCAGCCTGAGTCTAACATCCTCTTGCCTCAGATTGTGGACCCTATTGCTCCCTGAAGATTTTTGATCCTCATGGATACCTTGGAAGGTCCGAAACCTCCTCGGTTCACGTGAATCTCTCGATCTTTTCAGACACATGTTGGGCCCAAATATTCTCATTCCCCTCCGTCGTGCACTAGTTCGCTCTACGCCTCTTCTTTCTCCACCGACATCTCTAGGGTAGTGACAGGACCCCGGAGGATCCTTTTGGAGCATGAATTGGTGGTTGTCTGAGCAGACTCACTTCATGGTCGGAGACCTCCACCACGACCAGCCTCTTCTGCCTCCCGCAGCGGAATCGAGACCACTACCCCGTCGTCCACTCCGTAGTTATTAGTCTTCTCATTCTCGATCCTCAAGTAGCTTCATCTTCATACTTTTCAACATTTCTTTTCGATTTTATCTTCATCACCACTGTTCGCCATCGCCGCTTCGACCCATCTGTCGGAGGCTCATCTCCCACATCAAGCCACTCTGATATCCTTGCCATCTTATCGTCCATATTTTATTGCACCCTGATCATCCTAATCCTCTCTCATGAGAACAAGATTGGATCTAGAACTATTTCCTCCATGTTTGCCGGAGGTCCAATCCACTCCCCTGTTGCTTCTTTTGGTTTGTGTACAAAATAACTCCAGTTGGATCATCGCCTTCTGATCTGCATCCCTTTGCAGGACCATGTGCACACGAGAGCATCGAGTCGAGTCCCAGCTGAGCAATGGAGCTACTCTAGGTGGGGGACCTCCCAGATCTTCATGGAGCCATCCGAGCAATCCCTCTGATGTGGAACCACCCCAGCAAGCTGGTGGACCCTTTAGACGGTTGATCAGGACCTTACAGCTCTAGATATTGTTGATCGACTCTCAACCGACGGTCCCTTCTTCATGTTCAACCAACGCTGTCACCAGTTGTCCGATGAGGAGACCAACACCCCAAATTTGATCTGAGCCATCTGTTAGCGCCAAAATCTTGGCACTCAGGTCAAATCTAGAGTTGACCCGAGACATACGATAGTGCCAACCTTCAGATCCATTAGATCCATACCTGACTATTAGATCTGAGCCTTACATCACCACCTTTTGTTCTGACCGTCAAATCCTTTCCAGAGAACCATCTGAGCCATACGATAGACCACACACACCGCACACGCCTACAGGATATATTACATCTTTTCACCTACCTTTTCTGCCATTTCGTTTTAGTACAATAAATGTAAAAGTAGTTTTGCAGTAATGACCTCATAGTTTTTATATTTACATTTTAGTCCAGCCGAATTGAACTCATGTGTGTGTTCACATGTATTTGTGGGTATTTTGCAAATTTTCCCACGTGCTTTTATGTGTTAATGAAATAGAGGAAGTTTTCTGAATTTGCATTTATGTCCATGTGTGCCTGAGATCACGTGAACTGCACATTCTCCATTGGATTTTTGCATCTTTGGCCCTATGTTTTTTTGACTAGTTATTGTTTATACCTATAACTCATAATAATTGCATTTAGGTCCTTTGTTTCCTGTTTTGTTTTTGTGCTCTTTTATTAGATGCAATAAATATCAAAATTTATCCAAAAATCCCCTAAAAATTATGAATAGTGCCTGCTAATGTCCTTTATTTGTGGTATTTTTTGTTTGTTGTTTTTCTTTTGTTGTCTATTATTAGAAATTCAAAAACAGTACGAAAATTCCCTGTTTGCCATAGAAAATCCATAAAAATATGAAAAAATGACTCAAAAATTCTTTAAAATGAGGTTAGCTTTGTTTTTGCCTATTTGATTTTCTTTCCAAATTTCAGCTTATTTACTTTTACAAAACTCTAAAAATGTGTAAAACCTTGAAAACACCATAAAAATCACATAAAATAATGAAAAACCAAAATTTAAGTTTTTTGTTTCTGTTTGTAGATATTTAATTATACTTCTTGATAAAAATACTTCCAGGAATTTTGACTTGTTTTATATTTTTAATGTTCAATATACTCGTGGTTGTGCACTGTGTGTTTTATCCACTATTTTTAATCATTTTGAAAATCCTAAAATAGTCCAAAAACCCTGAAAAATTCTAAAATAGTATAAAATTATCAAAAACCCAAAAATAATTTTACTTGATTTTTCTAGTTTTTACTATATTTAAAAAATCCAAAAAGAGTGATGTGTGTCTTTTATTTCACTAATTTTATTTGAGCTTTATTTGGAAAATTTAAAATATAAAAATTTACAAAATTAAAAATCATTAAAAAAATTCTAAATCAGGAAATACAAAAATTATAAAATTTAAAACTCATAAAAAATTAAAAAGACAAAAATCACAAAAAGCGAAGCTTAGTTTGCTTTGTATTTCCTTTTTTTCTTTTCCTTGAATTGTCATTGAATTGATTGAACCTCATTAATAATAGTTGCCTCCTTGTGTTTGACCTTGGTTGTTGTACCATGTTAATAAAAGTAGATTAGACCACTTGCTTTACTCCCTTGATTTGTTTTGCAGTTGAATAATATTCTCGATTTCTATCTAGGTTTCTAGGGTGATAATGGCACTATTAATTTCGTAACTTAAGCCTGGTCGTCCGGCTCGATTATCAATCACTATGGTTACAAATGAGAAAGGAAATGATATCTCAATCCGACTACCTACGTCCTGGCATGTCTGTGTAGATTACCAGCACCAGAACACTGTGACCAAGAAAAATCACTTTCCTCTTCCCTTTATTGACCAAATCATCAAAATATCGGTAGGGAAAGCATTCTTTTATTTCTTTGATGGGTATTCAAGGTATAACTAAGTGGCAATCGTCATTGAGGATCAAAAGAAGACTAATTTTACTTGTCTATTTGGTACCTTAACATTTTGACAGATGCCCTTTGGATTGTGTAAAGCTCCCGCAACTTCCAAAGGTGTATATTGGTTGTGTTTGCCAACATGGTAGGTTTTCTGGAGGTGTTCATGGATGGCGCGAAGCTAACGAATTCTCAGTCTATGGTGAGGATTTTGATTCTTGCATGATGCACCTAGACCGATTACTTAAGAGATGTTGTGAAGTTAATCTTGTGCTCTCTTAGTAAAAAAAGACACTTCATGGTTACATATGGGACTGTGTTAGGCGATGTCATCTCTGAAAGAGGTATGGAGGTCGACTCAATCAAGGTGTATGTCATTGCAAATCTTGAGCCACCTTGAACATTTAAGCAGGTGAGGTCCTTTCTGAGGCATGCTGGATTCTACAAGTGATTTATCCGAGACTTCAAGAGGATTTCCTGACCTCTTACCGAACTTCTGAGCAAGTATATTGTGTTTATTGTTAATGACAGGGTCCTCCTTGCTTTCAACACCTTGAAAAGGTTGGTTACTCAAAAACCTATCCTTCAACCACCTGACGGGTCACGCCCCTTCGAGATCATGACAGATGCTTCAGAGTTTGCTATTAGGGTTGTGTTAGGTCAATGCAGGGATGGAGTTCCATTTGTTATACATTATTCCATCAAAACCTTGTATGATGCCCAGAGAAATTACACCATAACAGAGAAAGAATTGTTGGTCATTGTGTTCATCCTTGAGAAGTTCAGATCACATATATTGGGTTAAAAAATCATTATCTACATTGATCACACTGTTATCCGGTACTTACAGAACAAGAAGGATGCCAAGTCACGATTGCTCTATTGGATCCTTCTACTCTAGGAATTCGATTTGAAAATAATAGACAAACCTGGAGTTAAGAATGTGGTAGCAGACCATTTTTCTAGACTTGAAAGTTTAGAGACTCCCTTGAGCATTGTGCCTATCACTGAGACCTTTCATGATTAATCAATTTTGAATGTCAGTTCTCTTCCATGGTATGGTGAGATTGTGACTATCTCGTGATCGAGAAAGTTCCACAAGATTGGACTCGTGTCAAGAAGGACAAATTTCTATCCTACATCCATTTCTATCAGTGGGAGGACCCATACCTTTACAAGAAAGGTGTGTATTGCATTTGGCGATGGTGCATTCCTCAAGAGGAGTGCACCAGTGTCCTCGAGCATTGTCATAAGCTCAAAGCAGTATGACACCATTCTAGACATAGAACGACAGCGAAAGTATTATAGTGTGGCCTCTGGTGGCTCACACTATTCAAGGATGCTGCAACATATGTGAAAGGCTGCACTAACTGTTAGAAATTGGGAGGTACCATTGGTTCTAAAGATTCAATGCCACTCAAGTTCATCCAAATTTCAGACGTATTTGATGCTTGTGACATTGACTTTATGGGCTCTTTTCCTAACAATCAAGGATTTGAATACATCCTGCTTGCCGTGGATTATGTGGGTCAGTTGGTGGAGACTTCCCCGCTCATTCCGTTGATAGTCATATTGTTTGTCACTTTCTCAAGGACAACCTTATCTTGCAGTTCGGGATACCCAAGATTCTTATATCAGATGGGGGAAGCCATTTTGTGAACAAAGAAGTCATAAAGCTCGTGAAGGATTACGACATTGAGCGTCGCATCGCATCTCCTTACCATCCACAATCAAATTTCTTGGTTGAGTTATTCAATAGGGAGATCAAGACTACTCTACAGAAGCTTGTATGATCGGATAGGAAGAACTAGTCTCAATTCCTTTATTTTGTTCTATGGGCTTATCGAACCACCTACAAGACTCCATTGGGAATGTCTCCCTATCGGTTGATTTATGGAAAGCCATTCCATTTGTCGGTTGAGTTAATTCACAAATCACTTTGGGTGGTTATCATCTATAATTTGGACTCACAGCGTAGTGATTAGGACCACAAGATCGATCTGAACAGACTCTTGGAATTATGAGAGTATGCATACGACAGTAGCCTAATGTACAAGAAGAAAGTCAAAAGATGGCTTGATAAGCATATCTGAAGAAAGACTTTTGATCCAGGAAAGAAGGTTTGGTTGTTTGATGCAAAATTGAAAATTTTCCCGAGAAAATTAAAAAGAAAATGGCCAAAACCATTTTTGGTGAAGACTGTGCATGACAACGACACCATTCTCATATCCGAGTTGTCATCTAACACACAACCGTTCATAGTCAACGGACAGTTGCTGAAGTCGTATATAGATCATGATACATTCGCATCAATGGTTGACTCAGATGAAGTGGTATTTCAAGAAGAAAATGAATAGTTAGAGGATTTAGATTCTTGAGCACAAAAATACTCTTTTATTTCTGCTCTTTTTCCTTTTATTTTGCCTTTTTCTTCCATTCCTTCTTCCGTTTAATCACACACCCCGTTCATAAATGCTATATTTAGGATGAATTTATTCTAAGTATATGGGGAGGTGAGAGTGTGGAGTATTCATTCTTTTTCTTCTCTCCTGTCTCCCAAATTGTTTATATTCCATCTACACTTAGGGATATTTCACCCTAAGTGTAGGGGGAGTCAAGTCGAGTCATTGATTTCGTATATTCAAACCCTCATCCATCCCCACTTGGTGTACAAATTTCTATACTTAGGATTACCTTATCCTAAGTATGGAGGGACGATCGACTTCTTATGCCTTGATTCTTTTGTCGTTGTATTATAGCCTTTTCTATACTTAGTACGACATATATCTTCCTTTTCTCTTCGGTCAATGAGGACATAGCTCAAGCTAAGTATAGGGGGTCATCTATACGATGTATATACTCTCGTCATAACTCATACTTGTGTATTTTTAATAATATGCCTAATTATAAAATAAAATAAACATATTAAAATCTTAATAATTACGATTAATAAGTCGATTAAAAATATTTTGCAAATTGTTTGAAAAATGGTTGGAAAATTCTTTGAAAAATCTTTTGAAAATTATTTGGAAAATATTTTGTAAAATGTTTTCAAACCTTTGTAAAATTTTTTGTTTGTTTTAATAAAATATTTTAAGAATCTGTTTGCAAACGATTTAGAAAATGATTGAAAAATTAGTTTAAAAAATATGTACAGACTGTTTGAAATTCATTGTAAATTGATTTTCGAATTTTTGTAAATGTTTGTAAAAACACATTCAATTTTTTTGGGACCTATGTGTAAAACTATGTAAATGTCACTCTAAATATAATTCTTATATTCAATTTGTGTATATATATGTATAAAAGATTCTTTATAAATACACAACCAATTTTTGCAAATATTATAAATAACTGCACTTATTTCTTTTATTTTGAACAAAAAATCCCTAAAAATTTGAAAACTTTCTAAAATACCATAAAATTTTGCAAAATGTTTTAGAAAAAAGCAAAAAAAAGTTGCAAAAACTTTTGAAAAACTCCATAAAAAGCGAAGGTAAAACCATAAAGGCCTTACAAAAGTATTTTTTACATTGTACATAGCATTTGAATTTTTTAGAAATGTTGATGAAAAATTAATTGGTCTAAGTAAAACCTGAAGATTTGAGCTTTGTATGACCTTAATTCACTTAAATTCACAGGAACCTTATAGGAATTGTATTTGAGGCTTTTCAGGTCAGCTTGACTTAATTCTTTAAGATCGTAAGACTATGGTCACATGTCGTCTTGGCATGCCTAGGTAGCATATTTTGAGATACACGCATGACTTTTTAGAGAGTGACCTAACTTGGACACCTGCACCTTACACTTTAGTCAACTCAGTTGAAGTAGTAGAGGACTTGATTTGCCAGTATGAGACACAAGCCAATGGAAACATCAGAAGTAACAATTCTGTGGCCATTGTACCCCAACCTGATCTAGTAGCGAAGAAATCTAAAGATAGAATGTCATGGATTGCAATAAAGCTTCAAAAGAGGGATAGTCTACTGGATCAAGACGAAAAAATCCGTATGTAAATACAATTGTACATAGTATTCAAAAAAATGCAAAACCCAAAACTCCAAAAAAATAGACCGGCAAAATTCAAAGAAAAATCAAATCCTGCCAAAGCATGTATGTATGTATCCAATAAGCAAGCTTATGCTTCAAAGTCAAACTACTCATGTGAGCCTACAACTAGATGACTTGGCTACACTGGTCAAGCATCCAAGGATCGGTAGCTACACTTGTTACTGTCCATTCTCTTCTCAACCTCCTCTTCTTGAGTTGGTTGCACTAGAACTTAGAAGGGAATACCCCACTTCCCGAGGAAAGAGTTTCTGGATTGGGGAATTAGGGTCACCATGTTGGAAAAGACCGTATCTTAACCGCTTCATTCGAGAGGAGCTCACTGACATTGTACAAGAAAGATTCATAGTCATAAGAGTTTGTGTCTGAAAAGGCTTGTTCTGATCTAGTTATTGAAGAGACTTGAACAGAGGATTGTGGTTTTTAAGGGCTGTTAAGTTTTAAAACCTATACTAACAATCCAAAGGTTTAATGGAGCTCCAAACTTTGATTTTATGAAGATAAGTTTAATAATCATTATCATTCTAAGTATTTATTTTTCTTTTCTTTTCTTTCATGCACTTACGGTCATAATTGTTTTCTAGGGACTAGCAAAGCCAAGTATAGGGGAGTGATGAATTTCTATTCATGCATATTTATTCATTCATTTTAACCTTGAATCCCTAAATAAATGCATGTAAATACCAATAACACTCATGAATTAATACATGCACGTTCATCTATATATTGTATATGAATACATGTAATTAAACCCTAAAATGAATTAATAAATAAAAGAAAAGAAAAATTAAGGTGGTATCATCGATACTGACTGACCCTGACCCAGAGACTAAGTTAAGCTTTGATTTAGTCAAAAAGGAATAAAGTAGTGCGAGATAGGGTATAGAAACTACATAAAAATCAAAATCAACGTCAAAACCCCAATTCGTTTGTAAATATATACATTTTGGGACTTATTTTATTTTTATAATTTTACTCCTCAAATCAATAAGTTTTGAACATGAACATTGTACATAATAATACAAAGAAAAATACAAAACATAATTCATTAAAAAATAATGCACAGTGTGCTTGGGACACATGGAAGAAAAAGTCACAAGGAATATTTCTCAAACTTGTATCTTCTTCATACAGACTCAAAATTAACCAAAATCGTCTTTAATTGTATATAACTTTTAATAAGCTATTTAATTAAGTGGTTTCATCTAATTTGAAGTTAAGATGCAAAATTTAGGTTTTGGGCACCTATTGTGCAATTTGCCTGTATATAATATTCAGATTATTTTTCCTTTATATTTTTCCCTAAATAAGAGATAAACCTATAGTCAAGAATGTGGTAGTAGATCATCTATCTAGAATTGAATGTATAGAGACCCAGCTGAGCATTGTGTCGATTACAGAAACCATTCCCTATGACTCCATTCTAAGTTGCTTCTTTCCCCTAATATTATGATATTGTGAACTATCTTGCCTCTAGGAATGGTCCACGAGATTGGATGCGAGTAAATAAGGGCATGTTTTTAGCTGATATTCATTTGTACCGATGGGAAGATCGTATTTACAAAAAATCCCATGTATAGGGGGTATTCTATAAAGTTAAGCGTGTTGTTTAAAAATTGCATTTAGGTCCCTCTTGGGATAAATTTGTAATAATATGTGAAAATTTCATTTATATTATCTTTTCAAAATTCCACTATTTTGTTATTGAACATCTTGAGAATCATATATCCAAATTAAATGAAATTGGTCTTGCTGGAAAGATAATTAAATGTTCTTTCATTTGGCATATTGAATCTTTATTTTCAATCTTAATATAAAAATTAAAAATTAGAAAAATTATTGGTATATTACATGTTAATATTGGCACCAATTCTCCTTAATAATTGAATAATTGATCATATTCAAGAAATGAAGTTTAAGTTTATTATAATTGTAATCAAGTCGCTCTACTATTATACATTTTATTTTTATGTATATTGTGTGTATTAAATATTTTCTTGGTGATAAAAAATTATGGGAAAATTAGGATATATGCTTGGAACCATGCTTTATCACACATACTTTTTATTAGGGATTTAACCTTTTTTTGAAAATATAAAAACATGCATTTTTCCCATGTTTAGCACTTAAAAATCCAAAAAAAATAAAACTCCAAAAATTCTAAAAATATTATCTACATTATAGTATATTTTATCACATATCCAAAAATCACTAAAAATATAAAATATAAAAATAAAAAATCCTAAAAATATTATAAAAGTTAGCAAAATTTCTATAACAATCTAAAAATATATCTTCTTGTTTGTAAATTTTACTTATTATATATATTATATATTGAAAATAGTTTTGGGTTATTTTTGAATTGATATATTAATCAAACCTTAAATAAGTACGTATATTTAATATATTCCCTATTTTGATATATGTTCAACTTTAAAACTCTACCAAATAAAAAATTACATAAAAAGTACCTAAAAGAAATAAAAAGATTAAAACACACAAAAAAGATTAAAAAATACAAAAACATATTATTTTTTTCTTTTGACTTTATTTTGCTTAAATCCTTGTTGAAAAGATCCGACTGTCATGAGGCAACTTCCTAAATAGTAATTTTTTTAAAAAATGTTATTTAGGAAGTTGTCTCCAACTGTTTTATGCTGCTACCGGCTACCTAACACAACCCTCCTCTTTTACCCGAGATGGGGATCGGCCATGGCTAAGTTGAAGTTTCTTTTTTAAATGGGTGCAACACGAAGACTTCCAACCCAACCTAGTACTACTCTCACCCAAGCACACTTAACTTCAAAGTTCTAATGATATCTGGTGCATTAATGCTAGTATGAAACATGTGGAGATCTTAATGTACATGTAGGAAAATATGCTTCAAGATATGCTAATGTTCATGGAGGACAAGCTTTTGGGGATAGAAATGAAGAGGGAAAAGTCATTTTGAATTTTGTAACGGCATATAATCTTTTCATAGCAAACACTCTCTTCAGGAAGAGGGAGGAGCATTTAATTAATTATAAAAGTGGCCCAATTAGAACACATATATATTACTTTGCATTAAGGAGAAGAGATATGTTATGTTGTAAAGACAACAAAGTAATCTCAAGAGAGAGTTTTACACCCAACATCGTTTGTTAGTCTTGGATGTGCAAATAAAAGGGTTGGTAAAGAAAAAGAGGTATCCTAAGATCACTACAACTAGATGGTGGAATCTTCCACTGAAGCAATCAAACTTCAGGGAGAAGGTTTTAGAAGACTTATCTTGGGATTGTAGTGGAAGTGCAAACCATTTGTGGAAGGAAGAAGCATCTAGTATCCGAAAGGTAGCTAAAGAGATGATAGGCAAGTCAAAGAGAGGAGCTCTGGGTCAAAATGAGGCTTGGTGGTGGAGTGAAGGGGTTCAAGAGAAGCTAAAAATTAAAAGAACATGCTTTAAAGCTATGTCTAAGGATATAACAGAGGAAACTGTCACAAGTTACAAAATAGCAAAGAAAGAAGCAAAGAAGGATGTAAGCAAAGTTAAGTCAAAATCTTATGAAGTTTTGTATAAGAATCTTGATTCTAAGGAGGGATAGAAGGATATATTCAGGTTGGATAAAGCAAGAGAAAGAAAGATCAAATACCTTTCTCATGTCAGATGCATTAAGGACGAGGAAGGTCATGTGCTTGTTACTCAGAAGGATATAGAGACTAGATGGGAGCAGTACTTCGATAAGCATCCATTGGGGAAGGAAATAGAGAGATCACCTTGAGTGATCTAGCTAGTAGTGAAAGTTACATGAATCGTGAAATCTATAGGCGAATACAAAGAAAGGAAGTAGATGAGGCCTTGAAGGTTATGAGACATTGGAAAGGTGTAGGACCGGATGGCATCCCTGTAGAAGTATCGAGAGTTTTAGGTGAGCGTGGATTGACTTGGCTTACGAATCTATCTAATGTTATTTGGCAAAGCAAGAAAAATCTTAAAGATTGGAGGAGTATCGTGGTGCCTCTTTATAAGAATAAAGGGACATTCAAAATTATTCAAATTATGGTGGTATCTAGATGATGAGTCACACTAGGAAAATTTGGGAACGTGTGATCGAAAGAAGGCTTAGGCAAGTTTCCAAAGTAAAAGAAAACCAATCCGGATTCATGTCAGGTCGTTCAACTATTGAAGCCATCCATTTATTGAGGAGAACAATGGAGATTTATAGAGCTAGAAGGAAGAACCTTCATATGATCTTTACTGATTTGGAGAAGGCTTATGATTCCACCTCATGAGAGATAT
Organism: Ottelia alismoides; assembly: GCA_037367405.1. NCBI lineage: Eukaryota > Viridiplantae > Streptophyta > Magnoliopsida > Alismatales > Hydrocharitaceae > Ottelia > Ottelia alismoides. The sequence continues at coordinate 93,826 of JAZKJV010008197.1, forward strand.
TGTGGAGAGTTTTGGAGAAGCGACAAGTACCCTTAATTTGACATCAACATTGGTTTACATCAAGGTTTAGCTTTGAGTCCATTTCTTTTTACTTTTATTATGGATGAGTTGACAAGTCACATTCAAGATGAGCTACCTTGGTCTATGTTATTTGCTAATGATATTGTGCTGATTGACGAGACTAGAGATGGAGTAAATGAGAAGCTTGGGGTCTGGAGACGTGCATTGGTAACTAAAGTATTTCATATAAGTAGGGATAAGATGGAATATATGGAGTGCACCTTTGATAGAAGCAATGGTGAAGGAATCGAGGTGAAGATTGGTGACGATAACATTCGGAAGAGAGATTTTTTTAAAAAATTTGGGATCTATTTGGATCATGATAGAGAAATTGATGGAGATGTTACTAATAGAATAAATGCAAGCTGGCTAAAGTGGAGAGGAGCCTCTGTTGTTCTCTGTGACAAGAAAAATCCTTTAAAAATTAAAAGAAAGTTTTACAAAGCAGTCATGAGACCTGAACCATAGACATGTGCAGAGCATGGTTGTAGCAGAAACGAAAATGCTACGGTGGATGTGTGGACACACACACATGTAAAGATCAGTTTCGGAATGATGCAATCAGAAAGAAAGTTAGTGTAGCTTCGATTAAAGATAATATGCTAGAAATCTGCTTAAGATGGTTTGGTCATTTGCAAAGAAGGTCAGCTGAAGCACCGGTTAGGAGATGCGAGTGTTGGGATGTTGAGCAGGGTAAAAGAGGGCGATGACAACCCAAGAAGTGTTGTAAAGAGACTATATGAAGGGATCTTAGTTTTTTGTATATAAGCTCGACATTGACCCAAGATAGATCTGAACGGATGTAAAGAATTCATGTAGCCGACCCTACTTAATTGTGGGAAAAGGCTTTGTCGTTGTTGTTGATTTTGACTTTATTTTAAATTATATAAAATGTAAAAAACTATATTATATATATTATATATCTCCTATATATTAGATATAGTATCTATTATTATTATAAAAAATTAATTATCTTATTTTTAAATCAAAAATAAATTAAAAATTTTGCAAAATTAAAAACAAAATAACAAATATTAAAAATCCTTAAAAAATTAAATATAATTAAAAACTGGCATAAACAAGTAAAATTAAAAATTAAAAATAATTATTATTAATTAGAAATAATTAATAGAAATTTGCTACCCTCCTTGCATTCCTAGTGTTCCATACTCTACTTGCTTACACATATACACATAATTTGTATAGTTATAATAAATTTTAACTCACACACATGTTGATCACTTAATCTACTTGTGGGTTGATTGTTGCATATTCATCGGTTGATCAACACAGCGATTGCTCGGCTAGCTTATTAGCCGTAGAAGACCTCTCTTCTGAATAATCAGATAGTTCATGAGAGATCTGATGTGGGAAGGGAGGTAATGATTGCTTGAACCACTCTTCCTAATGATCCATAATAGGAGGTACATAGAGGATAGAAGGTCGTGATGGGATGCTAGCTGAAGAAGAAATGCTCAATTGAGGACAATTGATTCTTTAGCTGGGGGAGGCTTGTCACATCCCAAATTTCATTATTGAGAATGTATGTGTAGACATGGTAGCGGATGCATGAACATGAGTGACAGAGCTGACTTTTCCTCTTGTTGTTTGTAGGTAGGGTTGGACATGTGAGTTCACAGTGAGCCATTATGCAATAAATATTATTGCAATTCACTCCTTAATATGAAATGAAGAATAACTAATTTGCATAATAGGTTACTTAGTACAATTAGCGTTATGTACCATGGCCATCTTATAATAATGCAGTTGTTGATTCAATGGTTGAATCATAAACGTTGGTGCTTGGATGATATCTAGAGACATAAATTGAGGACTTATAAAGCATCGTCAAATGATTATTAAGGAAGGGTCTCTAGATTGAGAGGAGATGGTAATCCTTCTATAAAGGTTGATATCTAACCGACCTCTTGATGAAGGTCCTCTAGATAGGAATGGAGATTCGGAGGTTTTGGATAAGTTAGGTCAAAGATTTGACTTAACGAGATCAAGATAACCAAAACCTATGTCATATACTATCATGATATAGCCACACATCCTATGACAAGAAATATATGTGTTACTATATGTCTAGCAGACTGACAGGTTGATGACCTATTCAAGGTCTATACACCAGCGAGATGGTGTGCATACAAGGGAATATTAGTAATACGATATCTCAAAGGGATCATACCGGTCATTACTGACCTGAAAGACATGAGCTCACTCTCTGGGATCAAATTCTGTCACGGTTGTCTCTCTTTGGAAGATTAACTGAAGTTGTAGGTATGATATATGCTTTTGGAAAGTATATGATCGATACCTAGGTATGATATATGCTTTTGGAAAGTATATGATCAACACCAACTCCCAATGGTCAAATGAGAAACTTAATGATAAAATCCTGAAGGAGACAGTTCAATTGTAATCTAATACTTCAGTTTCATTTTAGGTCTTCCAGTATGCAGGATGTACGGGTATAAGGATTACTCAGGGTGATGTGATCGTAAACGGTTATTTAACCGTGATACTTCCATTTCGATGGAGTGATGGAAAAGGTTTGGATTTTAGTGACACCTCTCAATAGAGAAGTAATCTGATCTTTGTCCAAAAGTTGGACATTGATCTAAATATGATTCAGATATAATGCAAAGATTAGATTTATGGATTTGATTTAATCAAACATCTTTGAGAGGATCCTGAGTTTTGGATTTGAGATATGATCCCAACATCCAAGTCACTATACATGGAATGTACAATCGCCTTGTCTTTATCTCCAAGTATCTGCGGAGAAAGTGCACTATTCTTGAAAGAGTTCAAGAATAATTCCATTGTTGATAATATATCGAGCATTAGAAAATTAATAATTAATATGATTTAATTATCATGAATAATATGAATATGATTCATATTATTTAGATACATGAGAATGGAGATCCAAGATAATTAAATATGATTTATGTATCAAGGATATGGATACTGGATATCATTATCCATATTAGTCATATATGTTATGAATGTGATTTATAATATATTAAAGAGATATATTTGTAAATACTATTTACAAATCAAATGTTGATGTGAATTGGATTCACCCTGAATAGTTAAGTGAATACAATTTTTATATTATTTTTGATGTTTGCATATGATTCATATTTTTCAATGGCATGATTGAAATTATCACAAAATAATTCAGAATTATTTTTATGAATAAATTTATAATAAAGTTATTTCAAATAATGAAGGATTATGTGAGATATAATATATCACATAATTTAAAGAAGGAAGACACCTTCCAAGTATGGAGGGTGGATGACCACCCTAGAGTCCTAAATCGAGGTGGTCGTCCACTCCTTAATTGGAAGGAGCCTTGCCTCCTTCCTAATCCTTCTATGCTTATTGATTTGATTGAATTAAATTATATTGATGATTATTCAAGATGAAAGTTTCAAATTATTTTTCGCTAATATGAAAAGCCCATGTTTATGCATTGTTTGGATGAATTTTTTGGATAATAAAATTTATTTATAATGTCGAAATATGTCCCGAAAATAGTAGCCAATTATTAGCAACAAAAGTGCATGAATTGTGTTCACAGATCGGTATGAAATTAATTTTTACTTAATCGTTTCCCATCATAAAACATGAAATAAACACTTAAATTAAATAGATAATCAAACTAGCAAACCACCCGAAATTATTCTACGTGATTCTTATTCCAATCGTCCTAGATATTCCATGTTTAGTGGAGATGGGTCAGATGATGATTGGATCATCACTTAATATGTTTATCAGTCAATGTAAATCATGTAAATTATAAATTTTCCTTGATTAAATTTATGATTAATATTTATGAAAATAATTTACTTTCAGTGGTCATTGAATGTATGTTTCATGACAAAACCCTAGTTTATCCTACAATAGTTAAGGTCAACTTTTACATGCAAAACATGGTTGCTTGATATGATTAGAAATTTAGGATATCAAAAGTATTTTAAGATGCCTAATATTTTTGAGTTATTACTATATAATATTTCCAGTCATCAAAGTTGATCGATAAAACCACAAGTACATTTATATTATTTTGTGTTTTTCTCAATTAGAATGGTGAAGGTATCTAGATTGTCTAGTACAGATATGCAGGCTTGGTTCCTTAATTAGCGCCTTGCATGTCAAGGAAATGCTCCCTCCCAACATAACTTGAGCGTACTGGTCGGATCCATTTTTGAGGAAGAATAATATGATTAAGTCAAGTTGTACTCTAATTATTAAAATAAAAATAATGTGTACTTGTGAGACCTTATATTATATGGTAATATCAAGAAAACCCTAATTGTTTATTGGTTGATTGAATTGAATGGTTTATTAATTAATATGAATAAATGAATTAGATCCAATCAAAATAAACACTCCATTATGAATGGAGATGTAATTCCATTGGAAGAATTAACCGTAATAAATATGATTCATAATGATTAACTAAAATTCGAATGGGATACGGAGGATCATATAAATCACATCCATGGTCTCACATAAAGTTGAAGGATTCTGTCACCATGGATTGTATGTTGGAGACGTATGTCTGAAGAGACAACTCCTACAGACAAGGGCACATGGATCGAGCTCTTTACTTCTCAAAAGAGTAAGGTTGTATGCGTAGTGACCCCGATATTGGACCTTCATAGTATTGGGGCAATATTGTATTGCACATAGTGAGTTATATTCCTACTAATGGTTGATTCAATTAACAACATGTCGACATCACCTTAGGGGTTGTGGGCTCAGATGTTAAAGACAGAATTGGGAAAAGCAAGTTGGACTTGTAATGCGGAATGAGCTCCTTCTTCTTTTTATTCGAGTTGTAGTTTCTCAAATTATTGGGTTGTAACAAAGGTAAAAAGGAGATTCCAAATCTTGCTAGAGATATATTTCTTGCTTTGAAAGTTTAATAAAGGAATGGACTTTTGAGTTTAAAAGGCAAGATAACTTTGATTTAAAACATTAATAAAATTAATCAAAGATATATATATATATATATATATATATGCAAATTAATTTTTTTCAGATAACCTTCATTAAATCTGCTCAAAACTATACTCAATCATAACCAGTATAATATCATGGATTGGATCCATGATCAAGATGTAGTACTTGCAGTTGGACACATAATATATGTTGTTGTATTGTACAAGTTTCTCACAATAATGAGGAATGAAAATTAAATAGACAATAGGACAACAACATATGATTTGTGTGTCTCTAAAGTCCTGATCTCTCATTGATTGTGCTTTGGAAGTAACATGTCAGTCATGATCGTAAATATCAAGATCATTCTTAAAAATTGAAGAAGATATTTTGACAAACATATGTGCTCTAAACATTTAGTCATGAATGACATTCCCTGCGTTATGCAGAATGGTGGCTAGATAAGAGATGATATACTCAAAAAATGTTTGAGTACCTAACTGAACCAAAGTTTTTTTTTAGTTAAGATGAGTGTGGATATGATGAATGTCATCATTCTGTTATCTCTACTCAAGTATTCCATGACTTATCATATTATTCATATTATATGAATAGGATGAAGCAAGTATAAATGTTGAAATACTCTTATATTGAAGTTCCTTGGGGACATGTTCAAATTAAGAAATCCTTTATCTTAAGCGCAATGGTTGTTTAAGTGTTAAGGGAGCGCATAGGAAGCATGGATCTGACCCACGTAAGAAGGAGAGTCAAAGCGTCGATTGTACTTTTGTGAATTCCATACATATGACATCCAAAGAGTTGCATGAATGCCAACACTGCAACAAGTCGATGTATTTATAGTATGACTATCTGGACTATCTAAGATCCTTAAAGAAGGACCCAGATAGTGCATCGTGATATTCTACATCTATATATCATTATTGAAATTGACTTACTTATTAGGAAAGAATAAACTCCAATAATTATATCTCCTAACAACACATGCAATTGGTTGCATATGTTTTAAAAGAATAGAAAATTTAATCGTAAGGTTTACAGTCATCCATATGGGAGTTGATGCAGTTGTTGCAACAATCTCCATTGGATAGAAACACTACATATTTTTAGTGGAAGATAGTTCTCGAGAATGTCTCTATGATGAAAATATTAGAATACTTTCATTGTTTATTTCTAGACTTGTTAGAAATGGACATACATTCTGAGATAGACCTATCATAAAGAGTTATGAGGGATATATTTCAGATAGTACTCTAACATCTAGAGGATTCTACTAAATTAGAATATTAATTAGTAGTTCATTGTATTTCTAATACTAGAAATCTAAACCATAAAAAGATCAACAGGAGGATGAAGATCAGTTGACAATTATCTGGCATCAAGCCTTGGACATATGTCTATTGATAAGATCAATACACCAGTAAGAGATGGAACTTTAGATTGTCTAAAAGTTCAAATCTCACATACTTGTGAATATTGTATTAAAACTTAAAATGTCTAATGCACCCTTCTCTGAGAATGGTGTAAGATGCTGAGGTATTCAAGACCTCATAATATTGTTGTACGGGGACCCTCTATACCATAATGAACATTAATGATATGTGGTATTCATTAATGATTATTCATGGTATGATATTTCTTCCTTTACCCATTAGAAAATTTTGAAATGTTTAAAGATTTCCTAATTTTGGTTGAGAGCCAAAGTTATAAGGAAGATGAAAAGGATTCGATCTAACCTAGATAGCCAGTACCTATATGATGAATTCAAGGAATACCTTATAGAGAGAAATATCGTTCCTATGTCACTCCTCCTATTACATCTCAGCTCAGTACAATTATAAAGAGATGCAATTGGATCATGTTAAACATGATCTGATCAATGACGATACTTAGCATAATTACCTCTTAGTTTCCGTATATATATATATATATGTATGTAGTAGAGACTACAATATATATTCTTAATAATATTCCATGCTAATATGAACCTAAAACTCCTTGTGATCTATGGTTTCGAACCAAGCTTAGTGTCAGATAATGGATGTTGTAAGGGTTGCTTGGTCCATGGTATAACAAGAATGCAAGAAAGCTAGAATCATGCAGTTGAGAGTGCTACTTTATTAGGAAAATAAAGGATTGTATTGGATACCTACTTTATGACCTTGAGACTCTTAAAAGATTTCATCTCTAACAATACGATTCTAAGAGTATGACTTTCTTGAGAATCAAGATAAGAATGAAATAAAGTGATTCATTGAATCCTGAGAGGATAATGAGGATCCTAGAATCGGGAACTAAAAGGACAATAAAAGATGAAACACCCATACCTCTCCAAATCAGTTTGAGGGTGGTGAGACCATCTAGAGGGTATGGATTCCATGTCAAATAAATCTGACAATGATCGAACTTCATATGATAAAGCTTCTGTAGAATCATGACATGGAAACATGGACGTCAACAATAAAGGTTTAAAGTAGACTTCATACACCCTTAATACAAAATCATTCAAACCAGATTTTTTTGTTATTTGGATAGGTGAATTATTAGTTATTCATCCCCCGAGGGAACCAGACAAGAGAATTTTTCATCATCCAACTCGAGCATTTGTGTATGGAGCCTCAAGGATCCACCTATATGGGTCAAACCTATTTCGTGTAAATGGATCTTCAAGAGAAAGAGGGAACCATATGAGAAGGTAGAGACCTTCAAAGCACGGATCACCAAGAGCTACACAAAAAAGAAGACTTTGCTTGCAATTAGACTTGCTTTCTAGTGACCATGCTTAAACCCATTAGAATGTTACTAACTATAGCTACACAATTTGGCTAAGACATCTGGAAGGTGGAAGACAATATTGCATTCCTCAATGAATATCTCAACGAGGATATTCATATGAAGTAGCCACATAGCTTCATTGTTGGAGAATGCAAGGTGTAGAACTCCATCTTCGGACTTAAGTAAGCTTCTTGTAGGAGGAACATTAAATTTAATGAAATTATAAAGGTTATAATTTTATAAAGAATCTTGATAGACAATGTCAATCTTAGTAGGAGTGTCATTGTGTTCATCATGCTAAATGTCTATAAAATCCAAATCATTAGGAATGATATATGGACGATAATAAGTGTTTTATGATCTGGTTGTTCCATACCTTGAGATGAAAGATCTCTAGGATGCCTCTTATATCTTAGTTCTAAAGTTGTTCAGAACAAAGAGAAGAGGTAATTGGGACCATCCCATTAGTGGTACACCTTGGATATATTCCATTTTTTTGGAAAACTCCAAGGAAAGCTTCTTTCTCTTAAGATATGGTACTGATCTATGTAAAGGGATAGTACATCAAAGAGTTGAGGATGTGAATGCCAAAGCTATATGCCCTAGTGCATCGGTAATGAGAAGCTCAGTGTATGCTAGATGTGTACAAAAGGCCAGATGTCTGCCATGCAGTGGGAGTAGTAAAATGTTACCAATCGTACTATGGAGATAAAACACTAGATTGCAGTAATAATTAACACCTTCAAAGACATGATATTTTTGAGATAGTAATCTCAAAGTCTTTTCTTTAGGAAATTAAGACTTTTATAGATAATGATCTAAAATGTTTTACCTATTAATACCTTCCTAATACTATGTCTTAATACGAGGAATAAGTGTATCACAAACAAGTTATAATAATTATCAAGTCATTGTGAATAAGGCATATTAACTAATTTAATAGGATTGAGTATTGGTTGCATAAGATTCAATGTTTGCAATGGATGCGAGCATTGTTACTGGGGGATATGCAAGTCTGTAAAAGGAATTGGCACAGTCTCTCGAAAACAAAGTGACTAGTCAGCCTACAAAGCTATTTTTCTAAATAGCTTGTTATTAGAACATGAGTATGGGTTTAAAGATTAGCCCATTAAATGGCTCTTTGGGATAATGGGAGATTGTTGTACATGTGAGCCCATGGCGAGCCATTATACAATAAATGTTACTTCAATTCACTCGTTAATCTGAAATGAAGAATAGCTAATTTACATAATAGATCCCTTAGTACAGTTAGTGTGATATACCATGGCCATCTTAATAATCACATCTATTGATTCATTGGTTGAATCATAAAGCTGGTGCTTGGATGGTAAATAAAGATTTAGATTGAGGACTCATCAATCATCATCAAATGATTCTTAAGAAATGATCTCCGGTCTAAGAAGGAGATGTCAATCCTTCTTTAAAGGTTGATATCTAACCAACCTCTTGATGTATGCCCTGTGTATAGGAATAGAGATTTGGAGGTGTTGGATAAGTTAGGTCAAAGAGTTGACTTAACGACATCGAGATAACCAAGACCTATTTTGTATATTGTGACGGTATAGGCACACATCCTCTGACTGGAGATAGATGTATCATTATATGTCTAAGTATGTACATTTGGCAGATTGACAGGATGATGACCTATTTAAGGTCTATATATCGGCGAGCTAGTGTGCATACATGGGAATATGAGTAATACGATCTCTCAAAAGGAACATATAGGTTCATTATTGAATCAGAAGACATGAGCTCACTCGTGAGATATTGGGATCAAATTCCACACACGATTGTCTCGCTTTGGAAGCTTGACTGAATTTGTAGGTATGATATATGCTTTGGAAAGTATATGATCGATAACAACTCCCAATTATTAAATGAGAAACTTAATGATAAAATCCTGAAGGAGACACTACAAATGTGATCTAAAACTTCAGTTTTATTTTGGGTCATATAGTATGGAAGATATATGGGTATTAGGAATACTCAAGGGTGTTGTGATTGTAAATGATTGTATAACCATGACACTTCCATTCCAGGGGAGAGACGAAATAGGTTTGGATTTTAGTGACTCCTCTCAATAGAGAAGTAATCTGATCTTAGTCCAAAAGTTGTACATTGATCTCAATACAATTCCGATACAATGAGAAGATCATATTTACAATTTTGGTTTAATCAAACATCCTAGAGAGCTCCCCGGGATTAGATTTGAGATATTATTTCATCATCTAAGTCACTATACATGGAATGTACAATCTCCATATCTTTATCTCCAAGTATCTACAGAGAAAGCACATTATTATTGAAAGAGTTCAAGAATAATTCCATTGTTGATATTATCTGAGCATTTATAAATTGATAATTAAATGTGATTTAATTATCATGAATAATATAAATATGATTTATATTATTTTGATACATGAGAATGGAGATACAAGATAATTAATATGATTTAATTATCAAGTTTATGAATAATGTGGATATCACTATCTATATTAATCATATATATTATAATTGTGATTTATAATATAATAGATAGAGTTAATTGTAAATAGTATTTACAAATTAAATATTGATGTGAATTGGATTCATATTGAATACGAATTGAAAATACAATTTACATTTTATTTTGGTTGTATGAATATGATTCATATTTTTCAATAGCATGACTGAAATTGTCACAAAATAATATAGAAATATTTTTGTGAATAAATCTGCAATAAAAGTTATTGCAAATAATAAAGGATTATGTGAGATACAAGATCTCACATAATTGGAAGAAGGAAGGCACCTTCGAAGTATGGAGGGTGGGCATCCATTCTTGAGTCCTAAATCAAGGTGGTTGCCCACTCCTTAATTGGAACGAGCCCTGCTTCCTTCCTAATCCTTCTATGCGTATTTATTTGACTGAATTAAATTATATTGATGATCATTTAATATATTTAATTTAATTTAATTTAATTATTGTTGCAATTTTGTGCAACAAAATTATGGTCATTGATTAAAAGCATAAAACAATCTAAACCATTGTCACATGGATTGTGATCCCTGGACATCCAGAATATTATAAATGAAAGGGAAACCTAGCTCTTCTTTTAAAAACGCAATTGCAAGAGCAAACTCTCTCTTCCATTCTCTCTAGATGTCCCCCCCTCTCTCAAGTGTGATCTTCCACATCTTGACCTAGAGAATATTGGCATCGTTGACACATCGTTGTGCTGTCGGATCGACTGCTCATTGATCTCTGTATTCTTCAATGCCCCTTGCTTGTGAAGAAGACGTCGGATTTCATGAGGTGAAATCAGAAGATTAATGGCTTGGATCTTCGACTTTGATTGCGAGAAGCGTGCATCTCATCTACATGCTCACAAGCGACTTCTCCATTGGATTAGACTTGAAACAAGAGGTCTCTTACTTTAGAGACAACAATCGCAACCATGCTTCAAGAGATATTCCTATAACTTTTTTGTAATCTTGATGAAATTGGAGAAGTGTTCTCGAATCATGTCATTTCACCTCTTTTAAAATTTATTTTCCGTTGTCCCTCGCAACTAGTATGACTAGTTAGCCTAGGTCATATTTGATGTAATCTACACATTTTCGTGATAGGCTAAGAGATGACACGAGTTTTACGAGGGTCTAAATGAATATTCTCACTGAGTGCGAAGATAAAATGTCGTTGAGATGATCGCTCACAAGACCACGTGGTCAATCAACAATTAACGCACACAATTTATAGAAAATCAATGCAAGTAGTGTGAATCTAAATTTATTACACCCTATAATAGATTGTATAGTGCACAAGTACATTAGGGGTTGAACATATGAAACAACTAAAGATAGACAATCAAAAATTGGCAAAGAAAGACTAAAGGATTTTGGGCTTTTTAGTTTCAAATTTTTGTGGGTTTTTAAATATGTATTTTTTGGGATCTTTTATTTTATTTTGTAATTGGTTTTTATTTTATGTTTTTTATTCTTATTTGATTTTTTATTTTTAATTTCCTTTTTATAATATATAATAAAGGTTATATATTACTATATATATAATATAGGGTATAATATTTATAAATACAACTAAAAATAAATAAAAAAATGCAAAATAAAATACTTTTGTAATTTATATATTTTTCTACTATTTTTGTGATTTTTGAGGAATTTTTGCTAATATATATATATATATTAAAGTAAAAAACAAGGCAAAATGGAGAATAAGATAAATATCCCGAATTGTTTTTGAAGTAAAAATATCAAAATGGCTCAAAATCTTCCAAAACTAATTCTAGTTAATAATAATTACATCAGACAAAATTCAGAAATAGAAAATGCAATTATTGTATTTCTGTAGGATTTTTTATTATTTTTTAGATGTTTTTGGAGATTTTAAATTATTATTTTTATTATTTACGGATTTTGGGTCGAATGGCTCAAAATACAATAATAATTGAAATCTATTTTACATTAATTTTTCCAAACATTTTTATAATTTTATGGGTTTTTTACTATAAACATGGGACAATATTTTTTACTTTAATAAAAAAATAAACTAAAAATACTTAACCAAAAATATATGTGATATAAATAAATGTCAGGTATTTATAATGATTTTCTATAAATGTTTAGAGGCCTGGAGCTATTTTTAACAAAATAAAAACTACAAAAAGGAAATACATTCTTGTAGGGGTATTTACAGAAATATTTAAAGTTCATGGACCCTAGTCGAACACCTCAGATAAGTTTAAAGCCAAAAATATAAATTTTCCATCAAATTTCCAATAAACAATACCCGGAGGGGTATTTATGCAATTAATACAAACTACAGGCATCCAAAAAAAATTTCACATAAAATATTACTCTAGTTTTGCAAAAATATGGGCTGAAATGAAATAAATAAAGCCCAGGGGCTTAGGCACAAAAGGCCTAATCCCCTCATGCACGCAGGCACGTGAGGTGACGTAGCTTGGACCTAAATATGAATAGCGAGAGTATAGGGGTTAACAAGAAATTATTACATAACTATTTGAGCTTCAGGTGAATGTTTATGGGCTAACTTAAAATGCAAACGGCAGGAGGGTGTGTGTGCAAAATACCCTCATAAGCGTGATCCAACAATAGTCAAGATCCACTTGACATGCTTCGTGCTATGGTGAGGCGATGACACTTCGGGTGGACGCTCAAGATTAGATCCCATATGGGGATCTAACGGTGCGAGTTTCGGGCATCGAACAATTGTTGCTTCTTCTAGAGCAGGTTGATGATCGGACGGTTGAAATAACGAGTGGAAGAATACGTCAAGAACTCGGCTCGGTAGAGCTCCGATCTGATCTCCTTTGCTCCTCTGCCCACCTGGAGAGCTCGGGCAGGTTGATGAATCTCCATTTCATCACCTTTATTCTATCATTTTGGCCTTAAAAAACCCTAGCAAATTCATGTAAATGGCATCAATTTATCCATAATAGCATTCATTATTTATTGTACTTATTGTACATAAAATAATGTTTTTAATGCCAAAAGTATAGAATAAAGAGAAGAAAAGAAAAAGGAACAAAATATTGAAAAGCTTTTATGACCCAAACACCGATACCAAGTCCAGAAGGGAATTGGTCGACAAGGAATAAAGTAGGGGGAGATAAGGGCCAATAATACAATAAATTCTTCATTCATTTCTGCTTTTTGACATCTATTTTGTATATATTTATTTATTCATCAAATAAAGAAACTCTGTATATGAAAGTTGTAGATACTAATGTAAATAAAAATACAAAAGTCAGTTTGTACAAAAATGATACACAGTGTGCATTTTATACACAGAATAAAAAGCCAAAATCTCAACTTCACAGACCCATATCTTGTAAATAAAAACTCAAAATCAACAAAATCACCTTTGATTTATATAACTTTTCAAGAGCTATTTAATAAAATTGGTTTCATAATTTTTGGAGTTCATCTGTGAAAGTTAGGTTTTTAGCCTTCATTGTACAGTCTACCCGATTAAAATATTCATTTTATTCATTATTCCTTATTTTTACAAACTTATATTTTTAGAATTTCGTAAATAATATATATAATGCATGTACATATTGAAATTAAAATAAAACCAAAAAGAATTCATAATATAAAATAAGTCTAGGGAATACATAGACCAAGAATACATAAATTACCTATGTACAGAAATAAAAAGGAAATTCATTCTTTAATAAATTCTTTCATAATTTTACAAAATTGTAAACATTATATATAATTTATTAAAAATACAAATCCAAAATAAAATCCAATAAAATTCATTAAATAAAAAAACTATATATAAAATATAGGTAAAATACCTATACGTATACCTACATACTACATACACCTATTTATTTAAATAAGTAAATAAACTCATAAAAATTAAATAAAAATATATTTACACTCACAAAAATAAGTTATAAATTTATAAAATAAGAAAATAAAATAATAAAATATAATATACAAAATAAAAATAAAGTATACAAAATACATGTAAATACACTTAAAAATACATCATTAAAATAAACCTATAATAAAATAACATCAAAAAAATAAATAAAATTCATAAATAAATACTACATTATGTAATAAACATTTTTTATTTTATAAGCAAATAATAATAAAATCATTTATTGTGATAAATAAATTAATTTCGAATAAACACCTCTGTTTTGTCCTGTAGTGATCCTAGTGGACCACTTAGGATGCGGCCCGAGTTGACCGCCCGGTCAACTGTCCCATCTGGGACCTGGAGCTTCAGAACTATCCTTTCCCCGATTTTCATACATTTTTCGCGGACGTCTAGTCCACCGATTGCACTCGATTTCTTCACAAGATATGTCCGCCATTCATTGTACAATCACACCAACTCGTTAGATCATTTGTAAATACGCTAGATCAATCCATAATCATCGGTCAATAAGGGTGCTCAGGGATGTTTATAAATAAGTACCTTCTCTTTCTTGGTCGAATTTGGCCAATTTCACTTCCCCCAAAAAGCTTGAATCGATTCCTAGACGAGACCTTGTGACAGGAGGCGCTTCTCAGCACCTCGAATCGGTCGGAGGAGGAAGAAATTTTGTTGTAGCGGAGCTCCGGCGTCCATCCTGCTCCCTGGAGGCTCCAGGTATAAGAGATGTTCCTTTATGTTACTTAGCTAGCTTTTCATTTCTGCATTTCATTCCTGCCATTTATTTAGCCTTTATATCAGTAGCATAGCCTCGTTTAGACAAATCGAAGTTCACCGGAGCTCGGCTCTGGCGACTTCTCCATAGTGCCTCCGACAAGTTTCCGATCGCCATTCCGCTTCCATTTCACTCCTCATCGCCTTCTCCATCTATAGACCACCTTCGTTCAACCGGAGACCCTCTGTCTTCACGAATCGGAGCTCCACCTCCGTCGTTCGTCGGAGCTCCTCCGCCTCACCCCACCTTGCATTCCAGCTTCAAAACCCAGGGTCACGGAGGAAGCCCTCAAGGCCCTTGTTCTTCATGTGCAGGTACCACGTTGAAACGAGCCCTGTAGGACTCGATTGAATCCAGGAAGATGTTCCTGGAGTTCCAACCCTTCTCCGACCTAGCCTGAACGCCTCAGACCTCCAGGAGCCAAGCGAAGACCGTCGTTCGACGCGGGGACCTTCCAGCAATGTGAGGAGCATCTCGGATGCGACGGAGAAGACTGGAGGAGCTCACGATTCAAGATCGAAGCTCGCTTCGCACGAGCTTCTTCCCTGTTCTTCCAAGCGACTCCATCGCCGTCCGATCATGATGAAGGTTGCAGTTCAAAGCTGAGTCGTCCGATGGAGTAAAGTCACGACCGTTAGATCTCCCCCGAGATATAATCTCCAGCGCTCATCGGCGAGCCGGTATCAGCCGCTGGATGGTCGACACGTGTTCAAGTGAAGTCATCTGCGCCGTCGTATCCAGCTCCTGTTGGGGGTAATTTTCACTTATACCCCCGCTTTTTGTTGTATTTAATATTTAATTATGTAAATAAATTTTCACGTTATAAAATAATTGTATATTTTGCGAAAGGACCCATGTACCTCTCTAAATGGCGTTTAGGTCCTTCCGCGCCTCACGTGCAGTCCCACGTGAGGTGCGTGAATTTTGCATGTAAACCCTGGCGCATTTTGTTAATTGTAAATTAGTTCCAAAAATCTAAATAAATGTTTATTTCAGATGGCTAAATTGCGTTGTGCCCCCTGACATTTATTTTTATTGCATTTATGCCCCTGCTAGGCTAATTTATTTTCACTTGCTTCATGTATTTATTAAAAATGCCTAGCTAACTCCTAAAAATTCACAAAAATTATGGTAGATGCCTTGTATTATATAGATGCATGCTGTATTTTTGTTTGTTATTTTTGGGCATTGTATCCATTTATTAAAACTGAAAAAGGAGCTAATTTTGTACTGTTTAAATGAGAAAATACAAAAAAAATTATAAAATGCTTTTGAAAAATTACAAAAAAAATTATAAGTGATATATCTATAAATTTATTGAGTTCAGAAAGTGAAAAATCCTAAAATCAAGAAAAAGAAAAATAAAAAAATTAGAAAACTTCAAAACTCAACAAAAATAAAAAATGCAACAAAAATGTCAAAAATATATTTTCATATGCTATAATTATCTAAATATTATTATTTATGTATTAAAATTAATTTGGGTAATTTTTGGATTTATTTTATATTTTTAGTACCCAAATTAGTGTCGGCCTATTTGATTAGTCCATATTAGGGACTTTTTTGGAATTACAAATACATAAAAATTAGAAATATTTCAAAAAAATATAAAAAATATATATATTATATCTAATATATATTGAGTATTTATAAAAATATGTATATATATATCCATATATTATATTTTTCCCTCTTCTTATATATATATATATATATATATATCTTTATATGTATATGTATATATATCTATATTATATAAACAATATAAAAAATATATAAAATAAAAAAATTATAAAAACAAAACTAAAATATAAAAAATATAAAACCCCAAAACCCACAAAAATAGAATTCCTTCAAGAGTGACCGGGATGTACATGAACACCGTAGGCTACCCAATTTTTATTGCTCTCTGTGGTTCGACCTCTACATGCTTATACACTATGCATTTTATGGTAGAGTTAATAAATATTAATTCACAGTTTTGGGACTTAATTGGTTTATTCTTTGATGTGGGTTAATTTCTGATCAACCGAGGATTTTAATGTGGTCAACTCAGCGACTGGATCTCTCGCCTTGTGAGACTTCCCGACCATTGAAATTCTCTCGTTATCAGATGGCACCATTGCCGGGGAGCAATGAGCGTAGCCTATTATATTTTGCCATTCTTGTTTGAAAACTCATTTATTTATTATTTATTTTGTGAATATCTATTTCTTTGCACTTGTTCAACTATAAATGATTCTTTGATTAGCACATTTATTTATTGTGATCAATTACTCTGTGCTTTATTTCATTGATTGAGCTTGTACTAATTCTATCTCTTTGTGACTTTGTTGCGAGGGCCCGCCATGCGAGGATGACTTCTTAGGAAGCCAAGGCAGCCGAGTTGGTAGGAGGTTGGTCTTCACTTCATGACCAGCTGGAGAGAGCACCAAGGATGCAAGAGGATGAGAATTAGATAGGCCTTGAGCAATTAGGATCATTTTTGGTAATTTATTGTGAGAGAGAGAAATTTTGGCATGTAATATAACTCGGACTCTACTCTTCACAACGAGGTCCAGTGCCCGGGTGACTGTTCACCTGGGGGCCTCATTGTGGCTTTCTCGTGTTTTTCCCTCTTTATTTTCTTTCTTTCCTGTTGTTTTGAGTTTTCCGCCTTTATTTTATTTTGTTTTGTGTGCATGTAGCCCCTAGACATAGGCTTGCTTGATCGAGTAGACTAGGTCCAAACACCCTAAGAATCTTGCATGCACCTATAGTACGATTTTGGACTTAGATCAAACTCTAAACAGTCGCTTCACCACCTTCGAGCCAACGTGCCGCGAGCTCTCCCTGCCAAGCGCTTCTCCTAAACTCGATGTGTCGAGAGGAGGAGGGGTGAGCCTAGATCGGACTCCTGGATTGAACGGCGGTGACTGACTTGTGGTTCTTCACGTTAATAGTAGCTAATGTTTAGGACGATTTTGTCTCTTGCATACTGCCATGTAGATAGGTTTAAAAATTATGTTTTGCATACCGCATGGAGAGAGATGGGATGCACTGTAAGTCTTTTAACTCAGCATGCATCATTCGGTTCAATGGTGAGATTTCCATCATGGAACCACTTGCACAGCTTTTCCGCTATCTCCCTCTGATTTTTAGCACCTAGGACTTAAATGAAAATCAACAAAAATGATAGGCGTTGGTATGAAAACAGACACAAAAGAAGTGAAAACCCACAAACTAAAACAAGGGGACTGCTAAATAAACTTTGACCTTAATTAAAATCTGTAATGGACTATCATTGTACTGGGTTCATAAAGCCCTCATTGTTTTCAGGTACCTTCGGAGGGGGACCAAAACCCTACTCCCATGAGTGAGGCACGTCCCATAAGGAATAGAGCCAAAAACCCAGTCTGCAACAGCCTTGTGTATCGCCTGGATTTCCGAAGTAACGGCGCTTCTATCGTACGTGACCGAGTAGGGCATTGTGAGCGATGATGTTCCCACCTTGTGTGGAACATCGACATGGTCAGAAGTACTGAGCATAGGCCACGCCTTCACTGGGGTGTCTGTCTCATCGGTTTGCGTCTGAATAGGTTCTTGTACGCTCACGGGTGATTCTGTTGCGAGCGAGAACCGAAGTATTGGTTTCACCTATCGGCTTCCTCTCTCTATTTATTTAGCTGAGTAGGGATCTAGGAAGGGTTACAAGGACCTCAAAAAGTACAGACTATAGGTTACAAAGGAGGAGGACAAGTACGGGATTCTTTTCCAGCAATACTCTCTCCTATAGGGTTAGCGTGCTAAGGACTTGTTAAAAGATTTGCCTGAAAGAACAACTCTAAAACCGAAAAGATAATAAATAGTCAAACCTTCACGGCTTCACATGGCGTGAGTAGGTGAACCCAATCTTGTATTGCGTTTGTATGGATTTAGATTAAGGTTCAAAGATCGAGTCCCGCGCCTTTGCGCAAATTTTGTTATGTCATTCTCCTTTGACCCCCCTGCTCAGCCGAGCCTTTCTACTGTTTTGCACTCTCTTTTTTTCCTCGTTGACCATCATATCCTTCTTCCAACATCCAATCCTATTTTGTGCTTCGCGAAGTTGATCCATGGATGGTTTCCATCGGGACCTCGCCGATACCCACATCGATTCGATAGACTCAACTCCTCCAATAAATTCAAGACGATTCCCGAGAATTCGATCCGGACTTTGTGGATCGATCTCCAGACTCCTCGTGTTCTACCTTTCTCTTGGCCACCCAATAAACTGGGATCACTTTTGTCCCGCTTTCGCCATTGTGAATGAAAGTCGATTACAGTCCACATCTTTTTCCGTTCACAACATGTTGGGGTTGACCTGAATTCCAGCTTCATCATGACAGCTGAACCATATTGCAAGTGGTCTGATTTGGATTCTCTCATCCTGCAGATAGAAGACAGATCAAGCCCTGGAGTCTACTCCGTAATTCATTTCATCAGATTCAGGCCCTGATATGGATCCTCAAGGATAGGGAAAGGGTCAGCAGCCACCCCAACCAGAAGGACAGTTGCCAGATCAGAATCAGGTTAATGCACAACTGTTGGCATCTATCCAGGCCATCCAACAGCAGCTGACAGAGCAATCCCTAGCGCAGACAGCTTTTCAGGATATGTTGAACGATGTGATGAACAGAGACGAGGGAGGAGGAGGCAGAAGAGGAGGTGGAGGCAGGGGTGGAGGTGGTGGTCCACCTGATGATGACGAGCTAGAAGGTGGGAGACCCAAACCTACACTGAAGGAGACGTATAATCTTGGAGACAGCCAGATGACCGAGTGGATCCTCATTCCACCAGTGCACGCTCACTTTAAGCTGAAACCCCAGTTCCTTGCTCTTCTTCTTGCGTTCCATGGAAACACCAGTGAAGAACCATACATCCACCTGCAGCAGTTCTCACGCATTTGACGCACCACTCACTATCCCAATGTCCTTTTGGACATTGTCAAAATGATGGCATTCCCCTTCATCTTACATGACAAGGCCCTCTATTAGGTCAACCATCTGGGAAAGGTTGTAACAACCTGGGAGGAACTGAAGTCAGCTTTCCTGCATAAGTTTTATCCTCTCGGCCGACTCAACCAAATGCGAGCTTGAATCAGCAACTTCTTCCAAGGAGCCCACGAGTCCATACATGAAGCATGGGAGAGATTCATCGATCTGCAGGAGAAATGTCCCCATCATGAGATTCCGAAGACTAGTTTGGTCCAACGCTTCTTTGGGGGTCTGAACATCGAGAGCCAAAGGCTCGTTGACGCAGCATGTAGGGGTTCGCACTTAAACAAGGATGAAGATGTGGTATGGCAGATATTCAAAGAAATGGCCAAAGGAGAGGCCGCCCTCTCTTCATCAAAAGCATACCAGAAGCAGCCCCAGATCCTCGAGAAACAAGTACACATGGCAGTGTCCTGTGAGGCAGAGAGAGATGAGAGCTCCAACCTCAGTATCATCGGGGCCATCTTTCGAAAGTTGATATCATTGAGAAGCGATCACAAGACCTTGAAAAACTTGTTGTGATCGAGAAGAGGACCCAAAATCTAGACAAGCTTGATCAGATCACCAAGCAACTTGAATTGTTGGTGGGCACCATCAACTCTGTTCAGTCGGCAGCACCATCAGAAGCTCCAGCTGAGAGGAAGGACGAGCAACAACCGCAGCATTAGCCTCAGCTGAGCCAGCAGCCACCGGCAGTCCAGCACGTGTACTACGTGCTGGCGCCCGATCAGGGCCAGCCGCAGCAGCAGATGGTTGTGTACCAACCAGAGTTCCTTTCAGGATCCGATCCCATGTTCCCACCACCACCCCTGATTCAAGAAGTCAATGGGATATGGAGTAACGAAGCACAACCGACCCATCCTATGGGACAACCTCAGGGTCAGCTACCTGCCAACCGGTAATACCACCATCCTCAGGGTGGTCGTTTTGGGCAGTCCTCTCAACCACCGCAACAGTATCATCAGCCTCCCCAGTATGCAAATCAATGGAGGCAGAATCAGCAATATCAACAGCCGCAATACCGCCACCCACTGCCTTTTCATCAGTATGCGGCTGCTCCACCTCAGCAATACCAGCAGCATCCTCCTCCCTCTTATCAGCAGCTTCAACTTTCTACACCACCCCAGCACCACCAACAACAACCTCTGAACCCACACATGCAACAGCAGCGTGGTCTGCATGCTGAATCCACTGAGGTACCTCCTGTGAACCCAACCATGGATTGTCTGGCCCAACTCGTCAAATGGCTGGTAGATATGACCAAGAGGCTCGACGACCTGACCGCCACAAAGACCTCTATTCTATCTCAGGTCGAAGCCAACCCCAATAACTTTAAGAAGAAGGAGCAAGTAGAATGTGATGTCCTGTCTGTGTTTGTAGAGTCAGAAAATGATATTACTCATTATTCTAATGCTGTCACTCTCAGGAGTGGTAGGGCCTTTCCTCCGCCTGCTATCAAGAATGGGGTGAATAAAGAAACAGGTGGATCGTCATCTTCCGCATCAGTCGTTCCGGCCATAGGGACGGGTGAGGAGGAAGAAGAAGGAGAAGCCATTCCAGCCGTCGTGCGGTACCAGCATCCCCAGCCAAAAATACAAAAAAATCAGAAAAATCAAAAACAAGATAAAGAAGCTTGTAGCCGAAGCAAAGCCGTGCCAGCCTTAAAGGAGCCGCCAACAGTAGCCAATCCCTCGCCAGCCGACAGAGCAGACGCTATACTTTTTGCTCGCCCCGCAGCACCAGCATATCAGGATACAGTTTGTACTCCTTTTTGTAGTCCGGATGTACAACATTCTGTGGGCGATAATTTTTATGTAAATAAGAACTCTATTTTTCCTACTAGAGATGTACATATTCCTTTTCCTCATGCAATAGAAAAATCCAAAAAAATTGCAAAACGAAAAAAGGCATTGTCTGATCCTGGAGTTGTGGAAATTCTAGACAATCTAAACATAGAGATACCATTGATCAAGGTCATGGAATATATGCCCATGGTAAAAAAGGGCTTGAAGGAGGCATGCACCAACAAGCGTCTCTAGGCACGTGAGAACAGACGCAGAGATGTAGAAAAGCATGTGCTCTCCATGGCCACTGTTGCAGCTATCAACAACCTCCCACAGAAGAAACAAGACACAGGAACACCTCTTATCAGTTGTGAGATTTTCGATCAAGTCTTCGAACGCACTCTCCTTGACAGTGGGTCTTCCATCAACCTTTTGCCATCATCAATAATGCAAGAATTTGGGCTGGGTCCGCTCAAGCAGACACGAATGATCCTTCAGTTCACTGACCGATCCATCAAGCGGTCCCGGGGTCTTTTGGAAAACGTTGTAGTTAAGGTACGAGAGATGCAATTTCCAGCTGATTTTGTAGTCCTTGATATGGACTCACCCGCACCTCTACTCCAGACCCCTATCATCCTTGGCCGACCTTTCCTATGTACCTCAGGTGCCGTGGTTGATTACGGGTCTGGCAAGATCACTTTTAGCTCGAACAACAAGCAGATCACTATAAACATGGCCAGAGAGCCGAACGCCACGACTGATGAGAGCCATACAGCATCAGAAGCAGACTGTGACTTTGTTGCAGAGATCAGAGACTCATCACTGTCATTGAATGATTCATGGACCTGAGAAATCCTCACTCTTGAGGAGGACTTGGAAAGCACAGTTACCCTCTGCTCCGATGATTCTTGGGAGACATATTCTCAGATGTAGGCGCATCTCTTTGATCCCGAGCATCCACTCCAGACCGAACACAATAAGCTTGGTGCAGAACCGTTCGGCACCTCACCAGGATCTCAACAGAATGTTGAGTATGGCAGCTCCATCAAAGAAGTACATCCTACCACCAGTATAGTGTCTGAAGTGACCAACAAGTTGGACAGATCAAAACCAGAACTCAAGCCACTTCCTGCAGGCCTGAAGTATGTTTTCCTTGCCGGTGAAGAACACATGTATCCGATCATCATCAGCAGTAGGATGAACCCGGATCAAGAATCTCGTCTTCTCGAGGTTCTAGGAAAGAACCACAAGGCACTTGGTTGGTGCATATCAGATCTCCGTGGGATAAATCCAGCATTGTGTTCACACCACATTTTTCTGGAAGAAGATGCCAAGCCGTCCCGCGAATTCCAAAGAAGGTTGAACCCAAACCTCTGGGACATCGTCATGAAAGAAATAATGAAATGGTGTGATGCAGGCTTCATCTATCCTATCTCCGATTCAAAATGGTAAGCCCACTGCATGTAGCTCCAAAGAAATCTGGGCTTACCGTGGTTACCAATGACAAAGGAGAGGAAATATCCACTCAGGTACCAACATCCTGGCGGGTGTGTGTTGACTACCGCCGGCTTAATGCAGCAACTAAGAAGGATCACTTCCCCTTGCCATTCATTAATCAAGTTCTAGAAAGACTAGCAGGCAAGGAGTTCTTATGCTTTTTGGATGGGTATTCCGGGTACAACCAAGTGGCAATCGCCCCCGAAGATCAAGAGAAGACTACCTTCACTTGCCCGTTCGGCACCTACGCATTCAAGAGAATGTCCTTTGGATTATGCAACACACCTGCAACATTCTGAAGATGCATGCTAGCAGTCTTTGCCGAGATGGTAGGCAGTTTTCTCGAGGTGTTCATGGACGACTTCTCCATCTATGGTGATAGTTTTGATTCTTATCTTGAGCACCTAGACAGAGTGCTTTAGAAATGTCGTGAAGACAATTTGGTACCCGCATGGGAAAAGAGCCACTTCATGGTCACCGAAGGCATTGTGCTGGGCCACGTCGTTTCCAAACGTGGCATGGAAGTCGACCCGGCGAAGGTGGATGTTATTGCCAATTTAGAGCCACCTCAGTCAGTGAAAAATGTATGTGGGATTTTACAGACGATTCATCAAGGATTTTAGCCGCATTACCTGACCTTTGACAGAACTGCTATGCAAGGAGACTAAGTTCAATGTAGATCAGCAGGTTCTCCTTGCTTTCAATCAGCTGAAGGAGCTTATCACTCAGGCTCCAGTCCTACAGTTGCTGGACTGGTTTCTTCCCTTTGAGATCATGACCGATGCATCAGACTTTGCAGTCGGGGCTGTTCTTGGACAGAGGAAAGAAAGAGCGCCCTATGCCATTCACTACGCCAGTAGAATATTAGATGAGGTGCAAAGAAATTACACAGTGACAGAGAAAGAGTTGCTGATTGTGGTTTTCACCCTTGAGAAGTTCAGATCCTATTTGCTTTGATCGAAAATCACCGTTTTTACAGACCACTCTGCTATCCAGTACCTCCAGCAGAAGAAGGATGCCAAGCCGAGACTGATTCGATGGATCCCTCTCCTCCAGGAATTTGATTTGGAAATCAAGGACAAGCTTGGAGTTCAGAATGTGGCAGAAGAACATCTCTCCAGAATAGAGCAGCATGAGCCTCCTCTGAATAGTGCACCCATTACGAAAACTTTTCCTGACAAATCAATCTTAGCAGTGGATTCTCTTCCTTGGTATGCTAACATAGTTAATTACCTCGCATCGGGGGTAATACCATCAGATTGGACGAAGAATCAGAAGAATAATTTTATGTCGACCATCCGGTTCTATCAATGGGAGGATCCTCTTCTATTCAAGGAAGGAGCGGATTGCATTTGGCGCAGGTGCATTCCATAGGACGAGCATTATAGTGTCCTCGAGCATTGTCACTCGCTCGAATATGGTGGACATCACTCTGGAGATTCTACGGTAGCCAAAGTACTTCAATGTGGCTTCTGGTGGCCCACATTATTTAAGGATGAAGCAGAATTTGTCAAACGATGCATTACTATCAGAAATTAAAGGGTACACTCACCGCAAAAGATTCGATTCCCCTAAAAATCATTCAGATAGCAAATGTTTTCAATGCTTGGGGCATTGACTTCATGGGATCTTTCCCTAACAGTCAAGGTTTTCAGCACATCCTTCTTGTCGTCGATTACGTGAGTCGTTGGATTGAAGCTATTCCCGCTTGAGCCGCCGGCAGCCGAACAGTGTGTCAGTTCTTAAAGAAGAACATCATTTCGTGGTTCAGGATACCGAAAATTCTCATATCAAACGGGGGTAGTCGTTTTCTTAACAAAGAGGTCAAGAAATTAACGGAGGAGTACGGCATCGATCATCGCGTCGTGTCTCCTTACCATCCTCAGACCAATGGCATGGCAGAATTATCAAACAGAGAAATCAAGACTATCCAACAGAAACTTGTCAGGCCAAACAAAAAGACTGGTCCCAACTCTTGGACTCGGTCCTATGGGCTTACAGAACCGCCTACAAGTCTCCCTTGGGCATGTCGCCCTATCGTCTTGTATATGGGAAGTCGTGCCATCTGCCCGTCAAATTAATTCACAAGTCTTTATGGGCAATTAACATGTGCAATTTGGACTCACGAAAAAGTGGTCAGAAAAGAAAGGACGATCTGAACAGACTCTTGGAGTTCCGAGACTATGCATACGATAACACATCAATGTACAAGGAGAAGGTGAAACGCTGGCATGATCGACACATCAGACGAAAGACCTTTGAAGTTGGACAGAAGGTGTGGTTATTTGATGCAAAGTTGCGGATCTTCCCGGGAAAATTAAAAAGTAAGTGGGTAGGGCCACTCCGAGTTTGTGAAGTGCGTGACAATGGAAGTATTGCCATATCAGAATTGTCTCCTGACGCACAGCCATTCGTCGCCAACGGTCAACTCCTGAAGCCTTATCTCGAACCAGATACATTCTTGGCCGTTGTCGCCTCCATTCAGCTCGTGCACCATGATGACATATACACAACAGTGACAGCATCAGAAGATTCAGACGCTGCACCTCAAAAACTGTTTATCTAATTTTGTTCTTTTCTTCTTTTCTTCATTTTTGTATCAAAAAGTGCTGCCCCTTTTTGTCAGTTTTCTATATTTAGGACGCACTTGGTCCTAAGTATAAGGGGGTGTGCACCAAGAGTTCTTTTATTCTTTGATCCTCTCCATTGTCTCATCTTCTTGTCTATACTTAGGAGTATCTTACCCTATGTATAGGGGGAGACAATCTGAGTACGATCTGTGTATTCCCAATCTTGACCCTCCCTGCTTTATGTACAGTCTGCTCTACTTAGGATTACTCGATCCTAAGTATAGGGGGACGGTCAACTTCTCATTCATTCATTTCTTATTTATGTATTCTTTAGACTTGTCTATACTCAGTATGAGTTATGCCTTTTCTTTTCTCTTCGATCTATGAGGACATAGCTCAAGCTAAGTATAGGGGGGTCGTATATACCATGTATATACTATAAGCCATAACTCATACTAGAAAAATCGCCTCAAGAAAAAAAAGTAATGTAAAAAGTAGCTTTATAATAATAAAAGATGATTGTGAGCTCCTCAGAATCTTTTTGTCTATACTAATTAAAAAGTTAGGAAAAGCGCTTTGTGCAAAATGTTCTCTTTGAAAAATCTTGTGAAAATTGCTTGAAAAATACTGTGTACAAGTATTCAAACTTTGTAAATAGTTTTATCTGTAAAATTTATTTTCTTTGAATGAAATAAAAATGTGTGAAAAATAGTTTGCAAATGATTGAAAATTTTGATTGTCAAATTGTTTTGAAAAATCTACCTATACTGTTTTGAAAAACCTTTGCAAAAATCATTTCCAAATGTGTGTACATGTTTGTAAAATTATTTTGGACTATAGTTTTCAAAAATCTTTTGAAAATGATTCTCGAATAAGTATGAGGAGTCTGCTCAAAAATCTCTCATACAAAAATAAGCAATAATTGCAAATAAAACTTATAAGAGCTTAAACCATGTTGTACATAAAATACAGTTTTTCTTTGTATATATTTATTAATAAATCAAGGTAAATACCTTTACAGTATGATTTGAAAAATAGTGTGAATTGTTTGGAAAACTTGCTGTGAAATATTTTCAACCTGTGTAAAATTACGTTGTTTGAAAAATTTTTCTTTGTGTGGAATAAAGGATTTCAAAACCTATGTGCAAATGTTTTGAAAAATGTTTGTAAAAACTATTGTGGAAAATGTATATACCTAGTGTGACAAATCTTTGCAAAATAGTTTTCAAATGTGTGTAAATGCTTGCAAAAATTATCGTGTACTATACTTTGCAAAAATATTTTCAAAATAAATCTGAGGGATAAAAGCATCATTACAAATACATGTAAATCGTAAATAAAATACATAAAATTCTTTCTGTATATAAAGATAACCTGAATAAATTACTTCATTAAAACCTATAAAGTCTTTAAAAGTCCCTAAATCTTGTAAATAAAGCGGCACGCCCGTGTAAATAATTGTATGTACTTTTTGTATGTGTCAAGCTTTTTATTCGCAAAAATTCTTTGTGTGAAAAGACTCTTTGATTTTTAAATTCTTTGTGAAAAATTGCATCATTCATTGTGCATAGCATGAGCATACCATTCATATTCTTTTTGAGTGAGCTTGATGATTGAACCAGTCCAATAAAGTCTAAAATTAGAGCTTGGTTGGACCTTACCACACCTAACTGCACTGGAACCTTATGGGAACTAGGTTTAAGGTACTTCAGGTCTATTCAGACTGAATTCTTTGAGAAATCAGGGCTGGGTTCAAGTCACCTCAACTGACTAATTAGAACTTTTCAAGACACACACATGACTCTTGTCGGCCGTGACCTAACTTGGACACTTTGCACCTTTCACTTGGCTCAACTCAGTTGGAGTGGTGAGGGGGTTGGATTTGCCAGTCTGAGACGCGCACGGGTGGAAACATTCGTCCTCGTCTAGGGAGGGAAGTGCACCCCAACCTGGTCCAATAGCCATGAGGTCTAAAGACAGGAGATTGTGGGTTGCGATAAAGCTTCAAAAGAGGGATAGTCTACTGGCTCAATTGGAAAAACTCCTTATGTAAACGCTGTTGTGAATAGAATGTTGGAAAAAATTGGTCAGGCCTGTACAAAAATAAAATGCCTATAAAGTATGTACATATGTTGTAAAGCCAATAAGCAAGCTTGAGTTCCAAAGTCAAATATGTGAGCCTGCAGCTGGATGACTTGACTACACTGGTCTTGCATCCTAGGATAGGTAGCTACACTGGCTACCGTCCATTCTTCTCTTCACCCCTTCCTCTTGAGCTGGTTGCCACTTGAACTTAGAAGGGAATACCCCGCTCCTCGAGGAAAGAGTTGTTGGATTGGGGAATCATTGGGTTGTCATTCTGGAGAAGCTAGTCTCTTTATCATTTTAGCTGGGGAGAGCCACCATCACTTACACTGTACAAGTCAGCTTCATAGTCATAAGAGTTTGTGTATGGCGGAGACCAGTTCTGACCAGGCTATTGAGGTGGGTTGAACCGAGATCTGTGACTCTCGAAGGCTGTTGTGTTTTAAAGCTGGTTCCCGACTAGGTTCCACACACATCTACACCCAAGGTTTGACAGAAGCTCCAAATTCTGATATTGTAAGGACATATATTGCACTGAAAGCAACCCTATTCACTCTATCCTTCTTCAATTCTCTTTTTCTTTTCTTCTGATTCTTTATTTTGTACTTATTGCATAAGTATTTGCTAGGGACTAACAAAGGCAAGTATAGGGGGTGATGAATCTCCATTTCATCACCTTTATTCTATCATTTTGGCCTTAAAAACCCCAGCAAATGCATGTAAATGGCATCAATTTATCCATAATAGCATTCATTATTTATTGTACTTATTGTACATAAAATAAGGTTTTTAATGCCAAAAGTATATAATAAAGAGAAGAAAAGAAAAAGTAATAAAATATTGAAAAGATTTTATGACCCAAACCCCGAGACCAAGGCCAGAAGGGAATTGGTCGACAAGGAATAAAGTAGGGGGAGATAAGGGCCAATAATACAATAAATTCTTCATTCATTTCTGCATTTTTGACACCTATTTTGTATATATTTATTTATTCATCAAATAAAGAAACTATGTACATGAAAGTTGTAGATACTAATGTAAATAAAAATGCAAAAGTGAGTTTGTACAAAAATGATACACAGTGTACATTTTATACACAGAATAAAAAGCCAAAATCTCAACTTCACTGACCCATATCTTGTAAATAAAGACTCAAATTCCACTAAAATCACTTTAATTGTATATAACTTTTCAATAGCTATTTAATAAAATTGGTTTCATAATTTTTGGAGTTCATCTGTGAAAGTTAGGTTTTTGGCCTTCATTGTACAGTCTGCCCGATTAAAATATTCATTTTATTCATTATTCCTTATTTTTACAAACTTATATTTTTAGAATTTCATAAATAATACATATAATACATGTACATATTGAAATTAAAATAAAACCAGAAAGAATTCATAAAATAAAATAAGTCTGGGGAATACATAGACCAAGAATACCTATATTACCTATGTACAGAAATAAAAAGGAAGTTCATTCTTTTATAAATTTATTCTTTCATATTTTTACAAAATTGTAAACATTACATATGATTTATTAAAAATACAAATCCAAAATAAAATCCAATAAAATTCATTAAATAAATAAAATATATATTGATAATATAGGTAAAATACCTATATGTATACCTACATACTAAATACACCTATTTATTTAAATATGTAAATAAACTCATAAAAATTAAATAAAAATATATTTACACTCACAAAAATAAGTTATAAATTTATAAAACAAGAAAAATACAATAATAAAATAAAATATACAAAATAAAAATAAAGTATAGAAAATACATCTTAATACACTTAAAAATACATCATTAAAATAAACCTATAATAAAATACATAAAAAAATAAATAAAATTCATAAATAAATACTACATTATGTAATAAACATTTTTTATTTTATAAGCAAAAAATAATAAAATAATTTATTATGATAAATATATTAATTTCGAATAAACACCTTTGTTTTGTCCTGTAGTGATCATAGGTGGACCACTCAAGATGCGGCCCGAGTTGACCGCCCGGTCAACTGTCCCATCTGGGACCTGGCGCTTCAGAACTATCCTTTCCCTGATTTTCATCCCTTTTTCGCTGACGTCTCGTCCACCGATTGCACTCGATTACTTCACAAGATATGTCCACCATTCATTGTACAATCACGCCAACTCGTTAGATAATATGTAAATACGCTAGATCAATCAATAATCATGGGTCATTAAGGGTGCTCAGGGATGTTTATAAATAAGTACCTCCTCTTCCTTGGTCGAATTTGGCCAATTTCACTTCCCCCAAAAAGCTTGAATCGATTCCTGGACGAGCCCTTGTGACAGGAGGCGCTTCCCAGCACCTCGAATCGGCCGGAGGAGGAAGAAATTTTGTCGCGGCGGAGCTCCGACGTCCGTCCTTCTCCCTGGAGGCCCCCAGGTATTAGAGTTGTTCCTTTATGTTACTTAGGTAGCTTTTCATTTCTGCATTTCATTCCTGCCATTTATTTAGCCTTTAGTGCAGTATTATAGCCTAGTTTAGCCAAATCGAAGTTCGCCGGAGCTCAGCTCCGGTGACTTCTCCACAGTGCTTTAACAAGTTTCCGATCGTCATTCCGCTTCCATTTCACTCCTCATCGCCTTCTCCATCTATCGACCACCATCGTTCAACCGGAGACCCTCTGTCTTCATGAATCGGAGCTCCACCTCCGTCGTTCGTCGGAGCTCCTCTGCCTCGCCCCACCTTGCGTTTCTGCTTCAAAACCCAGGGTCGCGGAGGAAGCCCTCGAGGCCCTTGTTCTTCCTGTGCAGGTACCACGTTGAAACGAGCCCTCTAATACTCGATTGAATCCAGGAAGAGGTTCCTGAAGGTCCAACCCTTCTCCGACCTCGCCTGAACGCCTCAGACATGTAGGAGCCAAGCGAAGACCGTCGTTCGACGCGGGGACCTTCCAGCAACGTGAGGAGCATCTCGGATGCGACGAAGAAGCCTGGTGGAGCCCGCGATTCAAGATCGAAGCTCGCTTCGCGCGAGCTTCTTCCCTATTCTTCAAAGCGACTCCATCGTCGTCCGATCATGATGAAGGTTCCAGTTCAAAGCTGAGTCGTCCGATGGAGTAAAGTCACGACCGTTAGATCTCCCCTGAGATATAATCTCCAGCGCTCATCGGCGAGCCGGTATCAGCCGCTGGATGGTCGACACGTGTTCAAGTGAAGTCATCTGCGCCGTCGTATCCAGCGCCTGTTGGAGGTAATTTTCACTTATACCCCCGCTTTTTGTTGTATTTAATATTTAATTATGTAAATAGATTTTCACGTTATAAAATAATTGTATATTTTGTGAAAGGACCCCTGTACTTCTCTAAATGGCATTTACGTCCTCCCGCGCCTCACGTGCAGTCCCACGTGAGGCGCATGAATTTTGCATGTAAACCCTGGTGCATTTTGTAAATTGTAAATTAGTTCCAAAAATCTAAATAAATGTTTATTTCAGATGGCTAAATTGCATTGTGCCCCCTGACATTTATTTTTATTGCATTTATGCCCCTGCCAGGCTAATTTATTTTCACTTGCTTCATGTATTTATTAAATATGCCTAGATAACTCTTAAAAATTCATAAAAATTATGGTAGATGCCTTGTACCTTGTAGATGCATGCTGTATTTTTCTTTGGTATTTTTGGTCATTATATCCATTTATTAAAAATGAAAAAGGAGCTAATTTTGCATTGTTTAAATGAGAAAATACAAAAAAATATAAAATGCTTTTGAAAAATTACAAAAAAATAATAAGTGATATATCTATATATTTATTTAGTCCAGAAAGTGAAAAATCCTAAAAACAAGAAAAAGAAAAATTAAAAAATTAGAAAACTTCAAAACACAACAAAAAATATAAAAATGCAACAAAAATGTCAAAAATATATTTTCCTATGCTATAATTGACTAGATATTATTATTTATGTAATTTGGGTAATTTTGGATTTATTTTATATTTTTAGTACCTAAATTAGTGTTGGCATATTTGATTAGACCATATTAGGGACATTTTTTGAATTACAAATACATAAAAATTAGAAATATTTTAAATATATATATATATATATATATTATATTTAATATATGTTGAGTATTTATAAAAATATGTATATATATCCATATATTATATTTTTCTCTCTTCTTATATATATATATATATATCTTTATATGTATATGTATATATATCTATATTATATAAACAATATAAAAATATATAAAATACAAAAACAAAATAAAAATTATATAAACACAACTAAAATAAAAAATATATATAAAACCCCAAAACCCACAAAAATAGAATTCCTTCAAGAGTGACCGGGATGTACATGAACACCGTAGGCTACCCAATTTTTATTGCTCTCTATGGTTCGACCTCTACATGCTTATACACTATGCATTTTATGGTAGAGTTAATAAATGTTAATTCATAGTTTTGGGACTTAATTGGTTTATTCTTTGATGTGGGTTATTTTCTGATCAACCGAGGATTTTGATGTGGTCAACTCAGCGACTGGATCTCTCTCCTTGTGAGACTTCCCGACCTTTGACATTCTGTTGTTATCACAGGTGCAAAATTGAGCCATAGCTCCTCCGCTTCAGACGGATGTCTCTGATGAGCAGCTCAGGCTCCGATGTGAGCTGGCGAGGTCGAGGAAGAATGGAACGTCCAGGTGCCTTGCGTCGGATCAAAATCGACCTATGATGGGTCTTTTGGCCCCCCAGGACCTACATAAATCTTTGGTGCACAAAAACAGAGGTCTGGGAAGCCTTGCAAGGTCGAAATGGACGGGAATGGACTTGGGCGGAACTCTCCGACGAATGACGGAGGAAAGAGGGCTGGCTCCCTGATCTGAGTGAGATCAGGATGTACGGAGGTGCGTGGGGAGAAGAGAAGGTGAAGGGGAAGGTGATGAAGGCAGTAGCATAGGTGGAGGTTTGTCGTAGTGGTGGGAAACGAGCGACAAAGTCGGAGCTCAGACGAGATGAAATTTTCAGATTTTACGAAATATCAAGTAAAATCAAATGCAATAAAAACTTAACCTATGTTATTGCTATGTTGAAGAACGAAAAGGACGCAAAGAAGGAAGCTCTACCTGACCTGGACCGGTAGGAAGTGAGCTTGCGGCGGAGGACAGTCGTTGAGATGGATCAGCCTCAATTTGACACCAGAAGCCTTGTTTAATCCTCATTGAGACTCCTGCTATCACCAGGGCACTCAAGATGCACGAAGATTAGGGTTTAGTGTGTGGAAGAGGGATCAAGGGAGCATTAGAAGTCGGAGGCAATGATAAATACCAGTCGACTTCATCAGGCAATGGCGATCGATACAGAGGCTGCTCGCCCAAAGAAATCATCTGGGCATGAAAGCTCAAAGGTCGAGGATCAAAAGTAAATACAGATCGAGCTTAACAGATGCAAGGATTAAGCATGAAAAATCAAGAAATGTGAGGTTAAACGAGGTATGATGCATGTTATAGCCTCGATCAGAGAGTTGACCAAGGTTAGTGGACGGCGAGCCATGATTGGGCCACGTCCTCCGCAAGAGGACAAAGAGAAAACTAAAAGAAGAAATAAATGGAAATTAAATAGTAAATTATTTATTTAATTTTTTGTTAAAACAAATAATTTTTTTATTATTTTATGTAGTATTTTAATCCGACTTTTATTTATTTTTATGGATTCATTTATTACATGTTACTTTTTACAAGTATATTTATAGGTATATTGACCAATGATTTGTATATTTTATTATTATTTTGTATTTTAAATTTTATTATTATATATATATATATTTATATATTTATAACTTATTTAAATATATATAAATTTATTTTTATTGTATTTTTTTGATTTACTTTGTACACTTAAATAGGTATAAGTATAATATATTCATCTATGTATTTTTATAGACTATTCTATTCTATTATTTTCTTTATGGTTTTATTTTATTCTAAAAATGTACATATATTATAAAGAATATTTACAAAATTATAAAAATATAAAACTATAAAAATTATAAAGAATAGATAAAATAAATATTTTATTAAGGTATATAGTACAATAGTGGTCAAAACCTAACTTTTGCATCTTAACTCCAAATTAAATGAAACCACTTTCATTCAATATCTAATAAAAAGTTTCATACAATTAACGGTGATTTTGATGCATTTTGAGTTTATATGGAGAAGATATGGGTCTGGAAAGATTGGATTTTGGAATCTTTTTTGAAGTGTAGAATGTACACTATGTATTATTTTTGTGTGAAATAAATTTTATATTTTTCTATTATTTTTTCCCACTACTTTCATGTGCAAAATTACTTTATTTGAGGTATAAATAATAAAGAATAAAATAGGGCCCAAAATGAATTATTGGAGAATAAAAATTAGGGTTTTAATTGAGTTTTTGACCCTTATCTCCCCCTACTTTATTCCTTGCCGACCCAGTCATCATGATGCTTAGGTCTCGAGGTTTAGGGTCATAAAATACCTTTGGCATTTTATTTATTTTTCTTTTATTTCCTATTCTTTTATTTTACCTTTAAACAATGTATTTTATACAATATTTATACAACAAATAATGAATGTTAATTTATGCAAAATAATGACATTTACATGCATTTAGCTAGGGTTTAAAGGCCAAAATGAAAGAATAAATGTGATGGAATGGAGATTCATCATCCCCTATACTTGTCTTTTCTAGTCCCTAGCAAACACGTATTCCTATAAGTACATAAAAGAACATAAAGAAAACAAAAAGGAATAACTTGGAATAATTATTGATTTTAAACTTATCTTAATAAAGTCAAAGTTTAAAGCTCAGAGAAGGCCTTTGAATTAATGGTGTGGTCAAAATCACATGGACGTCAGGAAGTGTGACATAATAGCCCTTAGGTTCAATACACCTATTATTCAGTCCAATTCACAGCCAGGTGAGAACCATCCTCTGAGTCACATAATCTTGCTACCTTGAAGGGATAGAACCATGTGTGTGAAATTGTTCAACTCTCCCCAGAAAAAACAATTGAATTATCTAGGCGCATTCTCTTCTGGTAACTCATCCTCAAGGAGACATATATTCCCTTCCAAAGTTAGGTGCTCCCGATCTTTACAATCAAATAGGGGAAGAAGTTAGAAGAACGGGAAAAGAAGTGGGAATGGACCAGTGTAGTCTTCATTCCATTGTGAAGTCGGACAATGTAACTGATTCTTCACCAAGAATCAGGCTTTTCCTGAGCTCAAATTTTTGTGGATATTTTGGGTGTAGGCTTCTTCGGATATTTTCTTTGACTTTATACAGCTTCTGCATTCTTGCTTGTGCACCGGTGGATATAGATTCTTTTGTTCCACCTATTTTTTGGGGTCTTGGAAAAAGTTCCATCGGTAAACCATCCCTCATCCGAAGTATTATCTCAATTGATCTCTAGTCTTTAGATATCATTGTTACCAGAAGAAGTGAGTTAGAGTACAGATGTCGGTAATCCCCTAGAATGGTTCCTAAGCCATCATTGACGAAGCGGCCTTGCATCGTCCCAACTTAGACTTCAAGATTTTTCAACAGTCCATCTGAGTAGAGAAAATGCTAAGTGCAAGGTTTCCAGTCATGTCACTGTCTCAAGAGTCTTATGTATGATATGAAGGGTTCTATTTAGGCATATTGAATTGACTCATGAACATAGTTTTATGGAACCTAAAAAATTAAGTCAAGGTGCCCTGAGATATCTCCAATTCCATCGCTCAATGGTTCCTCTGAAATTAAGTGTATTAAGATCTATTCTAATCTCTAATCTTCAGACTTTATTTGGACTTGTTCAATTGTCTATTCTATTCTGAAAAATGTGGATGCTATGTACAATGCAAGAAAAATATTTTTATGATGCAATTTTCTAATATTGAACTTTTTATAGATTTTTAAAAAGGTTTTGCAATTTTTTAAGCAATTTTCAGAATGATTTGCAAATGTTTTTAGTATTTTTAATATTGCAAATTTTTAAGGATTTCTTTCAAAACAAAAAGTTTTTAGGGAAAAGGGACTATGTGTAGATATCTACACGAAAGTGCATCTTGTTATTTATAAGAGTTGGGTTTTAGGAATTTACAAGTTCATATTTACATGGTTTGTAAAGAATCTTTATTTGCTTTAATTATACACATAGCCCTCAAAATATTTTTGAAAGGATTTAAACAAACATTTTGAAAACTTTATTTTGAAATCTAATTGTGATAAATAATTTTACGAACATTTTTTACAAAATTTGAAAAGAAATTTACAAAGATTTTTCAAACAGTATATATAAATTTATCACATTATTTTTGTAACCATTTTCTAAATGTTTGCAAATAGATTTTCAAAACATTTTATTTCAAATAAAGAAAGAAATTTTTACGAATAAAATATGTTTACAATGGTTGAAAATATTTTACAAAATATTTTTCAAATAGTTTTCAAAAGTTTTTTCAAAGAGATTTTCAACCCATTTTTCAAACATTTTGCAAAACATTTTTATCTGATTTATTAATCGGTATATGCAAAGAATTTTAATTAATTTTATACAAGTATGTTCTTTATACTTAATTAATTATATTTTTGCCATACTTATAGAAAAAAAACAAATGTATGAGTTATGGCTAAAGTATATACGATGTATGTACAACCCCCCTATACTTGGCTCGAGCTATGCCCTCATAGATCAGAGAGAAAAAGAGAAGATATAACTCATACTGAGTATAGAAAAGCCTACACGATAACAATTAAAGAATAAACGAATGAGAAGTTGACTGTCCTAAGTATAGCAGACTGTACACAAAGTAGGGAGGGTTAAGGGTGGAAATGTACGGAATCATCGGCTCGACCTATCCCCCCATACTTAGGGTAAAATATCCCTAAGTATAGATAGACTGTCAAAAGTTGAGGGGACATGTGAGAGATCAAAGAATGGACAACTCAAGGTATACAAACCCCCATGCTTAGGACAAAGTATGTCCTAAGTATAGCAATGATGAAAGGAGTGAAACATTTTCGAAAGAAGAAGAGAAATAAAAATGAAAAGAATAAAAGACAAAAAGAAAGATCATTTGAAAATGTTTTTGTCTGCTTTGTTTAATTCAGCGGAAGTGAAGGCTGTCAGCTCATCTTCATACACAACTTGAATAGAATCTATAATGGACAGCAATGTGTATGATACTATGTAAGGTTTCAGTAGATGCCCGTTTACCATGAAGGGTTATGCATTAGATGATGGTTCTGATATCAAGAGGCTTCCATTATCACGCATAATATGGATGATATACGACCTTGTCCATTTACTCTTCGGTTTGTCGGAAAAAATATTTAGTCACATGTCAAACAACCACACCTTCTATCCAAGCTTGAAAGTCTTCTTGTAAATGTGTTTATCATGCCATTGCTTTACTTTCTCCTTGTACATAACGTTGTTGTCATACGTGTAGTCTATAAATTCAAGCAACTGGTTCCGGTCAACTTTTTTGTATTTGCCCGCTTTCTCAGAATCCAAATTACACAAGTTCAATGCTCATAAAGATTTGTGAATTAATTCCACGAGCTTGTGAGATGGCTTGCCATAAACAAGGCGGTAGGGAGACATGCCAAGTGGGGACTTATATGCTATGCGATAAGCCCAAAGAACCGAGTCAAGGAGGTGGGACCAATTCTTTCTTCTTGTCTGGTCGTACAAACTTCTGCAGAATAGTTTTAATATACCTATTTTAACATTCCTCTAAGCCATTGGATTGTGGGTGATATGGCGTAGCAACACAGTGTTCGATGTCATATTCTTTTGTCAGCTTCTTGACCTCTCTATTTATGAAATGGTTGCCCCCGTATGATATCAGGATGTTCGTAAATTCGAACCGTGAAATGATATTCTCCCAAAGAACTTGCACACTGTTTTACTATCGGTGATTCAGGCAGGGATAGCTTCTACCCATCTATTAACATAATCATGGAAAACAGGATGTACCCATAGCCCTGCTATCATGGAATGCGCCCATGAAGTCGATGCCCCAAGCATCAAATATGTCTGATATCTAAATGTATTTCAGGGGCATCATGTCTCTAGAGAGGATGTTTCCACCCATTCTCTAGTAGTCAGTACAACTCTTGATGTAATAAGCTACCCCTTTGAATAAGGATGGACACCATAAGCCACATTGAAGTACTTCTGTCGTTATTCTCTTTCCAGAATGGTGTCCACTGGCTTCAATCTTATGACATTAGTCTAGGGAACATGATATTTCCTCCTGAGGTATGCACCTCCTCCAAATGCAGTCTGCTCCCTCACGGAATAAGTGTGATTCCTCCAACTAGTAGAAGTGCGTGTCTACCAAGAACTTGTCTTGCTTGATCTTTGGCCAATTTGCAGGAATCTTCTTGGCGACGAGGTAGTTCATGATGTCAGCGTACCATGGGAGTGAGGTTACAAAAAGGATAGCTTCATCTACAAAGGTTTCAGTGATATGAATAATGGCTTGCTCAGGAGCTTCTGTCTCAATGATTCTGGAAAGCTGGTCCGCCACTACATTCTTGACTCTAGGTTTGTCACAGATTTCAAGGTCAAATTCCTGGAAGAGAAGGATCCATCTGATTAGATGAGGCCTGGCATTCTTCTTGCTTTGTAAGTACCAGATAGAGGAGTAATCTATGTAGACAATCACTTTGGATCCCAAAAGATGCGATCTGAACTTTTCCAAGGCAAAAACTACCGTTAACAACTTTTTCTCGATGATGGTGTAGTTCCTTTGTGCTTCATCTAATGTTCTGCTAGCGTAATGAATGGCAAACGACACATTGTTTTTCCTCTGTCCCAACACAGCATCGATGGCATAATCTGACACATTCGACATAACCTCAAATGGTAATGTCCAAAACGGTAGTTGCAGGATAGGGGCATGAGTAATCTAATCTTTCAAATGTGAAATGGCTTGGAGCACACGATCATCAACAATAAAGGTGTTCTCCTTGCCTAACAATTCGATCAATGGTCAGGCAAGTCTGATAAAATCTTTGATGAATCATCGGTAGAAACCTACATGCCCTAAGAATGATCGGACTTGCTTGATATTGATAGGTGGCTCAAGATTTGAAATCACCTCCACCTTGGCTGGGTCAACTTCCATGCCATGTTTCGATACAATGTGACTCAGCATGATCCCCTATGTCACCATGAAGTTGCTCTTCTCCAACGGGAGCACAAGATTGACTTCACATCACCTCCACAGTACCCGATCTAGATAGTTCAGACATTGATCAAAGGAATCACCATAGACAGAGAAATCGCCCATGAATACCTCAAGAAAACTGGCCACCATGTTGGCAAATACAGCTAGCATACATCGTTGGAATGTAGCGGGGGTGTTGCACAACCCGAAGGCCATACATCGGAAAGCATACATCCCAAATGGACAGGTGAACGTCGCATTTTCTCTTGGTCTTCAGGAGCGATTGTGATAGGATTGTATCTAGAATAACCATCAAAGAAGCAGAAATATTCCTTCGTGGCCAGTCTCTCGAGAATCCGATCGACGAAGGGCAATGGAAAGTTTTCCTTCTTTGTAGCGAAGTTTAGACGTCTATATTCCACACAGACTCACCACAAAGTTGTTACTTTGGTTGGAATCTCATCTCCTTTGTCATTACTAACAATGGTGATCCCAGACTTCTTTAGCATGATGTGCAGGAGACTTACCCATTTGCTGTCGATGGGATATATGAGTCCCGCATCACACTATTTCTAAATTTCCTCCATGACAACCTACCAGAGGTTTGGATTCAGTCTTCTCTAGAATTTACGAGAATTTCTGTTGTCATTCTCAAGGTAGATGTGATGTGAGCACATGAATGGATTGATCCAGTGGAGATCTGATATATTCCAGCCTATTGGCTTACGGATTTGTTCAAAAACCTCCATCAGACAAGATTCTTGGTCTTTGGTCAGATGAGCATTGATAATGATCAGATACATGTTTATCTCTCCCGCAAGGAAGGCATATTTCATGTTGAAGTGTAGAGGTTTGAGCTCGGGTAGAGTGGGAGCTACTTCAATGGAGACTTCGACGATCACAGAAGGTGTTGGCTCTTTCCTGGATTCCATGTCCACCTTAGTCAATTTAACCTCTTCATTCAATGATTCATAGAATTTTCAATTATATCCTCTTGATTGCAGAAATCCTCGATAATCTGCTCTTGGTCTTCGAGTCTCATAAGACCAACACAGAATTCGTCAAGCGCATCAACAAAGCTCTCATTATCATTGATAGAGGGGAATTCGACTGCATTTTCTATTCCTTCCTAGGGAAAAAAGGAATTCATGGATCTCAATATAATCCAGTAATAGATTTGTATCTTTACTTTCAGCAATAAAATAGCAGTCTTCTTGGCAGTTAGGTGTAAGCGCACTCAACATAGATGCATCCTCTACTGGTTTCGGCAAAGTTATGGTATCTATCTGCAATTTGGTATTGCAGGAGCTAAATGTAATCTCTCAAGTGTCGTAGTTCACTACTACCTCGGTTGTTCGTAGGAACGATCGGTTAAGGATGATGGGGGTATGGAGCAGAGATGTGGAGACATCTATGTCTTTTACAACAAAATCAATAGGGAACTAGATTCCCTAAATCATAATGATCACATCCCCAACATTCCCCTAGGCCGCTTGATTGACTTGTCTACAAACTGTAGAATCATCCTGATAGGTTTAAGAGGTCCTAGCCCAAATTCTGTGAGTAGCGAAGTTGGCATAAGATTGACAGAGACCTACTGTCGAGTAGTTTTTGCTCGAACTCTTGATTGAACATGCTACACCTGATGACCAGTGCTCCCTTGTCTTGCTTCGTATCCGGGATATTGTTGATGGCATTGATGGTGGCCATGGTGAGCATGTATTTCTCATTCTTTCCACTCTGTCTTATGGAGTTGTGGGGTCGAGGCGGACACCTTGTTGTACATGCTTCTTTAAGTCCTTTCTTTACTATTGTCATGTACTCCATGGATTTCATCAATGGCATGTTGAAGACCAAGTTTGGAATGATTTCCACAGATGATGTATCACACAAGGTAATTTCCAAATTTTTAATTTTTGTTCTTTTTCATTGCTTCAGGGAATGGAATATGTACAGAATTAGAAACTTTGACATTCAAACTTTTTCCATATCATTACGTACATGTAGATGGCAAAAAGAATCAAAATCATCTACAAGTGGTGGACCAAAAAATGAAGGCTCGACTTCCTTGACTGGCTCTGAGACTGTTGCAAGTGCTGGCATCTCCAAGGTTGATTGGCCTCCACCGGGGTCTGGTGTTGCTGTTGTTTTTTTGTATTTTTGAAGTTTCTTCATTTTTTCTGAATTTCTGTAGATGGTGCTCCTCCAAAAATTTATTTGGATCTTGCTGCTGGCCGGGTCGATGATTCGCCATCAAATGCATGATTCTTTCCCTCCATGGGCATCGATGGATGAAGTGTTCTACCGCTCTTGAGAGTGACAACATTAGAGATAAGCAAGTTATTTTCATCTGAATTGACTAGAAAGCCTCAAGATACCTACTCCTTGTGTCAGAAGTTATTTGGACCGGCCTCAACCTAGGTTGGAATGATGGTCTTGGCAGTCGTCAGGTCATTGATCTTTTGGCTCATTTCAGCCATGTTTTTCATTAATTGCTCCAGACATGCAAGAGTCGGGTTATCGGTGCAACCTCAGAAGACTCGTCCTAATTTGGCCTCTGACTCTGGCATTGATGGGGAAGCTGCTGCTGGTATCCCTAGGAGTAGTGATGAGGAGGGGGACGAGAAGAGTACGGTTGGTTAGTTGAGAGGAATTTTAATATGGAGCAGCTGGCTTCTATTGGTAGTACTGTGATTGTCGGTAACTGGGCTGCTAGTATCCATGCCTCCAACTGTTTACATGCTACAAAGGTTGTTGGTATCGTGATTAGTAGGGTTGGAAGTTCCTACTCCCTACTATTGTTGGTGGTGGTATGGTCGATTGGCCAAGTTCTGACCCTAAGTTTGTCCCTGAGGATGGGTCAGCTGCTTTTCATTATCCCAAACACCATTCATTTCTTGAATTTGCGGCAAGGGTGGAATGAACTACTTCTGATACATGGGCTAGAGCTCGGGCTGGTACAACACCATATGGGCCTGTTGTTGTGGCTGCTGCTCAGAGGCATGCATGTAGTATACATGTTGGATGGGCTGAGATGGTGGAGGACTCGACTGAGGATGTTGTGTCAGTGCAGGCTCCTTCTGCTTAGCAGGAGTCTCGGTGGTAGCAGACATCGATTCGCAGACGTTGATGGTTCTGACAAGCAACTCCAGTTGTGTGGCAATCTGGTCAAGCTTGTCCAGACCCTGGGTTCTCTTCTCGATGACAGCATATTTTTCAAGGTCTTGCAACCTCTTCTCAATGATATCCACCTTGGACAAGTGGCTCCCTATGATGCTCAGGTAGGAGCTCTCATCCTTATCCTCATCATGAGTCGTCATGTTGACAGGCTTGTGGCTAGCTGGAAGCACCTTCATGTAGGTACGTGATGAGGATTGAGCAACCTCTCCTTTGGCCATCTCCTCAAAGATTTCCCATACAATGTCCTCATCCTTGTTAAAGTGCGAGCCACCACATGAGACATCAACCAATCTTTGACTCTCAAGTGTTAGCCCACCGAAGAAGTGCTAAAATAGATAAGTTTTCGGAATTTAGTGGTGGGGACACTTCTCCTACAGATCTCTGAATCTTTCCCACGCTTCATGGATCATCTCGTGGGGCTACTAGATGAAGCAGGAGATGCGAGCGCACATCTGATTCAAGCGACCGAGAGGATAGAACTTGTAAAGAAATGCAAATTTTAGCTCCTCCCATGTCGTCACTACCTTCCCTAGATGGTTCACCCAATAAAGGACCTGTCGTGGAGACTGAATGGGAAGGCAATCATCTTGACAAACCCCAGTGGAATTTCGGAGTCATGGGTTGTTGCACATATGTGACCAAATTGTTACAGGTGGATATATGGTTCTTCTGTTGTATTCACATGGAAGGACGGGAGTGGAGGAAAGAATTGTAGCTTCATATCAATGTGGGCATGGATGGGTGGAATCTGTATCTCGATGTCCTGGCATGCCCCAGGGTTGTAAGTCTGCTTTAGTGTGATCTTGGGTTGCGCTGGTTTTGCCTCTCCTCCCCCATGACGGGGTCCACCTACCGAATAGTTGTCTCCAGCATCCTCCGTGTTCATCTCATATTCTCTATTTGGATCATCCTCTCGTCTGGCATCTCTCTCATCAGTCCTCCTTCTCAAATCATTAAGCATCTCTTGAAAGGTGACCTCGGCCAATCCTTGATTTGTCAACAGCTGCTGAATTTCTTGAATAGATGCAAGGAGCTAGTTATCGATGCCATTTTTCATGGTATACTACCCTTCTCCTGATATGGCTGCTCAGCTGGTTAGAGCTGTGATCCCTTTCCTCTTACGATAGGAGCCATTTTTGAATCTAACTGGAGCTCTGGCTCTGGATCAGGATCTTTATCTGCACGGTTGAATAAACCCCGATCATTCTCTATCTGAGCACCAAATGCTGAGATGAGTTTGGGATTAAGGTCAATCCCAGATGGTTGTGGGTGGAGCACATGATATTGACTAAAATCAATCTCCATCCACAAGGGGTTGATTCTGGGACAAGAGTAATCCTGGTTTATTTGAAGAGGAAGAACTGGTTCGGGTTGCGAGTCCATCCCAAACAGCGGATTTATTGGAGAAAGGAAAGTGTAGAAAGAAGAAAGGATCGGGGAGTCCAAGGAGAAGTTCGCAAGGTCTGAACCAGTTTCTTAGAGATCGCCTTATATTATTGGAGATGTTGATGACACAGAATCGATGTGGGTGTCGACGGAAGCTCCGCTAAACCATCTGTGGGATGACATCTGAGAGGGTAAAAAAAGGAGATAGATGATGGATGAAAGATACATAGATGAACAAGAAATAAAAGGAGTGTAAAATAGTAGACGACTCAAAGTGAGCAGAGGTCAAAAAGAAGTATGCAAAAGGGAAAATGCAACAAAATGGCACAAAGGCACGATGTTTTTGATCTTGACCTAAACAAAACTAATCAATTAAACCACAATGCAATGAATTCACCAACTCAATCGGTGAAGCCATAAAGGTTCGACAATTATCTTTGTAAGTTTTTGATTGATTTTTAGGCAATTATCTTTACACGAGTACTTAAGCTCTAATCATATAAGAGCGAGAGTACTGCCAAAAAAGTATCCCATATTTGTCCTCCTCCTTTATAACATGTATCCTATACTTTTTGAGGACCTTGTGTCTGGATCTAGATTCCCTACTCAGCCAAAGGAATAGAGCGAGGAAGCTGATAGTGGAGAAGTAAATAGTTCGGGTCAATTCTGTAACGGAATCACTTGTGAGCGATCAAGAGCCTACTCGGATGTGGGCGATGAGACAGACACTAATGAATCCATCCTCATCAACATTCTTTCTACATTTTATCTTAAAACACTTAATAAATATATGTAAATATGCATTAAATCTCATCTTTTATCAAAATCAAATTCATGAATAAAAATGCATGTTTATGCATCAAAAACATGTAAATAAATAAAAGAATAAAAATAAAGAAAAGAAAAGAAAGTAGATTGCAGATATGTATATATGTACAATATGACTTATACACTATAAATATAGCGGCAAGATATATTT
This sequence comes from Ottelia alismoides, assembly GCA_037367405.1. Classification (NCBI taxonomy): domain Eukaryota; kingdom Viridiplantae; phylum Streptophyta; class Magnoliopsida; order Alismatales; family Hydrocharitaceae; genus Ottelia; species Ottelia alismoides. Next base: position 138,552 of record JAZKJV010008197.1, read on the forward strand.
ATATAACCTAATCCCCTAGACAAAGAAAACCATAAAAATAAATAATTATTCACTTCACACATTCGTCATTACTTATTAAATAATTACCTAATCTTCATTTATTTTTAGTTAATTCATATGTATATATTTTTCGCCAAACTCTTTTCCTAATTATTTATAAAAATGTATAGAAATTATAAAAATAAGTTAAAATATTATCTTGTATATATGCCAAGAAATCTAACTTTTAAATTGTCAAATTCTCAACTTCCAATCATCATAACTTTCTCTTCTCCAGTTTGAACTGACTGAACACCCAACTTCTTCATCGATCCTCACCGCACGCGATAGTGAAAGTGCCTTAGGAGGAGATCCGTGTGGAGGAGGGACGTCAGAAGAGCAGTTCCAATGCCGGAGCTTGGCCTTGGAGCGCCACCATCGCAACGTAGAGCTCAGGATATACTGTCCCTTCGAGCAAAGACCTTGAGGATCTACCATCCTCTATTCCCAGGTACTACCTTCACCCTCTTTTCAATTTCATCGATCTTCTGCCACAATTAGCTCAGTTAATCACACATTTAGATCGTCTTAATCATCATCTTTGAGTCACACATCAGAATCCAATTTGATTTGATTCCAAATCTCTTCGATTCCCATATGACATCCTTCATTCCAAGAAATCTTATTTGAACTGCAAGAATTACTAACTTCTTGGTTGATTTCTGGTGAATCGAGAAAATCACAATTTCTTGCAGCTCTGTTATTGCATCTAGAGCTTCATCATTCATCATATGGAGCCTTCTACATCGTGAAACACGAGCAAGAATTGGATTTAAAGCTGTTGCAGGACCAAACCCTAGCTATTGAGCTTGAAGTCATTTTGCCGTCGTATTCAAAGCATCTTCCATAGTAGGCGAGCTCGAGAGGTGAAGGTGTCACCCTTCTTGCCCTGCCGGAGTTCATAATCATAGCCCAACATCGCCGGAGCTTGATCAGAAGTAGAGAAACATCACCTCCCGCTTCAGTATTGGGGAAGATCCTTTATAATAGCCCGCTATGTAGTTTGGTGACACGTGTCCTCGATGAACGACCAAGATCACGCCTTCTCCATCTAATCTATACCGCTCAACTCGAAATGGTGGAAAATTGCACTATAAGCCCCTGCAACTTCCACATTTCAGATCCACTTCAAAGTTCTATCGTATTTAAGTTTAGGTCCCCATGTGGGACCTAAGTGTAAACTTCCATATTTTTCCTTGCAATTAGGTACCAAACTAGGGACCTAATTGAAAGAAAGCAATTATTTTCTTTGTATTATCTTCTATTTTTTGCCATTAGACTTTGGACTATATTGTTGACACTAGACATTATTATATCGAGGTTTTTTTCTACATTTTATTTTGATTTTTGAAAGGTTTTATCGAGATTTTATCGAGACTTTATTCTTCGATCATCGAAATGTTTTGAGTTTGTTTTGATACTTTTCTCGAGCCCGACGCTCGAGCATTTTCTCTACTATATAGTATCATCTACATATTCTATTTTGTCACATAAAATCATTTGAAAAATATCCCTTTCAAAAATTAAATAAGAATTGGAAAATTAAAACCTAATAAAAATTTCAAAAATAAAAACTGATAAATTTTTTTTTCTCATTTTCTTGCTTTCTTCGAGAAGAAATAAATAAATCATAAAAATATTATATTCATTAAAAATCCACGTCTAACTATTATGTATCCTTGTGTTCGACCCATGCTCATTTACCTAGATAAATAATATAGTGCCCATAAAATAGGAGAGAGTCGCTTCACTTCATTTTCCATTTCTCTCTCTCTCTTCTATTTTATTGATTTTTGTTTGATCAACTAGGGCTTTGTCTTAAGCGATTTTTCTACACAGACGACTTACACATTTTATTACTCCTAAAACACCGGTTATCAGACACCCCCATGAAGGCATGTCCTAAGCTCAAATACTTGGGAAATGGTCGGTGTTCTACACAAGAGAGAATCACCGCCGACGACCAAGTCCTACTCGCACACATACGATGGTAGTAGCATCGATACTTCGGAAATCTAGGCATACAACAAGGAAATATCCAAGATGGGTTTTTGGTTCTAATCCTTACGATAGCGCTTTCTCATTGGGAAGGACATTACCCTCCATTAAAAGTACCTAAAAACAATGAGGGCTTTGCTCACCCAATGCAATGAGTCCAGTTAGTCAATTTTATTTAGGTAAAGTATTTTCAGTAGATCCTTTTTAAATTTTTTTGTGTTATCACTTTCTTTGAGTAGATTCAATATAAGCGCCTAACATTTTTGTTGATTTCCTTTTTGCCTAGGTTGTCAAAATACGAGGGAGAAGGCAGAAATGCAATGCAAGTTGAAAAATGATGATGAATGTTCAGTTAGAAAACTCACAGTGATTCCCAACTCTCTCCATGCGAGATGCAAGGAAGAAATTTTTAAACCTAATCTATATGAAAATGCAATGATGAAATCACCCTAAGAACATGAAGTGCTATTTACATGAAGAACTGAATGTTAAACCCTAGAATGATTACCCAAAAGTATGGTCTTAGAGACAACCTCAGTGCCTACCACAAAGCATCCTGCAAGCGTTGTGTGGTGCCTCTCTCAACACTTGATGATCAATCCAAGATTTAAAAATTAAATTTGAGCTATGTCCAATCACAAAGATATTGAGCAATCACAAAAATTAATCTATAGGAACACGAATTGCCTTAGGGATGTTGACCTAGATATTGAGCAAGAACACCTAGATATAAGGGCTCAATCACATAAAATAAATAAAACAGAAGGCAAAAAACTCAAGACACATGAAACAAAGAAAATAAAGGCGGTGGAAATCACCGAAAAACCCAGTGAGCCGCCAAGTGAACAAACACTTGAAAATTAGGACCGAATGTTCAAGAATCTAAGTACATGTATTATTATAAATTTCTGAAGTAGAGATACGTGACACTCTCTCACAAAAAATAAAAAGGAAAATCTATGCTAAATTCCACTCAATCTCTCTAGGTCTCTCTTATCAGCTAGGTCAGAAAGCTGGCTCCTCGTCTCGGGGGATGCGTTGAATTCCCTTGGAAATCCACCCTCAATCCACAATCCCTCTCAAGAAAAATATAAGAGACCAATGTTAGCATAATAAATAATTATATCAAATAAAGGATAAATAAAATAAAGATAAATAATGATATAAAAAGACCCAAAATTCTATCATGGTAAATTGCTCCCCGGCAACGGTGTCATTTGACGACATGAGTTTTGCAAGGGTATAAATAATATTCTCACGGAGTGCAAAGATAAAATATCGCTGAGGCAACCGCTCACAAGACCACGTGGTCAATCAACAATTATCCCGCATAATGGATAGAAAATCAATGCAAGAAGTGTGAATCGGAATTTATTATACCCTACAATAGATTGAATAGTGGACAAGTACAATTGGAGTCGAACACAGGAAACAACTGAGGATAGATAATCAAAATTCGATAAAGAAAAGACAATAAATGATTTTGGGCTTTTTTAGGGTATTTTAAAGTTTTTGTGGGTTTTTAATTATGTAATTTTTATGGATTTTTGTTTTATATTTTTAATTATTTTTTATTTTTATTTTTTACCTTTCTTTGATATTTTCTAGTTTTTAATTTTATTTTACTTTTTTTAATATATAATATAGGTTTATAAATAATAATATAAACAATATATGGTAGAATATCTATAAATACAGCTAAAAAACAATTATAGAATAAGATGTTTTTGTATTTTATGTATTTTCTACTATTTTGTGGTTTTAAGGATTTTTTGTTATTTTTATATATTTTTAAAGTAAAAAAGGAGGCAAAACAATGAATACGATAAATAGTCTGAAATGTTTTTGAAGTTAACAATATCAAACTAGCTTAAAATTTTTCAAACCTATTTTTAGTTAATAAGAAATACATTATACAAAATATAGAAACAAATAACATAATTTTTGGATTTTTATAAGATTTTTTATTAAATTTTAGATGGATTTTAGAACTTTTAATTTTTTTACTATTTTTATTTTTCTATTTTTAGGTATTTTTGTATGTAGGCTCAAAATACAATAATAAATGAAATCTATTTTTTTTAATTTTTCAAAACACTTTTATATTTTTATGGGTTTTTTACTATAAACAAGAGGCAATAGCTTAGTTTTTTATTTTTAATAATTAGAAAATAAACTTAAAATACCTAACCAAAAAATGTGATAAATGGGTTAGGTATTTATAGTGATTTTCAGCAAATTTTTAGTGGCATGGATATATTTTTAATAAAATAAAAGCTACAAAAAGAAAATACATTCTAGCAAGGGTATTTATGGAAATATTTAAAGTTTTGAGGCCCTAGCCGAACACCTCAGATAAGTTTAAGGTGAAAAGCATAATTTTCCATTATATATGCAATAAACAATACCCAGAGGGGCATTTCTACAATTAATATATATTCCAGGGGTCCAAATGCAATTTTCACATAAAATATTACTCTAATATTTCAAAAATATGGTCTAAAAAGAAATAAAAAACCTATGGCCTTAGGGACAAAAGCTCAGTCCCCTCATGTGCACATGCACGTGAGGTGATGTGGCTTGGACCTAAATGCAAATTGCGAGAGTGCATGGGCTAACTTGCAATTATTATATATATAAATATATTTAAGCTTCAAACGAATGCTTATGGACTAAACTTAAAATGCAAAAGATTGGAGGGTGTGTGCATAATATACCCTCACATGCATGATCCAACGGTGGTCCAGGATCCACTTGACACACGGCATGCTGGGGTGAGGTGATGACATTTCAGGTGGACGCTCAGGATTAGATCCCAGATGGGGATCTGATGGTATGAGCTTCGGGCATCCAACGACTACTGCTTCTTCTGGAGCAGGTTGATGATCGGATGGTTGGATGAACGGTTGGAAGAACACGTCAAGAGCTCAGCTGGGTCGATCTTCGATTTGATCTCCTTCGCTCCTCCGTCCATCTGGAAAGCTCGAGGCAGGTGCAAAATGGAGCTGTAGCTCCTCTGCTTCAGACGGTGGTCTCCGATGAGCAGCTCGGGCTCCGACGTGAACTAGAGAGGTTAAGAAGAATGGAAGCGTCAGGTGCCTTTCATTGAATCAAAATTGACACAAGATGGGTCCTTTGGCTCTCCAGTCCTTGTAGAAATATTTGGCGCATAAAAAAGAAGGTTTAGGAAGCCTTCTAAAGTCGGAATGGACGGGAATGGACTTGGGCAAAGCCTTTTGACGAATGAAGGAGGAAGGAGGGTTGGCTCCCTGATCTGAGTGAGCCAGGGATGTGAGGAAATGCGTGGGGCGAAGAGAAGGTGAAGGGGAAGGTGATGAAAGCGGTAGCGGAGACAGAGGTCAGTCGTAGTAGTCGGAAATGAGCGGCGTAGCTGGAGCTCCTACGAGATGAATTTTTTGGATTTTACATAATATAAAGCAAGATCAATTGCAATAACAACTTAACCTAATGCTAATGCTATGATGAAGAATGAAAAGAACGCAAAGATGGAAGCTCTACCTAACCTGGATCAGCCAGAAGCGAGCGTGCGACGGAGGACAGTAGATGAAATGGATCAACCTCAATTCAACCCCAAAAGCCTCATTGAAACCTCCTCGAGTCTCCTAATGTCACCGGGACACTCAGGATGCAAGAAGATTTGGGTTAGGTTGGTGTAAGAGGGATGAAGGGAGTAGTGGAAGTGAGAGGCGACGATAAATACCAATCGACTCATCGGGCGATGATGCTTGACATCTGAGAGTGAAAGCCCAAAGGCCGAAGATCAAAAGTGAAGCACAGATCGAGTTGAATAGATGTAGGGATTAAGTGTGAAAAAATCGAGAAATGCAGGGTCACACGAGGTCTGACGCATGTTATAGCCTCGATTAGAGAGTTGACCGCGGTCAGCGGACGGTTTATGAATCTCATATTCATCATGCTAAAATTGGTCATTTAGGCTCTGTTCCCCATCATTCACTTGTAATTAATCATTAATAGAGCATTATTAGCATTTATACATGTGTTAATAATATTTGTGTTTCATCATGCATAAATTGCATTAAGAATCCCAAGTGTAAATTAGCCCAAAAAGCCGCTAACTTATCCTATTTTTGATTAATTCATCCTAAATCCGATTGACCCCAAACGACCTCCATTGTGTAGATATTACTAACCTTATTAAATAAAAAATATAAAAAAAATAACTAACCCCAATAAGTGTCAAATAATCCCAAAGTCTAATTTCACATCTGACGGACTAAAACGAGCATATCTCCCACATGCAGTGTCCGATTTTGGTTTACTCACTTTTAAAGTACTCCATTTTCAAATACCTTCAAAACAAGACCTATTTCATAAAATTCAGAGCTCATATGTGAAAGTTGGGTTTTGAGCCTCTTTTGCGCATTTTGACTTTTTGCTATTTTTGACCTGAGTTTTTATGTGCATAATTAACCCTTTTAATTTTACTTCTTTTTCATTATTGTTCTTTGATGAAAGTTTTATTAAGCGACAAATCCAAATCCATATCAAAAATGAAATCAAAGAAACTGACCGAGTCCAAGCGTTCGTTGTAAGTCTGTTCAAAAGTTGTGTGTTTCTTACTTTTATTTTATTTTCCTTTTTTTTATTTATTAAAAATCCAAAAAAAATTGATTAGTGTGTAATTATTTTCTTGTATTTTATCGTAATTTTTTATATATTTTATCCTCTCTAAAATCACCAAAAAATTACAAAACTCAAAAAAAACTTGTTTTCTATACCCATGGAAAACCACCAAAAATACCATTTCGCACAGATGACCTCTTTTGCTCATGAGTCCTTTATGAAAGTTGTAGATCTCATTGATACGAACAAGTTTCGTGAAGGAAATTATTCGATCCGAGATCTTCTTCTATCTCTTTCCTCATTATTTTTGAAATTTTGTTGGGGGGACACGTGGCACACCTAGAGCATGCCGCATGTCACCCGCATCTCAGCCCACCCCCACTATCTCTCTCTCCTACTTGAGTCATGTGCCCAGCACGTGACTTCCCTTCATCTTCTCCAGCCGTTCACCCACCCTACGGATCTGTCATGCACGGCCATCAACCCTACTCCTCCTCTAGTCGTTATTGGCGCCACGGCCATTCACCTCCCTTGTCGGACGTTACGTCACCCCTTCTATAAAAACCAGCCATGGCCGGCCTACACCCGCATCCGCCTTCTCCAAGCTTGCCGATGACAACAGCATACCCTCTGGTGGCGTGATCAAAGGTGTCCAGCTAACACCTTGCTGCTGCTCAGGCAGTTGAGCTTCACGCACGCCGGCGTTGAAGCAGACATCAAGAACGGCGCCTCACGGCTCTCCTCCTCAGGCGAAGTTCATCATCTCTGTCATTGCAGGTACATCGCCTTGCCCTCCGATCAAATCCACCCTCCGCCGGCCTTGCAAGGGCCGGGACCCCTTTCCCTCGCCTCGCCCTCCGCACGTCCTTCGTCCGGTCGTGTGTCAGTCGAGCGCCTCCATCCACCACCGCCTCGCGATTCGGGCTCCGCCTCACCGCAACTCCGCCTCGAAGCTAACGTCTCCGCCCCGTTCACCCCCTCTACCTCGACCTTCCTCCGCCATCGGTCGACGTCGAGGTCGCCCGCACCATCCCCGCACTGCCACCTGCTCGCACTCGTCAGAGACAACCGCCGTCGGATTGGGAGCTCGAGCCCTTGATCCGACGGCCCGTAGGCGGACACGTCAGCAGACCGAGCCTAGGCCCCGGCCTGTGGCTCGGACTCTCCTGAGCCTCTGCCTCTGAAGCTGAACCTCTGCCTCGGTCCCAAGCCTGAGGTTCCCCCGCCGAGACTCTAGTTCGGGGTCCGAACCTCAGGCCTGGGCCCAAACCACAGGCTCGGCCGCCCGAGCCTCCACCACTGACCTGAGCCTCCAGAGGCACGTGCAAGGCACATGCGTGTTGGAAAAATTGCAGCCATACCCCAGGAATTTCCATAAATTGCAAGAATACCCCCTCCAGGAGTAAATTACGTCTGGGCCCCTCCAACATTTATAAAATATAGATAAGCCCCTCCAGGGACCTCTTTGCAAAAAACTTTATTTTATTTACATTTTAGTCCCTGGAATTTCATTCTAGCATATCTTTTTCATATGAACTCCGTTTTGAGCATATAATATGTCATTTTGAAGATATTTCCATGCTCTATCTCCTTGCATAATTTGTGGTCAGATCTGAGACCATTATGGTTGATTATTATTAGAAAATAAATTTGCTCTGTGCAAACTGATCTGCGACATTTTGTTTGAAAAATTAACAGTGGCTTTTGCAGGGATTTGGCTAGGTTTTTTAAATTGAACACTTCTCTCAGGATTATTGATTATATTATTTGAAGGATTTAATCAGTGCAGGGAACTCAATTGAGGAAAGAGAATTATTAGATATATTTTTGAGGAAGTAATTTGTGTATGAATATGATTTGATCTCATAATCCTCTGGCTTGCATTTTGAGATTAATTGAAAATATCTCATTCGAAATAATCTCTTTCGATCTGTGATTGTCTTTCAAGAACTAATTGATAAATTTCATTGAGGATTGAACCTTATACTTCACAGATCATGAGCATAATCATCTCTCTTTATTTTCTTGGCATCACATCTTCATCATTGCATCATATATTTTCTTAATGCATAAATTAATGAAGCATTAATTAATTATTCCATTTGATTTAAAAACCATGCAACTAAAAATCACCATTCCCTGTGTTCGACCTTGGTAAACTTGCCTAGTAAAAATATTCCACAACATTCACAGATTATGGTATTTTGATCGACCGAAATTCACCTCCTATACTACAATTCATCATTATTAAAGAGGTGGATTTCACGTTCATCAAATGGCGCCGTTGCTGGGGAACGACACATTCTTAGGGTTTTAAATCATTTTTGTAATTAATTTTTGTGAAATTATTTTTTGTGCATTTTTTTCTTTTCTTTTGCATTTCTTTCTTCTTCTGATACTAACCACACTTTCGCTCTTCGCAGAATACTCGGAGCTAATTTTGGATATAAATCAAGAACCTGGAAAGAAGACTAATTTCTAATTTTATTTTGTGAGAGAGAGCTCAGTTTTGGTTTATATTTCTACATTATTCTCAGGGTCCCTCTCTTTGACCCTTGTAATAATTCAGACTGAACTTTTCTGTGGTGTGTCGGGTCTGTTTCAACCCCTTCTGTGTGGTTGGGATCCGACTTGAGTGGCGTAGGACTTAGGCACATATATGCTTGCTTGTCTACTATTGATTGTGCTCGTAGTTCTTAGGCCACACATTCACTAACTAAAAGCACTATAGACCGTTCAACATTAGCCAAAATTTAAATCAATTCTTCCCGCTAATAGAAATATCTGTTTAGGGCGTTTTTCATCTGTGCATATCATTTAGTGTAAATTTTAATTCCTTGTACTGCATCCCACATGAAGTACGCGAGGATTCACTGTAAGTCTTTCTCTTAATCATGCATCATTGATTTACGTTGCATTGGCTTTTCCGATTCTCCTTTCTCAAGTTTTACAACTTAGGATTTAAGGGAATTGGGACTGCTCGTTAGGCGTGAATTTTTGTACTCACATAAACTACAATGATAACCTCAATTTTAAGAAAGGTACTGCTAACCAAGGTGACTGTAAATAAAATTGACTTAAAATTAATCTGTGTTTGGTGGAGAGGAACCCACTCATTGTTTGTAAGGACCAGAACACACACTTAGGAAAGAGCCCAAAACCGAAGTACTTCATTATGACTACTAATTTTAAAAATAATTAACTACTTTTCAGTGAGGGTCTCGGGTAGCCGTTTCACGGTCCGACTTTGCTTAGCAGAGTAGGTGGTTTAGAGGACATCGCGGAGGCTCCGTCCTCAAGTAACACGGATAGCCATTTAAACGGTCTGTACTTACACTTATATTGGCTGAAAGTAGGTGCAACTAGTTGTACGAACTCGGGACAGTCTTTGTGAAATATTTTGGTACCTAACAGCTCCGCTTAATTTTTAAGATTGTTTTGTCATTAAATTAAAATTGAAAAGATAAGCGGTCGAACCCTAAGGTGCCTTCTCCAGTGTTGAGTGGGTAAATCAAGATGTTTGTTTTGTGTTTTGATTTGTGTGCGTAAAAGACCTTGCAATCGCAAGCAATGGTGGTTCGCTGATCATTCCATTCCTCTTGACAAGATGTCGACACAGTGGTCTTCTTTCCCGATCTCCACGACCATGTCATAATATTCTTCTTCTCGCACTCCTCAGGGGAGCCTGCTCTTCAAATCAGGTTCCCCTCGGCCATCATTCTCTTCCCGCCCATACGTCCCACCCTATGACCACACTTCTTCTTCAAATAGCCCTCTCTCGCATTTTGACAATCTTATGAACATGAGAGAGAGACAAGAATTGAGGATGAACAATAGAGTAACTGATATTGATAGTAGAACACGATTTCCAGTTACTTTGTATGACCATCCTCTTGAGTACAATACATTTTCCTTCGACAATACACGAGAAAACACAAGTCAAGGAAATATAACTCATGACCATACCATAATGATGATGAACAATCAATACTCTACTCAAGGTTACATGCTAGAATCACGACACATGGAGAATGATTATTCAATCACTAGTGATGAGATGTTTGAGGATGAGATTGCTCGGATTAATCATAGAGCAGACACTTTAATTGAGAGAATATAAGATCTCATCCAGTTTATGCACAATTCAGAAGAAGTGAGGCCTCCACCATGTGAACCAATGGATCATCACAATCAGACAAAACCACTGACCTCTGACCCCCTGACTGGCCATAATACAGAAAATAATAAAAAAATTGAAAAATTTGAAAATTCAAAAAAATTGGACAATTCTGAAATGGAAGCATTTTGCAAGAGTCTGATCTTAGAGCTTCCAACGATTAAAGCCATAGAATATGTGCCCGATCTTAAGAGATTTGTAATGAGTCGACTGAACCCCAAAAAGACGAGCAAGAAATGATCCAGGACTGAATATCATGGCATATCTATGGCTAGTTCTTTGGTGATGAATCATAAAATCAAAAGCTGCAAAGTTAAGCGGTTGACTCGGATCACATGTGAAATTGAGGATTCAACATTTACTCATGTTCGGCTAGAGGACGACTCCATATTAAACATCCTCCCCATGTCCGTCTTTGACCAACTCAAACTCGGACAACTCAAAAAGACTAGGGTGATCGTTCAATTATCTGATCGATCTACCAAAAGACTACGGGGGATCGTTTCTTTCGTCGTAAATTTCTGAGGTAAAGAACATAAGGTGGACTTTATTATCCTTGACATTGAGCACCTCGGAAGGATGTTTGAGTCTCCTATCATTTTAGAAAAGCAATTCTTAGTCTCCACTAAGGCGATCGTCGATTGTGAGACTCAGGAAATCAAGTTCCCGAACTCGGACCACAATGAACAAACCCCCAATGACACGTCCTGCTCTAAAGAAAACCAGCTTGAAACCGACAGTTATGATCCGGAGATAAATATTTCACATTATCAGACATCTCCGCATGACACACTGGTGCAAAACCTATGAGAGTCACCTAAAAGACTGATTGTTGGGCAAACTTCGGATTCTCACCACCCTATCACTGCTCCTAGGAAAAATCAAGATTTTGGAGCTTATGAGGAATTGGACCATATTATTGAAGATCACCACGATTATTTGAGTGGTCCAATCTTTGAGTCGGTAGTAATTCATGAGATACTTGAACCATATAAAGAACTGACTCCGGAAACATCCGATGTCACCAAAATTCACGACCATCCGGAATTGACATCAAAACCCCCAGCCATAAACCACAAAATCACTAGGAACAATCTCCCTCGACCGAAGCAGCGCATGACCCTTCAAGAATTGGTCAACTTTTACAGGGATTTTTTTGATGAGGAACTCACGAATGCCACATCGGTTACTCAAGATAGGGAGATGAAGAGTGTCCAACTTCCTCCCAATACTTCCCAAGGAAACAAACCGACCAAGAAAGTCCCCTTTGACCTTAGACATCAAGTGATTTCTGAAGAGTCCTCGTTCTATTATGATGTGGTTCATCAGATAAGTGCAATAGGTACAGCTCTGATCCAAGGGCACTTACCTCTGATCGACAAAAGTTGGAGATCCTCTACAGACGACTACTATTCTCTTGAGGACGACTCCGACGATAACTGGTCTTCTTCATCGGCCCCTTCTTCATCACACTTTACATCTCCATACTATCTCCCTCCACACTCCCGCAAGAAGGTCCGTCGCAAACCTCCTTGATCTTGTACATCCGCAAATCTACCTGGTTCCCCATCTGTATTTATCCGATTATACTTAGGCTAACCTGAGCTTAAGTATAGGGAGACCGATACCATTGTTTATACATCACTTCTCTTCTTTTGTTTTTAACCCATCTATACTTAGTACGAGCTATGTCTACATTTCACTTTGTGCCATGAGGGCATAGCACAAGCTAAGTATAGGGGGTGTTTGTATATATTTTATCTACTTTATCCATAGCTCGTACTTTAATCATTTTTATCTAACATCGAGGATGGGTACAAGTAGTGTTTTTAATACCTATTTTTCAAAAAAACAAAAAAACTTTTTGCATTAAAAAAATCATCACTCATGGTCTTGCATTTCATCAAGCATTTCATGCATTCCTTGGTTGATATATTCCTGACACATTCACCATCACTCAAGGCTTGAAGATTTTTTAGGACACTTGATTTCTGAGATCTTGAGATTCTGAGTTAGCCTGCCTTAGTCATTAGGATTTTTAGAACTTAATAATCCTAGTTTGAAAGATTTGAGTGCTATATTGCACTCTTCATCTCTACCTTTAAAAAGAATATGATCAACACAATCACTCCCACAATTGCATGATCGATGAGATGAGTTGAGATATCACTTGAGGAACTAGGACTAGAGATTTGAGTTTAGACCCGGTCTGATGATATTCGAGGATGGGATAAAGTTAATGAAGGCTGCAGAAACCTGAGGGTCAGCAAAACCCTAGCCAGTATATGAAAAAAATTCATATGCTATCTCTTTGATAAATGACCTAAGTGCCAGGGTGTGATAAAACTTAATGAAAATTATTGATCAGTGTGCGCCAACTTTTGGTAAAAGCAGTGGAGCTAGCCAATAAAAGAAAAGGAAAAGAAATGTCAAATAAAAGGTCTATCATCCAAAATCAAATTCCAAATGAGCTTCCACCAATGGCGAGCGCTCCCAAACATTTTCAAAGTGACCACTTGGACCAAGCGCTAATTAGGACCAAGGAGTCGGGCTGATACCATTAAAGGGCTCTGCATCGTAAGCGATACAAGTCTGGGTGTCGAAGGTATCTTAGATACTCAAAAAAGACACACCCCAGTGTACTCCCAGAAAAACAAGTGCAGACGACTCCAAATTCTCTTGACGGACACATTGATCAACAAAATAAAAATATATACTTGTGTTGAGTAATAAGGCACTCGAGAGGTACCTTGTTCCAATGTAAGGGAGAGAAAATCAGACACAATCCTATGCCCTCTAACAGCTGGTCGTCCATCTACACTTTCAAGTCTAACAAACTAATGAGACGGTTGACTGAATAAAGAATAAACTTATTCCCTAGTGTTGAGGATTAAGTCTAGAGGAGAGTATCTTGGATTAGAACTTTGGGTGATGTCTCGACTTGACTCTCATGAATGCAGTACACTAAAAATCGTATCCTTATATTATATGTACAAACAGAGAGTCTAAAAATTAGAGAAGTTGGATTCCTTTTGATTAAAGCTTGGTTGAGCCCAGAATTTTAGAGTCACTCAAATTAAGGGTCCTATATGAATTGAGCCTTGAAAATTCACATACACAGTCAGGGATATATTCAACTAAGTCATTCATTCATTCATGCTCGTGGACGAGCATGGTCTAAGTATAGGGGTATGATGAATCTCGTATTCATCATGCTAAAATTGGTCATTTAGGCTTTGTTCCCCATCATTCACTTGTAATTAATCAATAATAGAGCGTTATTAGCATTCATACATGTGTTAATAATATTTGCATTTCATCGTGCATAAATTGCATTAAGAATTCCAAGTGTAAATTAGCCCAAAAAGCCGCAAACTTCTCCTTTTTTTAATTAGTTCATCCTAACTTCGATTGACCCCAAACCACCTCCATTGTGTAGATATTACTAACCTTATTAAATAAAAAATACAAAAAATTACTAACCCCAATAAGTGTCAAATAATCCCAAAGTCTAATTTCACATCTGACGGACTAAAACGAGCATATCTCCCACAGACTATGCCCGATTTTGGTCTACACACTTTTAAAGTACTCCATTTTCAAATACCTACAAAACAAGACTAATTTGATAAAATTCGGCGCTCATATGTGAAAGTTGGGTTTTGGGCCTCTTTGCGCATTTTGACTTTTTGCTATTTTTGACCTGAGTTTTTATGTGCATAATTAACCCTTTTAATTTTATTTCTTTTTCATTATTGTTCTTTGATGAAAGTTTTATTAAGAGACAGAAAAATTCAAATCCAGATCAAAAATGAAATCAAAGAAACTGACTGAGTCTAAGCGTCCGTTGTAAGTCTATACAAAAGTTGTGTGTTTCTTACTTTTATTTTATTTTCCTATTTTCGTATTTATTAAAAATCCAAAATATTTTGATTAGTGTGTAATTATTTTTCTTGTATTTTATCGTAATTTTTCTAGATTTTTATCCTCTCTAAAATCACCAAAAATTACAAAATTCAAAAAAGCTGGTTTTCTTTACACATCGAAAACCACCAAAAATATCACATCGCACAGATGACCTCTTTTGCTCGTGGGTCCTTCATGAAAGTTGTAGATCTCATCGAGACGAACAATGTTCGTGAAGGAAAGTTTTCGATCCGAGGTCCTCTTCTCTCTCTTTCCTCATTATTTTTGAAATTTTTTGGGGGTGACACGTGGCATCCCGAGAGCATACCACATGTCACCCACATCTCAGCCCACCCCACTCTCTCTCTCTCTCCTACTCGAGTCACGTGCCTAGCACATGACTTCCCTTCATCTTCTCCAGCCATTCACCCCCCCTGCGAATCCACCATGCACGGCCATAAACTCCACTCCTCCTCCAACCGTTACTCGTGCCACGGCCATTCACCTCCCTTGTCAGACGTTACGTCACCCCTTCTATAAAAACCAGCCATAGCCAGCCTTCACCCGCATCCTCCCTTCTCCATGCTTGCCGGTGACAGCGGCGTACCCTCTGTTGGCATGATCCAAGGTGTCCAGCTAACACCTTGCTGCTACTCAGGCAGTTGATCTTCACGCACATCGGCGTTGAAGCAGACATCGAGAGCAGCGCCTCACGGCTGTCCTCCCCGGGCGAAGTTCATCATCTCCGTCATTGCAGGTATACCGCCTCGCCCTCCGGTCAAATACAACCTCTGACTGCCTTGCAAGGGCCGGGACCCCTTTCCCTCGCCTCTCCCTCCGTGCATCCTTCGCTCGGTCGTGTGTCCGTCGAGCACCTCCATCGACCACCGCCTCGCGACGCCGGCTCCACCCCACCGCAACTCCGCCTCGTAGCTAGCGTCTACGCCCCATTCACCCCCTCTACCATCCTCCTCCATCGGTCGACGCCGAGGTCGCGCCCACCGTCCCCGCACCACCTCCTGCTCGTCCTCATCAGAGTACAGTCGCCGTCAGATTGGGAGCTCAAGCCCTTGATCCGACAGCCCGTAGGCTGCCACGTCAGCAGACCGAGCCTAGGCCCTGGCCTATGGCTCGGACTCTCCCGAGCCTCTGCCTCTGAAGCTGAACCTCCACCTCGGTCCCAAGCTTGAGGTATCCCCACCGAGCCTCTGGTTCGGGGTCCGAACCTCAGGCCCGGGCCCGAACCACAGGCTCGGCCGCCCAAGCCTCCACAGGCACGTGCAAGGCACGTGTGTGTCGGAAAAATTGCAGCCACACCCCAGGCATTTCCATAAATTGCAAGAATACCCCGCTAGGGTTAAATTATATCTGGGCCCCTCCAACTTTTATACAATTACAGATAAGCCCCTCTAGGGACCTCTTTGAGAAAAACTTTATTTTATTTAATTTTAGTCCTAGAATTTCATTCTAGCATATCTTTTTCATACGAACTCCGCTTTGAGCATATAATATGTCATTTTGAAGCCATTTCCATGCTCCATCTCCTTGCATGATTTGTGGTCAGATCTAAGACCATTCTGGTTGATTGTTATTAGAAAATCAATTTGCTCTATGCAGACTGATCTGCGACATTTTGTTTGAAAAATTAACAGTGGCTTTTGTAGGGATTTGGCTAGGGTTTTCAAATTGAACACTTCTCTCAGGATTATTGATTATGTTATTTGAAGGATTTAATCAGTGCAGGGAACTCATTTGAGGAAAGAGAATTGTTGGATATATTTTTGAGGAACCAATTTGTGTACGAATATGATTTGATCTCATAATCCTCTAGCTTGCATTTTGGGATTAATTGAAAATATCTCATTCGAAATAATCTCTTTCGATCTTTGATTGTCTTTCAAGAATTAATTGATAAATTTCATTGAGGATTGAATCTTATACTTCACAGATCCTGAGCATAATCGTCTCTGTTTATTTTCTTTGCATCACATCTTCATCTTTGCATTGTATATTTTCTTAACACATAACTTAATCAAGCATTAATTACTTATTAATTTTAATTAATAACCACGCAACTAAAAATCACTGTTCTCTGTGTTCGGCCTTGGTAAACTTGCCAAGTAAAAATATTCCACAACATTTACAGATTGTGGTATTTTGATCGATCGAAATTCGCCTCCTATACTACAATTCATCATTATTAAAGATGTGGATTTCGCGTTCATCAACGGTGGGACATGATTGGGCCACGTCATCCGCAGAAGGACAAAATGAAATTAAAAGAAGAAATAAATGGAAATTAAATAATATTCTATGTATTTAACTTTTGGTAAAACATAAAAATGTTTATTATTTTATGTAGTATTTTAATCCTATTTTTATTTTTTATGGATTTATTGATTACATGTTACTTTTTACAAGTATATTTATAGGTATATTGACCTATGTTTTGTATATTTTATTTTTATTTTAAATTTTATTATTTTATATACATATTTTATATATTTATAAATTATTTAGTTATACACAAATATATTTTATTGTATTTTTCTAATGTATTTTGTACACTTCAATAAATACAGATATTAATTATATAGGTATAAGTATAGTATATTCATCTATGTATTTTTATAGACTATTTTATTTTGTTATTTTTTATGGTTTTATTTTATTATAATTATGTACATATATTATAAAGAATATTTAAAAATATAAAAATATGTAATTATAAAAATTATAAAGAATATATAAAATAAATATCTTATTCAAGTATATAATACAATAGGGGGTCCAAAAGCTCACTTTTGCATCTTAACTCCAAATTAAATGAAACCACCTTTATTGAAGAGCTAATAAAATTTTATATACAATTAAAGTGATTCTGGTACAATTTGAGTTCATATGGAGATATGGGATTGGGGAGTTCGAATTTTGGTCTCTTATTCTGAGTGTAGAATGTACACTGTGTATTATTTTTATGTGAAATAAATTTTATATTTTTCTATTTATTTTTATCTATAACTTCCATGTACAAAGTTTCTTTATTTGAGGTATAAATAGTAAAGATTAGAATAGGGCCCAAAAATTAATTATTGGAGAATAAAAATTAGGGTTTTAATTGAGTTTTTGACATGTAGCTCCCCTACTTTATTCCTTGTCGACCAAGTCATCATGATGCCTAGGTCTCGAGGTCTAGGGTCATAAAATACCTTTGGTATTTTTTTTCTTTTTCTTTTCTTTTCTTATTCTCTTAATTTGGCTTTAAATAATTTATTTTATACAATATTTATGCATCAAATAATGAATGTTAATTTATGCAAAATAATGACATTTACATGCATTTAACTAGGGTTTAAAGGCCAAAAGGAAAGCATAAAGGTGATGAGATGGAGATACATCACTAAGGCGTAAACCCTAGCCTTCAGGTAGCTCGAAGGTTATGCACAAGATTCTTGGAAACTCAACCATACATGGCCATGGAGAAGCATCACAAAACATTGGTATGTAGGCAGAATGTCATGGATCTCTTAGTTGTGTGACGAATCCTAAATTGCCAACGTTAATTATGGGGAATATCGAACGTTTAAACTAATACTGAATGAGTCATTGTCGGGCAATAGGAATCGGTCAAGAAATAACCACAATAAATTAATCAATTTTATTCAACGTGGTTTTATGTTTATTTTACTTGAGCAAGTCCCAAGGTCAAACTCAAGAGACAAAGGAACAACCTAGAATTTTTTCTATCAAAGTTCGTGCACGATGTTCGAGACGGAATTTTTTATGGTATTTTTAATGCAATTTGGAATGCAAAATGCAAATGTGGCCAATTTTAGGGACTAAAATACGATTTCCAATTAAACAATGTTCAAAAATATTAAACTTGGTCGAGATGTCAATTATGATGAAATGAATGCATTGTAATTTTTTGGAATTTTTGAATGCAAGATAAATGTTTTATGGATTTATGAATGCAAACGATGCGAATTTCAATATTTAATTATAATAAATATTAAACCTATTTATTTACAAGGGATAAAATTATTCAAGATCTATCACTAGGTGATCGATCTAAGAATACTAAACCTCAAAAATATAAGATTTAATACCTATTAAAATATAAAGATTGAAATAGGCAAAATGATATTTTCAGGGAAAACCATGTATACAAATACAATTCTTTTTGGGCACATTGTTAAACACAACTAATTCTATGATCCTTGAATTTTTGGTAATTTTTCGAGTAATGGTTAATTTAATATGAAAATTAAAGCATAAAATGGGGAAAATATGAAATATATCACAAGAATATTAATTATTAATTAATCACAGACACCAAAAAATGTCACAAGCATGCCATAATATAGAGAATTAATTGAAGAACATGGTATTATTTTTTAATAATAAAAATAATGCAATAAAGAGGTCTAAAATAACGGGGGAACATAGGGGTGTCAATGCAAATTACAATGATTAATTAAAAGAATAAAACTACAGAGAAGGACTATTTCGTAATAACCTAAATGTTGGGGGATTCTGTAAAAATGTCAAGCGGTCACGTGCCAGGCACGTGACCCTTGAGCAGATTGGGCGGCTGGTAATACTTGGGTCCTTCAGGGGTGTTTGCACAAATAACCCCAAGAGGGGCGTGCGTCTCACGTATTCCCTCCTGCACGTGCACCTCACGTGTGGAGGGCCTCGGGTCAGCCCCTGGCGATGCTTTGGTGGAGCTGGCAGGGCTTGGTGCAGTGTGCGCATGTTGGCCTGTGATCGGTTGTGGCTCGTTGGTTGCTCCGGTGGCAGAGTGGAGGAGAACGTGTCTTCCCGGTCATAGCTTGTGGCGGAGATGGTATTTCTGGCTATCAATGGTTGAGGCAGATCGACGGAATCGAGGGTAGTCGTAGTGTGGATGCAGTCCAGTGCCTTGCTGCCCAGCGGCAGGTGGAGATGCTTCTCGAATCACGGCTGAAGGCGGAGAAGCTTTTGCATGGAGTCGTGGTAGTCGGAGATGCAGTGGTCGATGGGAGGGGCGATCGACGAGATGAAAGGGTCGGTCAACGAGAATGATGTGATGATGGAGGTGGAATCAGAAGGGGTGGAAGACGATCGATGAGGTCGAGGAAAAAGATGGCGAGGCGGAGAGAGTGATGCCTAGGGAGGTGCAATGCTCGACAACTCGAAGTCAGAGCAGAGCAGCGCGGTAAACTCGTGTTGCAACAGCTGCTAGCGGCTGGATCTCGTCGGCGAAGAAGGGTTGCTATGACGGCGCTAGCACCGTTGCTAGGACGAAAATCCCTTATTGCTGATGATCAATGGATGTCGGGGAAGCAGGGCAGTGCAGTCTCTTAAATAGGCGTGGGTGAGGGGGATGGAGATGGCAGGTGATCGTGAACGGTGGGGATCGCAATTCGGATGAGGATTTGATTTGAGGGGTGACGAGATTTGATGTCCGGAGAGGGTGCGATATGGGATGAGGATCGGAGATGGGATACGGGCGTGGATATGGGCAGCGAGATGGTGGACAGTCATGCGGTCGCAAAAGGAAAGGGCGGCAATGATGAGCGGTTGGTGGCGGTGCCGCCCAGATCAGGGAAAAAGTGGGATGAGGATGGAGAACCTCGACCGTCCGAGTGACCGAGATAGGGCAGCTGAGATAATGCCATGTGGAAGATTAGTTTTATTTAATTTTTTTAATTCTTAAAGTTTTTAAAAAATAAATGGAAAATAAAGGTTAAAAATGGGTGACACGTGGTGGCTTCTGGAGCTGCCACGTGTCAACCCCAGAAAAATCAAAAACTAAATACAATAATAAATATGTAGAAAATAGTAAATGACCTCAGATCGAAAAAATTTCTTCACGAAGTTGCTCGTCTCGATGAGATCTACAACTTTCATGAAGACACAAAAAATCGATTATTTATGCAAAGTGATATTTTTGGGCTATCCCATGTACAAAGAATACCTTGATTTTTGGGTTTTCTAATTTTTTGTCATTTTTAAGTCAAATAAAAATCCGGAAAAATATGATAAAATCAAAGATAAATATTTACACATTAATCTAATTTTTTGGATTTTTAATCAACAGACAGTTAGTGAAGACTCTGACTCAATTACTTTCTTTGATTTCAAGATCAGTTTGAATTGAATTTTTACGCATTTTAATAAAACTTTTATCAAAGAAAATAAATGAAAAAGAAATAAAATAAAAAGAGTCAATTATGTACATAAAATAATAGGTCAAAAACTAATATAATACAAAATGTACAAAAGAGGCCCAAAACCCAACTTTCATATATGAGCTCCAATTCACTTGAGAGTGGTCTTGTTTTGAAGGTAATTGAATATACATTAGTTCAGAAGTGAGTAGGATCAAATCAGATACTATATAAATAAGATATCGAGGTTTTAGTCTGAAAATCTTATAATTAGGATTTGGGTTTTTGGTCCACTTATTTAGGTTGTTAGTGATATTTACACAATGGAGGTGGTTTCAAGTCATTGGAGTTAGCATGAATTAGTTAAAATAGGGGAAGTTAGGCTATTTTATAGGTCATTTTGGCTTAGATTTTTAGCTTCTTATTTTGTGTAATAATGAGTGATAAAATGCAATTCTTATCAAAATATGCATGAATGTTAATTATGCAGAATAAATGAAGAAATGCCAATGAATTTTAGGGATTTGAGCCTAATTCATGACTTTTAAAGTGATGAATCTGAGATTCATCATCCCCCTATACTTAAACCATGCTTGTCCTTGAGCATCAAAAGAAATGCAATGAGGTGAAATGAGATTGGGTTCCATACCAAGTCCATGAGCAGAAGGTGAAAATAGAACTAGATCAAACCTTTGGATTATTAGTGTGGTGGAACTTCCGTGAGACTTAAAAATTTAAATCAACAGCCTTCAAGTTCTATACATCATTGTCATAGTTTCGGCTCAGAAGTCATCTTAGATCAATCCTCCTCCCATAGCATACCCCATGAACATTGAACAATTGACTCAAGTGTGTGAAGGGTTTTAGCTCTTCCCATCCAGAATATCGGACTATCATGCAAATCTTCTCTCCAATAACTCGTCCTCGGGGAGTCAGGTATTTCCTTCTAAGGTATGTCGTGTTGTGTTCACAATCGAATAGAGGAAGAAGTTAGAAGAAGGAGAAAAGAACTGGAGGGTGGCCAGTGTAGTCACCTCTCCTTGTGAAGCCGGCCAGTTTAGCCAAGTCTCCACCAAGATCTGCAGGTTTTCTTGAAGGTTGGACATTTTTGGTCAAATGTTTATTTGGTAGTGGTTTCTTTGTATTTGGGTTTTTGGTAGATTTGCATGGATATTGTTGTGCCCCTACAGATATGGAATATATTTTTCCATACATGTTTTGGGGTCTTAGAAAAGAATTATGCCCAGCTGTCCATCCCTTTTCCGAAGCTTTATTTCAACCCGTACTCCGATCTTTAGATGTCCACGCTACCAGAAAAGAAACTCACACAGTCTTCCAATACTCCTCTGAGTTGAGCTAAATGCATAGTGTGAGAGTACAAATTAATTACCTATTCCAGAGTCGTACCCAGAATGAAGAGACCAGGTTAGACACTGAGTCAAACACTGTACATTGTCATGTTGAACTCGAAGAATTAAGTCAAAGACCTGAAGCTTCTAAAATCTTATTTCTCCATGAAGTTCCTCTGAAAATTAGGTGGATTAAGGTCAAGTCCAGACCACTCTCAGTTTCTGCTCATGACTCAGTTCAGAACCTAAGGGCTTTTCACAAATGCATGTAATATTGGATGAAGTGCAGGTACGTGAAATGCAGACACTTTTTTTTACTTTGGAATTTTTTGTGATTTTTTTAATGGAAGAAATTTTTTTCTTTTATGAAGAAATGATTAAGAAGCCATTTTTATTTGTTGGACATGGCCAGTGTTAGTAGCGGAACTTCTTTTCTTCTTTTGTTTGTTTTTCTTATTTTCTTCAAGTTAGTTACCCACCCCATAAATACATATAGACTTACGTAAAAGTACAAGCTATGGGTAAAGTATATATATAGTATATATACACACCCCCTATACTTAGTGATTGTTGTGTCCTCAGAGCACAAGAAGCGTAAAGAAGACATAGCTCGGGATAAGCGTAAGACAGTGAAAAACAAAAAGAAAAAGAGATATCAGCCCGCCCTTATACTTAGGCTGTGAACAGTCTAAGTATAGAAGAAGAGAGAAACTGAGGTGGTCAGGAGATGTGAATGAGGAGAGTATATACAGATGAGCATTGGTTCCCCCTATACTTAGGCTCTGGTCAGCCTAAGTATAGAAGAAGGGTTGCTATGACGGCGCTAGCACCGTTGCCAGGACGAAAATCCCTTATTGCTGATGATCAATGGATGTCGGGGAAGCAGGGCAGTGCAGTCTCTTAAATAGGCGTGGGTGAGGGGGATGGAGATGGCAGGTGATCGTGAACGGTGGGGATCGCGATTCGGATGAGGATTTGATTTGAGGGGTGACGAGATTTGATGTTCGGAGAGGGTGCGATATGGGATGAGGATCGGAGATGGGATACGGGCGTGGATATGGGCAGCGAGATGGTGGACAGTCATGCGGTCGCAAAAGGAAAGGGCGGCAATGATGAGCGGTTGGTGGCGGTGCCGCCCAGATCAGGGAAAAAGTGGGATGAGGATGGAGAACCTCGACCGTCCGAGTGACCGAGATAGGGCAGCTGAGATAATGCCATGTGGAAGATTAGTTTTATTTAATTTTTTTAATTCTTAAAGTTTTTAAAAAATAAATGGAAAATAAAGGTTAAAAATGGGTGACACGTGGTGGCTTCTGGAGCTGCCACGTGTCAACCCCAGAAAAATCAAAAACTAAATACAATAATAAATATGTAGAAAATAGTAAATGACCTCAGATCGAAAAAATTTCTTCACGAAGTTGCTCGTCTCGATGAGATCTACAACTTTCATGAAGACACAAAAAATCGATTATTTATGCAAAGTGATATTTTTGGGCTATCCCATGTACAAAGAATACCTTGATTTTTGGGTTTTCTAATTTTTTGTCATTTTTAAGTCAAATAAAAATCCGGAAAAATATGATAAAATCAAAGATAAATATTTACACATTAATCTAATTTTTTGGATTTTTAATCAACAGACAGTTAGTGAAGACTCTGACTCAATTACTTTCTTTGATTTCAAGATCAGTTTGAATTGAATTTTTACGCATTTTAATAAAACTTTTATCAAAGAAAATAAATGAAAAAGAAATAAAATAAAAAGAGTCAATTATGTACATAAAATAATAGGTCAAAAACTAATATAATACAAAATGTACAAAAGAGGCCCAAAACCCAACTTTCATATATGAGCTCCAATTCACTTGAGAGTGGTCTTGTTTTGAAGGTAATTGAATATACATTAGTTCAGAAGTGAGTAGGATCAAATCAGATACTATATAAATAAGATATCGAGGTTTTAGTCTGAAAATCTTATAATTAGGATTTGGGTTTTTGGTCCACTTATTTAGGTTGTTAGTGATATTTACACAATGGAGGTGGTTTCAAGTCATTGGAGTTAGCATGAATTAGTTAAAATAGGGGAAGTTAGGCTATTTTATAGGTCATTTTGGCTTAGATTTTTAGCTTCTTATTTTGTGTAATAATGAGTGATAAAATGCAATTCTTATCAAAATATGCATGAATGTTAATTATGCAGAATAAATGAAGAAATGCCAATGAATTTTAGGGATTTGAGCCTAATTCATGACTTTTAAAGTGATGAATCTGAGATTCATCATCCCCCTATACTTAAACCATGCTTGTCCTTGAGCATCAAAAGAAATGCAATGAGGTGAAATGAGATTGGGTTCCATACCAAGTCCATGAGCAGAAGGTGAAAATAGAACTAGATCAAACCTTTGGATTATTAGTGTGGTGGAACTTCCGTGAGACTTAAAAATTTAAATCAACAGCCTTCAAGTTCTATACATCATTGTCATAGTTTCGGCTCAGAAGTCATCTTAGATCAATCCTCCTCCCATAGCATACCCCATGAACATTGAACAATTGACTCAAGTGTGTGAAGGGTTTTAGCTCTTCCCATCCAGAATATCGGACTATCATGCAAATCTTCTCTCCAATAACTCGTCCTCGGGGAGTCAGGTATTTCCTTCTAAGGTATGTCGTGTTGTGTTCACAATCGAATAGAGGAAGAAGTTAGAAGAAGGAGAAAAGAACTGGAGGGTGGCCAGTGTAGTCACCTCTCCTTGTGAAGCCGGCCAGTTTAGCCAAGTCTCCACCAAGATCTGCAGGTTTTCTTGAAGGTTGGACATTTTTGGTCAAATGTTTATTTGGTAGTGGTTTCTTTGTATTTGGGTTTTTGGTAGATTTGCATGGATATTGTTGTGCCCCTACAGATATGGAATATATTTTTCCATACATGTTTTGGGGTCTTAGAAAAGAATTATGCCCAGCTGTCCATCCCTTTTCCGAAGCTTTATTTCAACCCGTACTCCGATCTTTAGATGTCCACGCTACCAGAAAAGAAACTCACACAGTCTTCCAATACTCCTCTGAGTTGAGCTAAATGCATAGTGTGAGAGTACAAATTAATTACCTATTCCAGAGTCGTACCCAGAATGAAGAGACCAGGTTAGACACTGAGTCAAACACTGTACATTGTCATGTTGAACTCGAAGAATTAAGTCAAAGACCTGAAGCTTCTAAAATCTTATTTCTCCATGAAGTTCCTCTGAAAATTAGGTGGATTAAGGTCAAGTCCAGACCACTCTCAGTTTCTGCTCATGACTCAGTTCAGAACCTAAGGGCTTTTCACAAATGCATGTAATATTGGATGAAGTGCAGGTACGTGAAATGCAGACACTTTTTTTTACTTTGGAATTTTTTGTGATTTTTTTAATGGAAGAAATTTTTTTCTTTTATGAAGAAATGATTAAGAAGCCATTTTTATTTGTTGGACATGGCCAGTGTTAGTAGCGGAACTTCTTTTCTTCTTTTGTTTGTTTTTCTTATTTTCTTCAAGTTAGTTACCCACCCCATAAATACATATAGACTTACGTAAAAGTACAAGCTATGGGTAAAGTATATATATAGTATATATACACACCCCCTATACTTAGTGATTGTTGTGTCCTCAGAGCACAAGAAGCGTAAAGAAGACATAGCTCGGGATAAGCGTAAGACAGTGAAAAACAAAAAGAAAAAGAGATATCAGCCCGCCCTTATACTTAGGCTGTGAACAGTCTAAGTATAGAAGAAGAGAGAAACTGAGGTGGTCAGGAGATGTGAATGAGGAGAGTATATACAGATGAGCATTGGTTCCCCCTATACTTAGGCTCTGGTCAGCCTAAGTATAGAAGAAGGGTGGAAATGAGGCGATCGTGAGATGGGGAGAATGGTATGTACAGATGGCATCAGTCCCCCCCCCCCCCCCCGCATACTTAGGCATTGGCCTAAGTAGAGGAAGAAGATGTACAAGGAGATTGATGAGGTCGGTAGGGAGTGCGAGAAGAATAAAGATTATATGTACAGCTTGTGTCTGATTACTTTTCCTCATGTAGGGTGATCTGATGAGTCTTCAATGTGCTCGCTCTGCATGAAGTAGATGGCCTCAACTTGGGTTCTTTGCTCTTTAGATGATTCTACATATAGCCTCAGCAATTGCCCATTCACTGAGAATGGTTGTGCACCATCTTTGAGTTCGGCAATATCCATGCTTCCATTGTTATGCACATTGATAACAATGCAGGGACCCATCTATTTTGATTTGAGTTTCCCGTGAAAAATCTTCAACCAGGCATTCAACAACCACACTTTCTACCCAGGGACAAAGGTTTTATTTCTAATGTGTCTGACATGCCATCTCTTGACCTTGTCCTTATAGATCACACTATATTCATATGCTTGGTTTTGGATTTCAATTAGCTCATTCAGATTTAAGTACCAGCATAGTTTCCCTAGGTGACAACTCTTATTAAGCTTTTTTTATTTCCCATTCTGATTTGTGAATTAGCTCTGCAAGTAGATGGCATGGCTTACCACGGATCGTCCTAAAAGGTGAAGTTCTGAGTGGAGTCTGATAGGTTGTCCAATAGGCCCACAAAACCTGGTCCAAAAGTTGAGACCAGTTCTTCCTATCTGTACGAACCAACTTTTGAAGAATACCCTTCACCTCTCTATTAGAAACCTCGGCCATGCCATTAGATTGTGGGTGATATGGATTGTCCATTCTATGCTAAAATTTATTAGCTAATGATCTCAGTTCCCTATTCACAAAGTGGCTTCCCCCATCTGAAATCAGAACTTTTGGGATCCCGCACCTTGCAATGATATGATCCTTGATAAACTTACAGACAATTTTGCAATATGTGGTTCAGGTTGGGATAGCCTCCACCCATCTTGACAAATAATCAACTGCCAACAAGATGT
Organism: Ottelia alismoides; assembly: GCA_037367405.1. NCBI lineage: Eukaryota > Viridiplantae > Streptophyta > Magnoliopsida > Alismatales > Hydrocharitaceae > Ottelia > Ottelia alismoides. Next base: position 165,713 of record JAZKJV010008197.1, read on the forward strand.
ATTCAAATTCATGGCTACTTGGAAAAGGACCCATAAAATCAATTCCCCATGCATCAAAAATATCACAGAAAATCACGGCTTGCATGGGCATTTCATTTTTATATCCAACAGTCCCTTCCATTCTTTAACAAATTGGGCACGATCGCACAAAATCATTGGTATCTCGAAATAAGGTCTACCAGTAAAATCCACATTGGAGTACCTTGTGCGCAGTTCTCTTTCCCGAATGGTGTCCTCCAACCTCAAGTGAATGACAGTGTGAGGACACTCTGGTATTCCTCCTGAGGAATACATCTTCTCCAGACGCAATCTGATCCTACATAGAAAAGGAAAGGATCGTCCCAATGGTATTTTCTTGAATCCGACTTCAGTTGGTCTGGGAGTACCATGGAACTGACTCAGTAACGCAAACTGACTCATCTGGAAAAGTATCTTTAATTGGTCCAGTATAATCATTTTGCTCAATTCGGGGAAGGTGATCAGCAACAACATTCTTTATTCCAGGTATATCCGTGATCTCCAAATTAAATTCCTGGATTAATAAAATCCATCTCAGAAGACATGGCTTGGCATCCTTTTTTCCATTAGATATCTGATTGTTGTGTGATCAGTAAAAATTGTCACCTTGGAGCCCAATATATATGATACAATTTTTTCTAGGGCCCAAACTACTGCGAGCATTTCCTTTTCAGTTACTGTATAATTTCTTTGTGCAGGTTCCAAAACATTGCTCGCATAGTGAATCGCATAAGGTATCCCATTCCGACTTTGTCCAAGCACAACCCAGACATCAAAATCTGATGCATCAGTCATGATATCAAAGGGAAGAGACCAGTCGGGAGCTTGTAATATCGGTGATTCACAGATTTTTTTTTCAGGAGCTCAAAGGCCTCTAAACACTTGTGATTTACAATGAACTCGATGTCTTTCCCTAAGAGCTCAGTTAGTGGGCGGGCGATCTTTGGAATCATAGATAAATCTTCGATAAAATCCATCATGCCCTAAGAATGACCTCACTAACTTTACATTGGTTGGTGGCTCAAGTTTCTTGATCACATCCACCTTGGCAGGGTCAACTTCCATTCCCTTTTTGGAGATGACATGCCCCAACACGATACCCTCTGTCACCATAAAGTGACTTTTCTCCCATGAGAGTACCAAATTAACCTCCCTACATCTATTGAGGACTCAGTCCAAGTACGTTAAACATGTATCAAATGAATCACTATGGATCGAGAGGTCATCCATGAAGACTTCCAGAAAGTCGCCTACCATTTCAGCAAATACGGTGATCATGCATCGATGAAATGTGCCCAGGGCATTACAAAGCCCGAATGGCATGTGCTTGAATGCGTAAGTACCAAAAGGACATGTAAATATGGTCTTTTCCTGATCCTCGGGAGCGATGGCAACTTGATTGTAGCCTGAGTACCGATCAAGAAAACAGGAGAATGCTTTCCCTACAAGTCTCTCCAAGATTTGATCAGTAAATGGTAGTGGAAAGTAATCTTTCTTGGTTGCAGCACTCAGACGCCTATATTCTACACAAACATACCATGACGTGGGTACTCTTGTCACGATCTCTACTCCCTCCTCGTTGTTGACCATCTGGATTCCTGACTTCTTCGGGACAACATGAAGGGGGGCCACCCACTTGGAGTCTAAAATGGGGTATATAAACCATGCCTTGCATCATTTCACAATATCTTTCTTAACTATTTCCCGGAGATTAGGGCTTAATCTTCTCTGGAATTCACGGGAAGGTCTTGTGTTATCCTCAACATAAATTTGGTGTGAGCAGAGAGAGGAGTTGATTCCCGCGAGATCCGACACAGTCCAACCAATGGCCTTGCAATTTTGCTAAAGAACATCAAGCAATCTAGATTCCTGGTCTTCGGTTAATTATGAGCTAATGATCACAGGAAATTTCTCCTTGGGTCCCTCAAGAAATGCATACTTGAGTGTAGGAGGAAGTGGTTTCAGCTGAGGAAAATCTGAATCATCAATTAGGTTTGGTTGAATGGCCTTAGAGTCTGGCTCTGTGTTGGTTGATGGTAAATCAATCTGTGATGTGCTGGCTACCAATTCTGATGCAAGGTGAATCGAATCACAAAAATAGTGCGGTAATTCGGACAACACTGCGTCCGACTCATCGTCTATATTTTGTGACTATCTTGAAGAAGATGGGACTGATAAATCTAGAGGGATTCCTATGTGATCAAAGGTATAGATATATGTGTCTCTAGATAGTTCAGGCGACATCTCACAAACTGCATTGTTCACTATTTCTTCTTCTGATGAGGAGATCTCACTATCAACTTCTAGAATTTGAAACCAACGGCCATTAGTGCTAATGAAGTTGCATTCTGACAATTCTGAGTATTTAGCGGTAGATTCGGAATCGGGTCTTTGCCACTTTGTCTGCTTCATCTCGAAGTCCACCTCTCCGCCTGGAGAGTGGAATTTCATCATTCATGTATCGTAATCGAATACTGCTTTAGCGGTCTACAAGAATGGTCTTCCAAGAATGATTTGAGATTCTCTCCAATGGTTCGGAGTTTCCATATCAAGGATAGTGAAGTCCACCTTGTACTATGTACCCTTGATCAAGATGACCACATCCTTTACTTCTCCCTTAATCCTTTTAATGGATTTATCCGCAAATTGGAGAAGATATAATGATTTTCTGAGAGGTCCTAACTCCAATTTGTAGTATAAGGCTAAGGGGAGAAGATTGATTGAAGAACCATTATCTAGTAGTGTGCGTGTGAATGCAATGTCGCCAATGCAATTCTCCACATAGTGAGCACCCAGGCCCCTTTTTTTTCTTGGTAGATGCTGATTTTTGACACATTTGGTAGTTGTCACTGTCAAGATATGAGTCTCCACAAATTGACTTGGTTTCTTCATGCGGGTCTGGGTAGGAGTGCATTTTATTTCAAGTATTTACGGAGTGTTGGATTATTTGCCACATATTGATCAAATAGTACTTTTACGGTAGTGTTTTCTTGGCAAAATTGTGGCATTTCTAGGTCTTCTTGAATGATTTTCTTTGGTTTGCGTCTTCCTCCCATAAGAGCATGGGGGAAAGGAACGGAAGCAGTCGAGACAGGATATAAAGAACCCGAATCATAAATAAGAGAATCTTTATTAGAAATGGGGTTTTTATTGCAAACATTTTGTTGCTGATAATAATCAAAGTCATGTTGTTGAAAAGATGACAAAGGTATATTTGCAGCAACTGGAGGTGCACGGTCCTCTGTAGATTCCATGCATGCTTTTCCTTTTTCATGTGCTGGGATCTTCATTGGTACTGAATTCAGGCTTCCTTCTTCTTCACTCTCAGAAGTATCCTCCGGTTGATCTTTCGAGTCTTCTTGATCCATTTCCCATGCCCGATCAGGTACGTCCACGATCCTTCCGCTTCTAAGTGACATGGCATTGATATTGTCAAATGAAAGGATCTCATGTTCAGTTATGGGAAAGGTTGAGTAGTATACCTGCCCATTTTGTTGGGAAGATTGAGATTTGTTCAAGCTATTATGGTTAGCTTGATCTTGGGCGAGAATGGTTGTAACAGGGGTTGTCTGTTCATCTCTCCAACAGGACAAGTGATTAACATCAACCCGTAGATCTTGTAGTTCATTTCGAAAATAGTGGATCTCCTCGAGCATCTGTTGATGGATATCTACGGGTCCTCGTTGAGAGTTGGATGGTTGAGATGGTGGTTTTGATGGATGACCTTGTGGTGCTTCGTATTGTTGTTGGTATTGCTGAAATGCTTGTTGATGTTGATTCCGGTGGTTGTATGGTTGTTGCTAATGTTTTTGATGCTGGGATGAGGCTTTATTCTGAGTGTACTGAGGGGCGGGTGGAAGTGTTGCGTTATAGAAAGTGGTGGGATGTTGATAAGGCTGACGATCCCCCATATTACCATGTTAGGAAGGATCTTGAGTGTACCAGATGTCATTCACCTCAAACATCGGAGGTGGTGTTTCTTTTACGATCTCAGCTGCTGAGGGTGACTGCTAGAAAGGATGGGCATAGGATTGGTCTTGAGCCCATGGTTGTTGTTGTCCTGATGTTGGCTGCTCCTGGACGTGATGTACACGATAAATGGGAACCGCGGATGTAGCTGGTATCCCAATCTTGGATACCTTCTTGGTCAGCTCCTCCATTTGCTTTGGAAACAGGGAGATCCTATTATCAATGTCATTCATCCTCTTATCAATCTGATCCACAACTACTAACTTATCAACGATGATGCTCATGTTTAGAATCAAATCCTCCGCTATTTCTGCAACAGTTTTTTTCCTCCTTTAGACTGAAGTGTGTGTAGGGAATCGGTATACATCTATTGGTTCATGCTTTTCTGGGGTTTTAATTATTTGAATTATGAACAAGTCGTTGCAACCCAATCAAGCGTCAACAGACAAACAATTTTTCTTCTCTCGCTGCAAAATAATTACAGAAAATAATGTGGAGCAAGAGAAATTTTTGCTACATATTTACCTGTATTGAGGACAGGATCGAACTTAGGGAGGCCACAATTCGCGAGGGTTATTCAATTAATCAAAAAATCAATTAAAAGAAAAAGGAGGAATCTCAAAGGCAAACTATCCTTGGTTTTGTAGAAAAAATTCTTTTTTATTTTTTTTTATATTTTTTTATTTCTATTTTTTTTCTGATTTGAAATTTTTAGTGATTTTAATTTTGCATTTTTTAAAATTCCAAATAAAGAATAATATGCACAACAAAAGAACTACGCATACCAAACTCTTTTCGTATTTTTCAATTATATCAAAAATACTCAGAAAAATCCAAAAAATTGTTTTTGTGTTTTAAATATTTAGAAATGTTTTTGGGAATTTTTGTAGAATTTTCAGATGTTTTTCTATTTTTCTAAAAATCAAACAGTGGCAAAAATGATAAACAGTGAACAACCTGGAGTAATTTGCAACTTAAAAATATTTTAATTACCGTAAACTCCTGAAAGTTATTTTTATGATGAAATTTATGTAAATATCTACAAATAGGAACTGAAATCACAATTTTCAGATTTTTGTTGATTTTTTTATTTTTATAAGATTTTTGATATTTTTCATTTTTTGTATTTTGAAAAGAATTAAATGCATGAAATTTCGATAGAAATTAAAAGGTAATGAAATACAACTACTTTAATTTTTTTGGAATTTCAGAGTAATATTCAAATTTTATGAATTTTTTAATTTTAGGAAGAGAAAAAACATTGTTTTTAATTTTTTTTTATAATAAGAAATGGTGACAAAATGCAATGAAAAATTTATGCAAAGGTAAGCACATCATGGGCATAGCATAATTTTCTCAGAATTTTTGAGCTATAAAAACGATTTATTCCAATGAAAAGATCATGCAAATTTAAAATCTGGAAATGAGGGACTAAAATGTAAATGTTTGAAGTTCTTGAATTAAAATGTAACAATAAATAAAGTGCAATAAAAATCGAAAATTACCCAAAGAGAGCGTGTTATGCACGTGATCTCTGATTAACAGGGGTGTTCATGCAATTTTCAGAACTTTGGAGGGGGTAGTTGCAAATTTTTCTAGGATAAAATAATAACCCTAGGGTTCTGTCTCTCCCCTTCCTTCGTTTCATCAATCAAAAGCCAAAGCAAGAGGTCACGGGCACGCCGCCCATGTTCAGGATAGAGGGACACGGCGAGCTCGTTGCATTGACAGCGGAGGGCGGCTATGCCACACGAGTGGCGATGGTGGAGAGCAGAAGGGGATGCACGGAAGGGATCAAGGGTCGTCGTTGCCACCTTCAAAGGAGGAGGGTCACGGTCTGGAGCACATCACCTTGGCGGAGGCGCATGGTAGTGTTTCTGATGCGGTGATGGGTGACGTATGGTGGAGCATGGCAAGTCGTACGACCCGCCGCACTAGCTCGCAGGATGGTACGAGAATGGAGGCAATCGAGGGCCCGCTCGCGACGGAGCGCGCGGAATGTGGCGGTACCGCTGGAGGCACTGTCGGTGGCATCGGCAGACAGAGGGCTTCACGAGCGGTCGACGACGAGAAGCAGCTATCGAGGAGCGACGAAGGGTGACTGGTCAGGCGGATAGGCGGCGCAGCCCAGGAGAGGGCTGGAGGTCACGCCAATGGGCAGCTGGTGCAGGGTGACGTCGACGACGGTGGAGACGTAGCCGGTGGTGGCACCCCTGGAGGCACTGGCGCAGCTGTCGGCAACTTTTTTTCTTTTTTTTTTTATTTTTTTTGAATTTTCAAATGTAAATAGAAACAATAAAAAAACTTTTATTTTTTAAAAAATTTCTTTTAGAAAACTGTAATAGAATATAACTCTTTTTTATAATTTTCTTTTATTTATTTTTTTGTTTTTTTATAATTATCGTGCAAAACAAATGTTAGAAGGAAAGACAGAATATATATATATCTGTATTTTTTTATTTACAAACAAAGTAAGATGCGAAACGGGGATCTGATGCAAAATGAGGAATGGATCCAAGTCTCCGGCCACAGTGCATGGCCGGAGTTGAGAGATCGTGTGAGGTAGAAAAGAACGCGTAGGGATCAAGAAAGTGAGATGAAAAATCAAGTTGGTGGTGGATCAAATCGTGATGGATTCTAAGATCTAGAAAGAAAAATGACGATGAAATAAAGAGGCAAAAAATAAAAATAAGATTAATCTAGATGAAAAATAAGAAGGACATATGGATCTCACCTTAGGAGCGGAAAAGACCTTGATCACCTCGACGAAGGCCGACTCGCTATCACCGGACAGCTCGGAGGCTAGGCACCCTTCTGTGACAAGAAGACTCTCGGAGATCGGGCTCCTCTCACCATAGATTGATCAAGTTTGAATGAGGGAGAAGGAGCCATATAAATAGAAAGATAATGGAGTTTGGATTTTTTTTTGAATTTTTAGATGAGGATAAGAAATAAGAGAAAAGAAAGTTTGAAATGAGATAAAGTAGAAAGATAAATGTTAAAAAATATTTACAAAAAAATAACTAATTTTTTTTATATTTTCATCACTTTATTTATTTGAAAAATATTTTAATTTTTTGTGGTAGTTAGTTAAGAAAATTAGCTATATACAAATGTTATATACATATATGACATTATCTACATGGGTAAATAAGCATATTAGTTTTCTATTTAATTTTTTTATTTTTATTTTAAATAATTAGTAAAAATATTTACAAGTATTTACAAATACAATATGTACAAAATACATGGGAAAATTGCACAAACAATCCTAGAAAACCAACTTTTCACCCGTAACTCCAAAAATTATGAAATCAGATTCATTTTAAAGATAATTTAATTTAGAATACAATGGAAGTGAGTTTGGTTCAATTTGATTCATATGGAGCCGGAATTGGTCTTTCAATTATTGCTTACTGGCTTTTCCATGTGTGGTTGCTTTTATTGTGTGTAAAAAATTAACTAATTTTTTTGTATTTTCATCACTTTATTTAGTTGAAAAATAAATGTTAATTTTTTATTTTTTTGTTGTAGTTAGTTAATAAAATTAACTATAGACAAATGTTATATACATACATGACATTATCTACATGGGTAAATAAGCATATTAGTTTTTTATTTAATTTTTTTATTTTAAATAATTAGTAAAAATAGTTACAAGTATTTACAAATACAATATGTACAAAATACATGGGAAAATTGCACAAACCACCTTAGAAAACCAACTTTTCATCCTTAACTCCAAAAATGATGAAATCAGAGTCATTTTAAAGATAATTTAATTTAGAATACAATGGAAGCGATTTGGTTTAATTTGAGTTCATATGGAGCCGGAATTGGTATTTCAATTATTGCTTAGTGGCTTTTCCAAGTGTGGTTGCTTTTATTTTGTACATGATTTGATTGTGCAATTATTTTTATTAATTAGAAAACATTTTTATTTACAACTTTTGTTTTGAAAATTATTTTTTTTGAGGTCAATTTATGTACAAATAAAATAGTGAAGTATACAAATATACACAGCACACAATTTTTTTAAATTTTCTGAATAAAGACCCTATCTCCCTCGACTTTATTCTTGGTCGATCAGGTCAAGTCTTGACCTTCTCTTGGGGTTTGGGTCAGCCTGTATCTATTACATATATACAATCTTCCTTTTTTATTTTATTTTCTTTATTTTTCCTTTCTTTCTTTCTTTATTTATTTTAGGTTAAAATGGTAAGAAGTGTATAGTATTTACACGCATATGCAAGTTAGTAAGAATATGGAGTTAATGTTATATACATGTGTTTTATAAGGTATTTTAGGCTAAAATAAATGAATAAAGATGATGAATCGCATATTCATCATCCCCCTATGCTTTACCTTTGCTAGTCTCTTAGCAAACGCTTATTTGAAAGAATAAGTGAATAGAAGAATAAAGGAAGGAAAAATAAAGAAGATAGGACAATATTGAGTATTAAACTTTTCTTCATAAAATTGTAGTTTGTAGCTCTGTCATACCTTTGGATTATTAGTGTGTCGGAACCTTAATGGGAAATGGATTTAAAACCTAACAACCTCTAAGTTCCACAGGACTCCTATTCAGGTCACCTCAACAGTCAGGTCAGAACAAGTCTACATCCATAAATTCTTATGATTATGAATCTTTACTTGTATGGTGCAAGTGAGATATAGCTCCCCATCTCAAAAGTATCAAAGAAACAGCCTTCCTCAACAAGGTAACTCTAGTTCCCCGGTCTTGCAACTCTTTCCTCGAGGAGCAGAGATATTTCCTTCTAAGTTTAAGTACAACCAGCTCAAGAAGAGGAGATAGAGAAAAGAATGGACGGTAACCAGTGTAGCTATCTATGCTTGGATGCATGACCAGTGTAGCCAAGTCATCCGCTGCAAGCTTACAAAAATATTTCTTTGAATCTCTTATTGTATTTTTTTATCCTTGTATATACACTCCGGCAGGCATTTCACATTTCAATCAGGCATGTCCACTTTTGAAGATTCTGCATTTTTCCATACTTTTTTTGAAAGTATATACAAGGTGCAGCATGTACATAAGGGGTTTTTCGTCTTGAGCCAGTAGACTATCCCTCTTTTGAAGCATTATTGCAACCCCACAACATCCTGTCTTTAGACCTCAACATCGCTAGACTAGGTTGAGATGCACTTCCTTCCCTAGAGGAAGACGAGAGGTTTCGCTTAAATGTACTACCCTCGTATGCTACCCAAAATGTTGTTAAATGTTCTACTTAGACTACTCAAGATGACATGTGAACATAGTCTTATGGACTCAAAGAATTAAGTCACTAGGACCTGAAAAGTCTTAACTCCAGTTCTTATAAGGTTCCTTTGAAATTAAGTGGATTAAGGCCTAACTAAGCTCCATTCTTCAATTTTATTCCAGACATAGTTTAAATATCAATACTATCTTGAGAAATGCAATGCAAATGCAAGAAAATATGAACAATGCAAAGAAAGTTTTTTTTTTGAAAAATGATGCACATGTGAAAAGATTATATAAAAAAATTCTAATTTTAACTTTTATGGATTTTGGAGAAAATGCAGATGTAAAAGAAAGGGTTTTTTTAATTGTGCAAGTTTTTATAGATTTTTGGTTTTGTAGTTTTTTTTCAAAAAGGATAAAGGGTTAGTAAAATATATAATAGTATATACAAGAATTTTTTTGTTTTTGTTTTTGTAAGTTTTTATATTTTTTGTTTTTTTGTTGTTTGTTTTTTATTTTTTTGTTGTTTTTTAGACACGTGGATTTTACAAAAATTATATACATATCCTCCAAAATAATTATCTTAAAAAGTACGAGTTATGTCTAAAGTATATATACAATATATATGACACCCCCCTATACTTAGCTCAACTATGTCCTCATAGTGATCAGAGAGCGAAAAAGGATGACATAACTCGTGTTAAGTATAGAAAAGTGAAAAGACTCCTTTGCTACAACGACTCAAAGAAAAGATAAAAAGAAGTTGGTGATCCCCCCCTATACTTAGGATCAAGTAATCTTAAGTATAGTAGACTGTACAAAAGCAGAAAACCGATGCAGAGAATCTACAGACTCAAAAACAAAAAAGACGATATGAAAAACATCACCCCCCCATACTTAGGGTATAGTATCGCTAAGTATAGGCAACAAGAGAAGTGATGAACATAAGGAATATGAATAACACAAATCATTCACCCCCCTATACTTAGGATAAAGCACATCCTAAGTATAGCACATACACATACGGAAAAGGGGTGAATGATAAAACAGAAGAAGAAAGAGTGAAATGAAAGGATATACAAGAGGAGTGGATGCTCATGTATCAGACGCAGAAGAAGGAATCAAAAGATCATCATCTGATACCACAGATACTGAATCAATGACGGACAGGAATGTATCATGATCTAAATATGGCTTCAGCAACTGTACATTCACAACAAATCATTGTGCGTCACATGACAACCCAGATATGACAATACTCCCACTGTCAAGCAGAGCTCTCACGATGAACAGTCCTGACCACATGCTTTTCAATTTTCTTGGAAACAGCTTCAACTTAGTATCAAATAACCAAACTTTTTGATCATGGGAAAAAGTCTTTCTTCGAATGTGTTTATCACGCCAGGGCTTGACTTTCTCCTTATACATGAGTGAGTTATCATATGCAACGTCTCAGAATTCCAGTAATTTATTTAAATCCAACTTCCCGTTCTTTCCTGCCTTCTCATAATCTAGATTACATACATGGAGTGCCCATAAAGATTTGTGAATTAATTCTACTGGCAGGTGGCAAGGCTTTCCATATACCAATCTGTAGGGAGACATACCCAAAGGAGACTTGTACGCCATCCGATAAGCTCATAGAACCGAATCAAGCAACTGGGACTCGTTCTTCCTATCTGGACGTACAATATCATCTTAATCTCCGTATTTGAAATTTCTGCCAAGCCATTAGTCTGAGGGTGGTAAGGAGACGCAACTCTGTGCTCAATAGTGTGCTCCTTCACAAGCTTCTTTACTTCTCTATTAATGAAATGACTTCCCCCATCTGAAATCAATATCTTGGGAATACCGAACCACGCAATAATATAATCCTTGAGAAAGGAACGCATGTACGACTATCTGCGGCTCAGGTGGGGATAGCCTCCACCCATCGACTAACATAATCCACGGCGAGCAGGATGTACTAAAATCCTTGACTGACAGGAAACGGGCCCATGAAGTATATGCCCCAAGCATTAAAAACATCAGAAATCTATATATATCTTAGGGGCATGGTATCTTTGGAACCAACAATTCCCCCATTTTCTAACAGTCATTACAACCTAGAACATACTATGTAGCATCCTTAAACAATGTGGGCCACAATAGGTCACTCTGTAAAACCTTTGTTGTCGTGTGTTTCATCGAATGATGCCCACCAGATTCTAGTTTGTGACAGTGCTCCAGTACACTGGTGTGTTCCTCCTGAGGAATGCACCTTCTCCAGATACAATCTGCACCCTCATGAAATAGGTACGGATCTTCCCACTGGTAATAATGAATCTCTAACAGAAATCTCTCTACCTTGTAATTCGGCCAATCTTGTGGAACTTTCTTGGAGAGAAGATAGTTTACAATATAAGCATACCATGGGAGTGAGTCCACAAACAAAATGGCCTCATCTTGAAAGGTTTCGGAAATAGGAATCGTGTTCTGCTCTGAGGTCTCTGCATCTGTGATACGGGAAAGGTGATCTGCCACAACATTTTTTACTCTAGGTTTATCTTGAATCTCTAAATCAAATTCCTTAAGAAGAAGGATCCATCTGATAAGGCGTGGTTTGGCATCCTTCTTTGCCTGCAAGTATTGTATGCCAGTGTGATCCGTGTATACAATAACGTGTGAACCGATGAGGTAAGATCTGAACTTTTCTAGACCAAACACAACTACTAATATCTCCTTCTCTATAACTGTATAATTTCAATGTAAAAAATGTGGATCTCACCTTAGGAGTAGAAAAGACTGTGATCGCCTCGACGGAGGCTGACTCGCAGTCACCAGACAACTTGGAGGATAGGCACCCTTCCACGAGAAAATAGCTCTCAGAGAATAGGCTCCTCTCACCAAAGATTGATCAAGTTGAAATGAGGGAGAGGGAGCCATATTAATAGATAAAGAATAGAGTTTGAAATTTTTTTTGAAAATTTGAATGAAGATAAGAGAAAAAAATTTGGAAATTACATAAAGTTAAAATTATTTAAAATTTCTTTTGTATTTTCATCACTTTATTAAATTGAATAAAAATGTTAATATTTTTATTTTTTTATGATGGTTATTTAAGAATATCAACTATATACATATACTATATATATATGGTACATTATATACATAATTAAATAAAGAAATTACTTTTTTAAATTTTTTTATTTTTTTAAATAATTAGTAAAAATATTTACAAATATTTACAAATACAATATGTTCAAATAAATAGTAAAATTGCACAAACCACCCCAGAAAACAAACTTTTTCACTGTAACTCAAAAAATTATGAAATCATTGCCATTTTAAAGATAATTTAATTTAGAATACAATGGAAGTGAGTTTGGTTCAATTTGAGTTCATATGGAGCCAGAATTGGTCTTTCAATTTTTGCTTAGGGGCTTTTTCCAAGTGTGGTTGCTTTTATTTTGTACATGATTTTATTTTGCAAACATTTTTATTAATTAGGAAACATTTTTATTTAAAACTTTTGTTTTAAAAATTATTTAATTTGAGGTCAATTTATATACAAATAAAATAGTGTAGTCTACAAATATACACAACACATTTTTTTTGGATTTTTTTGAATAAGGACCCTATCTCTCCCTACTTTATTCCTGTCGTTCAGGTCAAGTCTTGACCTTTTCTCAGGTTCAGGTCAGCCTGTATCTATTACATATATACAATATTTTCTTTTTTTTATTTTCTTTTCTTTATTTTTCATTTCATTCTTTCTTTATTTATTTTATGATAAAATGGTAATAAGTTTACAATATTTACACACAGATGCAAGTTAGTAAGAATATAGAGTTAGTAGTATATACATGTTTTTTATAAGGGATTTTAAGCTAAAATAAAAGAATAAAGATTATGAAATGCAGATTTATCACAAACCTACACTGATTAGATGGATCCTTCTCCTCTAGGAGTTTGATTTTGGAAATCAAAGACAAACCTAGGGTTCATAATGTGGCAATAGATCACCTCTCCAGAATTGAGCAACAAGAGCCTCCACTAAGCAGTGCACCCATCACATACACCTTCCCTGACGAGTCGATTCTAGCAATGGATTCACTCCCTTGTATGCTGATATTGTGAACTACTTTGTTTCCGGTGTAGTCCTGGAAGATTGGATGAAAACCAAGGACAAATTCTTGTCCACCATATATATCTACCAATGGGAAGACCCAATTTTATTCATGGAAGGAGCGGATTGTATTTGGCGCAAACGTATTCCTCAGGAGGAGCATCATAGTGTCCTCCTGCATTGTCATTCGCTCGAATCTGGTGGACATCACTCTGGAGATGGAATGACAGCGGAAGTATTGCAGTGTGGCCTCTGGTGGCCTACACTATTTAAGATGCCACAACATTCGTCAAGCGCTACACTGACTGCCAGAAACTGAAAAAACCCTTATAGCTAAAGATTCCATGCCCATGATGTTCATTCAGATAGAAGATGTATTCGATGCTTAGGGCATTGACTTCATGGGACCCTTCCCTAATAGTCAGGGATACGAGCACATCCTTCTTGTCGTTGATTATGTGAGTCACTGGGGTAAATCTATCCTTGTATGAGCCGCTGATAGCCATATAGTTTGTCGATTTGAGAGAAAACATCATTGCACGGTTCCGGATTCCAAGATACTCATATCAGATGGGGGTAGTCAATTCATCAACTGGGAGGTCAAGAAATTAACAAAGGAATACAACATCGAGCACTGAGTCACATCTTCTTACCATCCTCAGACCAATGGCATGGTTGAATTATGAAACAGAGAAATCAAGACGATCCTCCAGAAGCTTGTAAAGACGGACATGAAGAATTGGTCCCAACTCTTGGACTCTATCCTTTAGGCATACAGAACCGCTTACAAGTCCCCTGTGGGCATGTTGCCCTACCATCTTGTGTATGTAAATCCATGCCATCTGCGAGTGGATCTAGTTCACAAATCATTATGGGCCATCGATATCTGCAATTTGGACTCACAAAGAGGTGGTCAGAAATGAAAATAGGATCTGAACAGGCTCCTAGAATTCCGAGACTATGCATATGATAGCACATTAATGTACAAGGAGAAGGTTAAATGCTGGCATGATCGGCACATCCGACAAAAGACCTTCGAGGCTAGACAGAAAGTGTGGTTATTTGATGCAAAGTTGAAGATATTCCTGGGAAAATTAAAGAATAAATGGACAGGGCCATTCAGAGTGCAAGAAGTGAGTAACAACATAGGCACAGTGATATCAAAATTGTCTCATGACGCACAACCGTTTGTTGTAAATGGTCAGTTACTGAAGCCTTACCTCGAGCATGACACTTTCTTGGCCATTGCCGATTCTGTTCAAGTGATACACACTAAAAGAGCATCCACAACCTTAGCAGCATCATAAGATTCAGAAAATGTCACTCAAAAACTCTTCCTCAGTTTTCATGTTTTCTTCTTTTCTTCTTTTCTTTTTCATTTTTCTTTTTCTACTAAAAAAATGTCACCCCTTTTGGTCAGTCTTCTATACTTAGGACGTACTTTAATCTAAGTTTAGTGGGGTGTACACCCTGAGTTCTCTCATTCTTTGAGCCCCTCCACTGTCTCCTCTTCTTGTCTATACTGAGGTATATCTTACCCTAAGTATAGGGGGTGACAGTCCGAGTTGTGATTTGTTCAGTACCACCCTTGACCCTCCCTTCCTTATGTACAATCTGTTATACATAGGATTATTTGATCCTAAGTATATGCGGGATGGTTGACTTCACATTCGTTCATACATTTATTCTTTAGGCTTTTCTATACTCACTACGAGTTATGTCTTTTCTTTTTCTCTTTGATCTATGAGGACATAACTCAAGCAAAGTACATGGGTTCGTATATACTGCACATATACTTTAGTCGTAACTCGTACTTTCATATTTTTAATAAGTATGGCTGAAATCTGTATAAAATACTCTATATAAAATTCATTAAAATCACTTAATAAAAAGATGCATATCCTCAAATTCTTTTTGTATTTATTGGTTATTGAATCAGGTAAAAATATTTTGCAAAATTTTTGAAACATAGTTTGAAAATCTTGTTGAAAAATCTTTTGAAAACTGTTTGTAAAATGTTATCAACCTTTCTAAAGATATTTTTTTGTTAAAAAATTCTTTTCTTTGTGTAAAATAAAAATGCTTGAAAAACTATTTATAAATGGTTTGGGAAAAAGGTCGCAAAAATATTTTGAAAATCTATACATACTGTTTGAAAAAACCTTTGCCAAATGATTTTCAAATATTTAGAAATGATTGTAAAAATTATTAGCAAAAATTATTTTGGACTATAGTTTCAACATTATTTGTAAAATGATTTTCAAATAAGTTTGAGGAATATATACCTCTCACAAAAATTTTGTACTAACTATATATATATATATGTGTGTGTGTGTGTGTGTTTATAAAAATAATCACACATCAATTGTAAATTCTTAAAATCCCCAACTCTTGTAAATAATAAGATGCATCCCTATGTAAATAGTTTTATCTAGTTCTATTCCAAAAATCTTCTATTTTGAAAAATTCAAAAAACATTTGCAAAATATTTTCCAAAAAAAATGCATGAAAATTTTTAAAATCTTTTTCAAAAATTCATAAAAGATCAAAACTCTTAAAATTGTATCAATAAAATACTTTCTGCATTGTACATAGCATTTGCATATCATTCCCATTTTTGGATTGAGTTTGATCATTTAACAAGTCTAAGTAAAATCCAAAAATTGGATCTTGGTTGGACCTTAAATCTACCTAATCACAGGAACCTTATAGGAACTGGAATTGAGGTACTTCTGGTCTAGTTGACTTAATTCTTTGAGAATCATGAGTCTTGGTTCAATGTATTCTTAACAGCCTTAGTAGAGTATTTCGGAGCACAGACACGACTCTTGTTGATAATAACCTAACTTGGACACCTACACCTTTCACTTGGCTCAACTCAGTTGGAGTGGTGATGGGATTGGATTTGCCAGTATGAGACCCATATAAGTGGAAACATTTGTCCTCATCTAGGGAGGGATGTGCACCCCAACCCATCCAGTAGTAGAGACATCTAAAGACAGGAGAGTGTGGGTTGCAATAATGCTTCAAAAGAGGGATAGTCTACTTGCTCAAGAGGAAAAACTCATTATGTAAATGTTGTTGTATATAACTTTTCAAAAAAAAATCTCCAAAAAAGTGGTCAGGCTTGATTGAAAATAAATTTCCTGTCGGAGTGTATATATTTGTTTAGTCAATAAGCAAGCTTGAGCTTCAAAGTCTTATCATGTGAGCCTGCAGCTGGGTGACTTGGCTACACTGGTTAAGCATCTAGGATAGGTAGATACACCGGCTATTGTCCATTCTTCTCTTCATCCCCTCCTCTTGAGCTGGTTGCCACTTAAACATAGAAGGGAGTACCCCAATCCTCGAGGAAAGAGTTGCTGGATTGGGGAATCATTAGATTGTCATGCTGGAGAAGTTATTCTCTTTGTCATTTCAGTAGGAAAGAGCCGCTATCACATACATTGTATAAGTGAGATTCATAGTCATAAAGGTTATATATTAGTTGAAGTATTCTGACCTAGCTATTTAGGAGACTTGAGCAGAGTTTTGGGATTCTCGAAAGCTGTTGCATTTCAAATCTGATTCTCATTAAGGTTCTGACCATACTAAAATTCATGAGGTCCGACTTATGCTCCAAACTTTGATGAAGACAAGTTTGACAATTAAATTCAATCCACTTTCTTTCTTTCTTTTTCTTTTCTTTCTTTTTCATTTTCTACACTTATTGCACAAGTGTTTCATAGGGACTAGCAAAGGCAAGTATAACAGAGTGATGAATCTCCATTCCATCACCTTCATTCTATCATATTGGCCTTAAAAACCCTAGCTATTTCATGTAAATAGCGCTAATTTGTAAAAATTAACATTCATTTTCTATTCTATTTATTGTGTATAAAATACTGTTTTTAATCCCAAAATTATAGAAAAATGAAAAGAAAAGAAAAGAAAATTCCAAAGATATTTTATGACCCTAAACCCCGAGACCAAGTCAAAAATTTATATGGTCAATAAGGAATAAAGTAGGGGGAGATAAGGGCTAAAAATCATCAATAATTTCCATTCTTTAATTCATCATCTATTAATTTTTGGGACCTATTTTATTTTTTACTTTTTATCCATCAAATAAAGAAACCTTGCACATGAAATTGTAGATAAAAATTATAGAAAAATACAAAATTGAGTTTGCTCAAAAAGAATATACAATATACATGCTAACACAGAATAAAAAGCAAAAACCCAAACTTCACAAACCCATATCTCCTAAATGAAACTCAAAATACACCAAAACAACCTTTAAATGTATACAACTTTTAATAAGCTATTTAATGAATGTGGTTTCACTTAATTTGGGCTAATATGCAAAAGTTAGGTTTTGGACACCTATCGTTTAATATACCTGAATAAAATATTCATTTTATTTATTCTTTAATATTTTTACAATTTTATATTTTTACAATTTTGTAAATATTATTTTTAATATATGCACATATTTAGAACATAATAAAACCATGAAGAAAACACAAAATAAAATAAGTATACAAAATACATAGACAAAATACCTATACTTATACCTATATATACTTTATACCCCTATTTATTTAAGTGTAAAAATAACATCGAAAAATATAATAAAAATATATTTATGTACATAAAAAAGTTATAAATATATAAAATATAAGATAAAAAAATAAATTAAAAATACAAAATAAAAATAAAATAACCAAAACATAGATGCATATACCTATAAATACACCCTTAAAAATTAACTTGTAATAAATAAATCAAAAAAATAAATAAAAATCATATTAAAATACTACATAAAATAATAAACATTTGTTATTTTATAATAAAAAATTAGGAAAAACATTTACTATTTTTAATTAATTATTTTCGAATAAATCCTGTTGTTTTGTCTTGTAACACCCTAGTGTGGACCAATCGCGACCAAGGGATTGTTGACCCCCGGTCAACTGCCCATGGAGCCTCTAACTCCCGTCAAACGTGTCAAGTCCCCTATTTGGAGACATTTTTCCTTAGCATCTCATCTATCTATTTCAACGTTTCTCCATGCTAAGATCTCCCTCAATCATCATTGATCTGCACCTAAACCTTTGATCTCCTATAAATAACCCTTGTTCTTCCAAAATCGTCGGACAATAAGGGTCCTTACCTTTTCCTATAAATTAGTGCCCCTCTCCTGCTTCTCTTTTTAATCCGTCTAGGAGCCCCTGATCGATTGCTCGTGTGTGTGTGTGTATGTGTGAGTTGAAGGTCGGTGACAACGTGCTTTCCCCCGTGCCTGGAGAGTGTTGGAGAGAGGAGAGGAGGTGGTCCACGGTGAGCTCCGACCGCCCTACTCCCTGATCAATCCTCAGGTATAAGAGCTAATTTTCTTCATGTTTTAGGTAGATTTAGTTCCCTTGCTTTGATTTTAGAATTTACTTTCGAGTTTTAGTTAATGAATTAGTCTAGAATCATTAAGATACTTCGCTGGAGCTCTTGAGCTCCGGCACCTTTTTACTGTGACTCGACTTATCTCTGACCAACTTGCCGCATCCATTTCCTTCCTCTGCATATTCTTCTTTTGATTTGCCCATAGAACCCAACTGATCCATCGTGGATAAACAAATCGAGGGTCCTCTACCGCATCTCGTCGGACCCTCTCCGCCGACCTCATACTTCATGCATTCTACATTTCTGGTCGAAGCAAGTTTCTTCGAGCCATATATCTTTTCTATGCAGGTCTCGAGCGTAAAGGATCTCTTCTGGGTTTGGATCGACTTCCAGAGAGCTTCAAAGGGGCCCTTGCTGACCTTGAGCTCTTCGAGCCTCTCCTTGAGGTTCCAGACCATTTTTGGGCACCACCAGCTGCAGATGACCTCCACGGAGGTGTAGAGCCAAATGCAATCAAAGAAGACCACCGGATGGAGGAGATACCATCGATCGAAGGCATGGAAACACATTGTTCTTCCTTATTCTTTGAAGAGAGCAACATCAGTCCGATTTGGGGAGGCGCTCCAGATCCATTACCAACCATTGGATCTCGCCACCATTAGCTGTCAGATCATCCTCAACGATCTAATCTTGAGCATCCACAACTGAAGCGTCATCGGGAGCGGAGAGTGTGACACATGCTTAAGTGAATGATCACAACCGTCCATCTCCGCACATTATTGGGGTAAATTGCATATTTCACCCCATTCTTTATTTATTTATTAGTCTTGTAAATAAAATATATATAGTAAATAAATGTGGATATTTTCCATAATGATCCTTGATGCTTAGTCCACATCACCTCACGAGTTGTCCCACGTGTGGTAGCGAAATTGTTGGTGTATCCTTGCAAGTTTTTGTATTTGTATTTAGTCTAATAAAATTTAATATAAGTTGTAAATTTCAAGGAAAATTGCGTGTGAGCCCATGGTTTTTATTTTATTTGCAAAAATGTCATTCCCAGTTCATGTATTTTGGTGCTTTGATTTCATTTATTAAAAATATCAACCCTGCTCCAAAAATTATGCAAAAATATGGTTAGATGTCTGCTAACATGTATTTTCACGCTTTATTTTTATTTTAGAAAAGTTAGCATTTTAACTATTTATTAAAAATCAAATGAGCATATTTTTGTCCATGTTTGAAGTAGAAAATACCAAAAAATAGAAATTTTTTTGAAAAAATCCCAAAAAATACATATGTTGTCTATTTTAATATTTTTTGACTCCAGGCCAAAAATCTCTAAAAATAGAAAAGGAAAGGACTAAAATTAAAAAGCTCTAAAATTAAGTAAAAATATTAAAAATTCCCCAAAAAACCAAAAATATATTTATATATTTCTTAATTTTATTTTATATTGTTATCTATCTATTAAAATTGATCTGAAGAATTTTGGACTTATTTTACTATTTTTAATCTTCGGTTCAATTTCAACCTATCATTTAATCTTGATTTTGGTGTATTATTTCTTTAAAAATGCATAAAAATTAGCAAAAATTCCAAAAAAAGCACATAAAACATTATAAATAAATATAAAATCCAAACAATTCATCTGTTGTATTTTACTTATTTTTAATAGTATATATAATTGTACTTAAACTCTATATGTTATATATAGCCCTATATAGCCTATTATGTATTTCAAAAAAAATTAAAATCATATATAAAAAGAATGCAAAAGTATAAAATTGAAATATATATATATATAATGAAAAACCCACAAAAACAATAAAAAAGGATAAAATACATGTTTGTACATACTACACGTTGATTAGCAATAATCATAGGCTACTTGTTTTGCTCTCTATGGTTTGACCACTACATGCTTTCTATACACAGTTTTGTAGAGAATAATAAATTTTAACTCCACCCTCTTACTATTCATTGCTTGATATATATCATTGGTTAATTGTTTATTTATTAGGGTTTACTAAGCGGTCAATACACCGATTGTGGTCTTGCCTTGTGAAACCGTACGACCCATTATATTCCCTAGTTATCAATATTGAGATCATATCTCAAAAATAGATAAAGGGGAACTCTCAAAGATGTTTGATTAAATCAAAGCCCTAAATCTAATCTTTTTATTGCATCTGAATTACATTCAGATCAATGTCGAACATTTGGATGAAGATTAGATTACTTCTCTATTGAGAGGTGTCACTAAAATCCAAACCTATTTCTTCACTCCCTCAGAATGGAAGTGTCACGATTATACTATCATTTATGATCACATCACCCTCAAGTATTCATAATACCCGTATATCCTACATATTGGAAGTCCTAGAATAAAATTGAAGTTTTAGATCTCATCTAGACTATCTTCTTCAGGGTTTCATCTTTAAGTTTCTCATTCGATCATTAGGAGTTGGGATCAATCATATACTTTCCAAAAGCATATAACATACCCAAGTATTAATCATATACTTTCCAAAAACATATATCAAACCTATAAATTCAGTCAAGCTTCCAAAGTGAGATGACCATGCACAAAATTTGATCCCAATATCTCATGAGTGGGTTCATGTCTTCCGGTTCAGTAATGAACCTGTATGATCCCTTTGAGAAATCGTATTACTCATATGCCCTGTATGCACACCAGCTCGCTGGTGTATAGAACTTGATTAGATCATCAACCTATCGGTCTGCCAAATATACATACTCAGACATCTAGTAACACATCTGTCTCTGATAAGAGGAAGTGTGCCTATATATCATGATATATACAACATAGGTCTTGGTTGTCTCGATATCGTTAAGTCAACTTTTGAACTAACTTATCTACCACCTCCGAATCTCTATTCATATACATAGGACCTGCATCAAGAGGCCAGTTAGATATCAGTCTATAGAGAAGAATTTCTATCATCATCTTAGACTAGAGATCCTCTCTTAACAATCACTTGATAGTTCATGATGAGTCCTCAATCAGACTCTTTATATATTGTCCAAACACTAGCCTCTATGATTCAACATTTGAATTTACAACTGCATGATCATTAAGATGGCCATGGTACATTACCCTACTAGTACTAAGGGACCTATTATGAAAATTAGTTATTCTACATTTCGGATTAGGTAATGATTTGCAATAACATTTGTTGCATAATGGCTTGCCGTGGGCTCACATGTCCAACAATCTCCCACTAGCCCAAAGAACCATTAATGGGATAACCTTTTAAACCCCACACTCATGTGCTAATCATAAGCTATTTAGAAAAATAGATTGGTAAGTTGACCAGTCAATCTATTCCTGAGAGACTATGTTAAGTCCTTTTATGAAACTTGCATATCACCAAGTAGCAATGCTCGCATTCAATGCGAATATTACATCTTATGCAACCAATACTCAATCTTGTTAAAGCAGTTATAGTATCTTTGACACTACAAGTGAATAACCATTATAACCAATTTTTAAATTCTATTATCCTTATCATAATACCCTCATTCCCGAAGATCTCTATCTCCTATGACTAAGACCTAGTCTTATGTCATATAAGGCATATGCATTTTAAGACCTTTTTTATCATTATCTATAAGTCTTAAGTTCTTGAATATAAGACTTTGAGATAACTATCTCAAAAGTATTATTCTCTTTGAAGATATTGTTATTACTGTAATCAAGTTTTTTATCTCCATAGTAGGATTAGTAATAATTTACTACTCCCACTGCATGGTAGACATCTGGCTCTGTACACAACTAGCATACACTGAGCTTTCCATAACTGATGCACTAGGCCTTGTATCTTTGGTATTCACATCCTAAATCTTTTAAGTACAATCCCTTAGGATAGGTCAGTACCATATCTTAAGGGAAAGAAGCTTGCCTTGGAGTTTTCCCAAAAATGGAATCTGTCCAAAGTGTACCATTAATGTGATAGTCTCAATTCCCTCTTCTCTTTGCATCTGAACAAGTTCATAACTAAGATATAAGATGCATCCTTGAGATCATATCTCATGGTATAGAACAATCAGATCATAAAACACTCATTATCATCCTTATATCATTCCAAATTTTTAGGATTTTATCTACATTTAGCATGATGAACATAAGGACACTCCCACTAAGTTTTACATGGTTCATCAAGATTCTGTCTGAGATCATAACAATTATTATTCCATTAAATCTAGTGTTCCAACTATAAGAAACTTATTTGACTCCATAGATGGAGTTCATTTTGCTTGCACATTTGCCTTCCTCATTGAAGCCCTGGGTCTACTTCATATGAATGTCGTCGGTGAGATATTCATAGAGGGATGCAATCTTGACTTCCATCTTGTAGATGTCATAGTCAAGTTGTGTAGCTATAGTTAGCAATATTCTGGGGTTTAAGCATGGTCACTAGAGAGCAATTTTCATCGCAAGCGATGTCTTCTCTTCATATGTAGCTCTTGGTTACAAGATGTGCTTTGAAGGTGTCTACCTTCTCATCAGGTTCCCTCTTTCTTTTGAAGATCCATTTACACCTAACATGTTTCACCCTTATAGGTGAATCCTCAAGGGTCCATACACAACACTTGTACATGGCGTCTACTTTAGATATTATTGTTAACATCCATATTTCAATGTCATAATCCTTAGATACTTCATCATATGAAATTAGATCATTTTCAGAATTATCTGGCACATGGAATCCAAACCCTTTAGGTAGTACCACCCTCAAATTGATTTGAAGAGGTATGAGTGTTTCATCTCTAATTATCCTTTTACTTTCCGATTCTAGGAACCTCATTATCCTTTTAGGATTCAATAAGTCACTTTACTTCATTCTTATTTTGATTCTCAAGAAAGTCATCCTCTTAGAAAAATATTCTTAGAGATGAAATTCTTTAAGAATCACAGGTCACAAAGTAGATATCCAATACCATCGTTTATTTCCTAATGAAGTAGCACTCTCTGGTGGTAGATTCCAGCTTACTTGTATCCATGATATGGTCATGGACCAAGCACCTTAAATCCTCAAGTGTCCAACAATAGGCTATGTTCCAAACCATAGCTTATGAGGGTTTTGGGGTTCATATTTGCATGAAATCTTATTAAGGATATATATTGCAGTCTCTACTACATATATACTTGGAAACTAAGAGGTAATTATGGTAATATTCATCATTGATCAAATCATGTCACACATGATCCAATTGCATCTCCCTACAACCCTATTGAGTTTAGGTGTATTAGGAGGAGTTAGATAGGAATGATATTCCTTTCTCCGTAAGGTATTCCTTGAATTTATCTAATAGGTACTAGCTACCAAGATTAGATCAAATTCATTTCATATTCCTTCTAACTTTGATTGTAAACCAAAATTATGAAATCTTTTAACATTTTAATGGTTTCCAAGGTGAAGGGAAGAAATCTCATATCCAAAATCATTAATTGATATTACATACCGTTAATGACACACATTAATATGTATGAGATCTTGAATACCTTGACATCTTACACCATTCCCATAGAATGGTGTATTGGATATTTTTACTTTTGAATACAATATTCACAAGCACGCAAGATTTGAAATTTCAGTCAATCTAGAGTTTCATCTCTTAGTAGTCTATTGATCTCATCAATAGAAATATGTCCGAGGTTTGATGCTAGATCATTGTCAAATGATTTTTATCCTCCCTTTGATTCTCTGAGGTTTAACTTTTCAGTAATTAAAAATATTAATGAACCATTCATTAATTTTTTAATTTCTAGAGTCATCTAGATGTTAGATTACTATCTAAAATATATCCATCATAGTAGATAACTATATGAAATATATCCATTATAACTCTTTATGATAGGTGTATTCTATAGGTTTATTCTAGAATGGATGTTTATCTCAAACATTTAGACATAAACAATTATATTCTAATATGTAGGTCATAGAGACATTCTCTAAGATAAGGTCTCTCCCACTGGAAAAAAGTAGTCTATCTATCCAATGGAGATTTTTGCAACAATTGCATCAACTTCCATGTGGATGACTATTAAACCTTAAGATTAAACTGTTCTAGTCTTCTAAAACAAATGCAATCAATTACAAGTGTTATCAGAAGAATGAGACACACTTATTAGACTTTGATCTTATCTAATAATAAAGACAAATTCAATGATTATATTTAGATATATGATACGCAGATGTACTATTAGAGTCCTTCTCTAAGGACCCTAGATAGTCTAGATAGTCATACCATCAAAACATCATCTCGTTGCAGTATTGGCATTCATCCAACTCTTTGTATGTCATATGTATGGGAATTACAGAAGTACATTCAACTCTTTGACTTTCCTTGTTACTTGGGTCAAATCCATGCTTCCACTGCGCTTCCTTCATTTATAATCAAATTTTAATTAAATATCATTAATCATATTGATGTAATTAACTCTTCTAAGGGAATTACAACTATATTCGTAATATAGTGTTTATTTTAATTGGATCTAACTTATTTAATTATATTAAATCAAGTATCAATCAAATCAATCAACCCACAATCAATTAGGGTTTGCTTGATATTACTATATATAGTATACATCATCACAATTACGTATTATTTGTATTTTTATAATTAGAGTAAAACTTGACTTATTCATACTATTCTTTCCTCAAAAATGGATTCGGTTAGTACACTCGAGTTATGCTGGGAGGGAGCATTTACTTGATATGCAAGACACTAATTAGTAAACAAAGCCAGCATACCCGGACTAGACAACTTCACCGTTCTGATTGAGAACCATACAAAATAATATCAATGTACTTGTGGTTTTATAGATCAACTTTGATGACCTGCATTGTACTATATATAGTAATCACTTAGAGATTTATGTATTTTTCAAATAATTTTAAGGATCCTAAATTTCTAGTCATATCAAGAACTATTGTAGGATAACCTAGGGTTTTCATGAAACATACATTCAATGTTCAATGATGATTAATCAATTATTTCATAATTATGAGGTCATCAAATTAATGATAAACACATTAAGCAAAGAGATTGACGGTCCAATTGTCATCCGACCATCTCAACTAAATTTGGAATACCTAGGGAAAACCGAGTGGGAATTTCCCGAAAGAAATTAGAGAATTTTGATGGTTTGATTTCTAATTAATACAAATGTTTATTTAATGTTTCATGACAAGAAAACAATATGGAAAACTTATTTTCTTTCAGATCTGTGAATACATGCAAAAACAACATCACATCGAGAACTTTTCGAATTATATTCATGCACTTCTGGTACCAATAATAGGATACCTTTTTTGGGACATATTTTAACTTTATAAATACATTTTATTAACCAAAAACATGCCCTAACAGTGCATTAATAGAAGATTTTCATTTAAAACCAATTCGAAACTTGCATCCAATGCAAAACAACGAGTCCTCACGCATCTGATTTACAAAACCTTGTTCTCCTAGGGTTTTAGATCATATTTAAGATCTAGACTAAGGATCTTGTACCACTTGAAGGTTATGGGAAAAATCCTTAAGTGTATAAAGGAAGCATGGAGATCGCATCATATGCGGGAGTGACTTGTCGTACTAGTTGCCTAAGGCAGCGGAATTTAAAAATTGTCAAACGATGAAACCACATGATTTGAAAACACTTCTCAAATCATTTCATCAAGATCGCAAATGGGTTCAAAGGAATACCCTTTGAAACGTGGTTGTGATCGTCAATCTCCAAAGTAAGCGATTCTCCTGTCTCAAGTCCGAACGAAGATCGCAGTTGCGGGTGCGTCTTGAAACGTGTGCTTCCCACAATCCAAATTGATGATCCGAGTGGGGTCTCCTGATTTTGTCTCATGAAATCTGACACCTTCTTCAAGAGCGAAGCGCACTGAAGAAGATGGAGATCCTTGAGCTGTCGATCTGACATCATAACGTTGTCGCGACGATTGCGGGATTCTCTAGGTCAACATATGAATAGCCACACGTTGATAAAGAGAGAGGGGAAGACCTTGAGAATGTGGGAGAGAGAGTTGGTATCTTCTTAATGTGTAAAATAAAAGGCTATGTCTACCCTTTCTTTTATACTAAATTGGATGGTGGAGATGCACTCCTAGTTCAAATCAATGGTTGAGATTTTGTTGTAAAAAATTACAACAACAATTATTTAATTTAAAATAAATTAAATATGTTTTAAATAATCTTAACATATTTATTTTCAAATAATCAAAATTCTCTCAAATGAAATTGCACTAGAGAGCCTCCTTCCATGTAAGGGGGAAGGAGATAGCCTCCTTCCCCTTATACATGGTGGACGACCACCTTGATTGGAGATAGAAGGTCCCTCTCCAATCCTGATGTAATCTCATTACATTAAGTCTTATTTCATGGAATCTTCTATCTTCTATCAACAAAATATCACCAAATAATTATTGCAAATTATCTATGATAATTTCAAACAAAACCATTGACAATTATGAATCAAATTCAGACACTCCAATAAATTATATAATGTGAATCCAATTCACATCAACATTTAATTCATAAATCTTAGTTACAACTAACTCCCTCTAATATATTATAAATCACATTTATAATATTTATGATTAATAGTGATATCCATATTTTTCATATCCTTGATAATTAAATCATATTTAATTATCTTGGATGTCCATTCTCATGTTTCCAAATAATATGAATCTCATTCATATTATTCACATATTTGATAATTAAATTATATTTAATTATCTTAGAAAACTCTTCTCATATTTCTAAATAATAGCAATCATATTCATATTATTCATTATCAATAATTCATATTTAACTATCAATTTTCTCAATTCTTAGATTTACATTTTATCAATGGATTTATTTCTTGAACGATTTCTAGAATAATGCGCTTTCTTAGTGGATACTTGGTGATAAAGACATGGCGATCGTACTAGTATAGTGACTTGGATATTGATATCATATCTCAAAAGCATATCAAGGGGACCTCTCAAAGATGCTTGATTAAATCAAAGCTGTAAATATAATTTTCTTATTACATCTAAATTACATTCAAATCCAAACATTATAAATGTGATTTATAATGTTTTAGATCATCAACCTATCAGTCTGCCAAATGTACATACTTAGACATATAGTGACACATATGTCTCTGGTCAGAGGATATGTGCCTATATCATGATAGTATACGGCATAGTTCTTGGTTATCTTGATAATGTTAAGCCAATTCTTTGACATAACTTATCAAACACCTCTGAATCTCTATTCCTATGCAAAGGACCTAAATCAAGAGGTCAATTAGATATGAGCTTATAAAGAAGAATTGTCATCTTCCTCTCTAGCTGGAGATCCTCTCTTAACAATTACTTGACAGTGCTTGAGATGAGTCGTCAATCTAACTTTTTCGATATCATCGAAACACCATCCTCTATGATTCGACATTTGACTCAATAATTTTATGATCATTAAGATGGCCATGGTACATAACCATAATTGTACTAAGGGACCTATTATGCAAATTAGTTATTCTTAATTTCAGATCAGGGAATGATTTGCAATAACATTTATGGCATAATTGCTCATCGTGGGTTCGCATGTCCAATAGTTATGCCACCCGCCATTGAAGGTCGCCAACCAAAGGGCCTCCAAAAACCACAATATCCTCAATAGCTCCGTGAACCCTTTGTCAAACCACGTAGCAGCTCATTCCATGTATGCCAGTTGACATGTCCTTATGCCAAAAATTATCTTGGCAGCACCCATACAAGACCTTAATAAAAGAAGCTCACTTTGTGAATTACCCAATTAAGCAAGTAAATGCATAAATCAACAACTTTGATGGCCCTCATCATAGCTAGGTCTTCAACAATATATTTGTCCCTACTCACTGCACCTCTAAGTAACCTCAGTCCAAACATAGGCCTCCCAATATCCATGGGAAACAACCCTTTGCACATCTTATATCCATCATATGAAGGCCAGAATAGCTTTGTTTTTTAATATTCAAAATAAGCACCATCTCTGGACCCTTGCATTGTATAATGTCAAGCACCTTGTCTACCTCTAATGTGTCCATGATGATAGTCCCATCATCAAGATACCAAGCGTGGAGAAGGAGTTTACAATTGTCTATGATCTCATGAATAAGTGGATTAAAGGCAAGAGAAAAAAGAAGTGGTCTAAAATTAGGCTTTTACTCGTAATTTATTTTGATGTTGGATGTAATGAATCGCTCAAGCAAAATCCTATTTTCAAATAAATGAACAGTAACTAGGAGAGAGAGAGAGAGAAATAGAGATAAAATGAAGAAATATCGAGCTCTCTCCTAAAATTATTATTTTCACTATCTTTACTTATCCAGGCAAGTGCTCTTGGGTCGAACTCATGGAGGCATAAAATCACGTTCGAATTTTTTGAGTGGAGAAAATATTTTTGTGATTTTTATCTCTTTCTTTTCTTCTTATGTGAGAAAACTCTTTTTGGAATTTTAGTTTTATAGTTTTTTGAATTTTATTTATTTTTTAAAAAGGGATATTTTTCAAACAATTTATCTACAATATAGTATGTGAAAATATTAGAGAAATAGATGATACTAAATAGTAGATGAATCGCTCGAGAAGTGGGCTCAAAAAAGAAATAAAAAATCAAGAGGACTAAAAATCGAAGATAAAAATCCAAAAGAAATGCGATGAAGATCCTCGAAATATGAAGTAAAATAAAATGAAGAAAAAAAATAATACTTTGGAACAATGTCCAAATGTGTCCACAGAGTCCAAAGTATAATAGTAATGTGTACAATAGAATACAAGAAATGCAAAATTCTCTT
Organism: Ottelia alismoides; assembly: GCA_037367405.1. Taxonomy (NCBI): domain Eukaryota; kingdom Viridiplantae; phylum Streptophyta; class Magnoliopsida; order Alismatales; family Hydrocharitaceae; genus Ottelia; species Ottelia alismoides. The sequence continues at coordinate 195,275 of JAZKJV010008197.1, forward strand.
CTTGCAAAGGTCCTTGGTAAGGGACCTAATTGCAAGAAAAGGTCCGAACTTCTTACACGTCCCTAGTCTGGGACCTAACTGTAATTATTAGAAATGCTGAAGACATGTTTAAATTTTCTGAAGTTGTCGGGGCTCTTTAGCATTTTCTCCACCAATTCAACATTGACGACCAAGATTAGATTGGGCTGCAAACTCTGAACCGTTGCTGGCGCCACATGTTGAAATACTGAACCTAGTCTGTTCTTCGCTCCATATTCACCAAATCGTGGGTGGCGGCTATGGATTTCTTCTCAGGTGATCGACGAACGTGTAGTATCTATGGCGTTCCTACAACAGGGCCAGAGGAGCTCACCTACCTCCTTCGAGCTCTCTTGTGGCTGGTGTTGATCGAAGAAGGCAGATGTGTGGACCGTTTAGTATTGTTAAGGTTCCTAGAGCTCCAGGCTTGAGATTGCTCTGCTACTCAATTTGCTTCAATTGGCGAAGATATATGCTCTAGAGCATAATAAAGCTACTCAAGATGGTATGCTCACCTACATATGAGAGTTGGGTGCTTGATTTCGCGATGAAATCAACTAAAAAGTAAGGTGGTTTTACAGGTCTAGGCAACTACCAGAATAAGGAAATAAAAGAACAAAATTGAGTGGATTTTGAATGGTTTCACAATTTGAGTTCAAGTGATAATAAAAGAAGATGATTACGAAGCGCTAATGGAGTGATTAGATGGACTAATATGACACGAGAAATGAGGAATCGAAGGATGAATGTATTGGTAAATGGGAATGCAGAGTTTAGGACCCCACAGACGATGGCTCGATGGTCAATAACCAGAGCTAAACACCACGCACGACGGTGATGCATCTGACGGAGGGACTTGGAACTATGCTAACACGCATTAGCACCACAGTGGACATAATGAATAATTAGAGTATTAGATGGTTTATAAATAATAAATGATGGTATTTTAAATAGGAATAAAATTTAAAAAATATTGATGGAATAATTTATTTGTGTAAATAATATATATTTTCTAAATTATAAATATAATATTAATAAATAGGTATATAGTATACTTAATAAATAAGATATATCTTTTAATTCAATAATTTAATAAATGATATATTATTTTTTATTTTATTAATAATATAATAATAAGTAGGTGTATAAATTATTTTTTGGATTTTTATAAATAATATTCGATATATAAATAAATACAAGTATATGTTATACATTTCAATTTCATCTATAAATTAGGGTTTTTGATTTATTTAAAATAATAAATAATGGTTAAAATTTTAAAATAATTTTCGGATAAAATATAATATAAAAAAACAATTAAAAATTTTAAAATCAAAGGTACCATAAATAGTTTTTACAAAATAAAATAAATAACCCAAAAACCAAGTTGTCATTAGGTCGCAAAACTAACTTTTTGTAAACAAACACCGATTTTAGTGAAATCACCTTCATTAATTGGAATATTATTTTATGAACTTAAAAGTGAGTAGAGTAAAACTGGAGTTCGTATGGGGAAGTTATGATGTTTGGAAGTTGAGAAATTGGTAATTTAAATGCTGGATTTCTTGACATATATACAAGTTAGGATTTGCTTATGAAATATATATAAAATAAATAGGAGAAGAGTTTGGTGCAAAATATATTGATATTAATTATTTAAAAATCGATAAAGTTTTGATAAATATTAAATAAATAAGGGATAATTTTCTATGTACATAATGGCTTCTTTTTGTTGTTTTCTTCCTTATCTTCCTTATTTATTTGTTTATTAACCAATCAATGTTGACTTGGTCTCAGAGGTTAGGTTATATAAATATATATTGCAGCATATATTTATATTTATAGACATACTATACATATATACACATTTATAGTCTACCTCTTTTTATTTTTTTTATTTTTATTCATTTATTTATTTACATGTTTTTAATGCATACAAATGCATTTTTATTCATGAATGGTATTTTGTAAGAAATGAGAATTAATGTGTATTTACATGCATTGGTTAAGGGTTTTAATACAAAATGCACAAGAAAAGTTAATGAATCATGGATTCATCAACCCTATATACTTAAACTTTGCTAGTCCCTTAGCAAACACTTATTTGAAAAATAAGGAAAAAGAAAGAAAGTTAGAATAAATTTGTTTTCCTAAACCAATTCATGAGAACAAACAAAGAACAGTGATTGGTCAGACCTTAAACAAGCATTTTGTCAGAGCCTTAACTTGGATTAGGATTTTAATCTCAACAGTCCTCAAGTTCAACAAATCCTTATTCAAGTTCACCTCAATATACAGCTCACATCCATTTATCGATATCGCTAACTCTATTAACCTTGAATCAATTTGTATATTGTGTGAATTGTGTTAGCTCTTCTTGCTTAAAGAAGAGAAGAAACTGCCCATCCAAACAATACACTCCCATTGGCTACTCAGCTAGCTACTCTTTCCTCGAGGAGGGGGCATTTCCTTCTAAGATCAGGTCATGTTGTGTCCACAATCAAATAGAGAGAGAATGTAGAAGAATGAGAAAAGAACTGGAGTGTGACCCGTGCAGTCGCATGTCCTTGTGAAGCCCAACTGATGTAGCTAAGTCTCCACTAAGATGCACAGGATTTTTGGAAGCTTGGACCAATGTGGTCATATTTATATTTAGTGGCTTCTTTTTAGTAGAATTTGTAATGTTGCTAGCACTGCATCAATTTTTTGTGCCCCGAAGGATATAAAATATTTTCATTCCGTCCATTTGTGAGGTATTGGAAAAAGTGTGCCAGCATATCATTCCCTCATTGGAAGCTTTATTTCAACCCCACAACTCCCATCTTTAGACGTCCGCACCACTAGATAAGGATGAAAATGCACCAGTAAAATGGATTGCCCATCGTTACTCCACACAAGTAGAGATAAGTGCAAAGTGCATGTGCTCAAATTTGGTTCAGTGTTGGAGAGATGACACCAAGTGCTCTACTTAGACAAGTTTAAGTTGAATTCCCAAACAGGCCTCATGGAACCCAAAGATTTAAGTCAAAGACCTGAAGAGTCTAAATTCCAGTTCCTAACTAGGCTCCTTACAAAGACAGTTAAAGTCCATAATCAAACTCCATCCTTTAGACTATTCCCAATATTTAGTTTGAGAAATCAAATTTATTATGAGAAATGCTAATGCAAATGCAACCATGTTTTTGTGTAGTACATTTTTCTGAATTTTACTCATTTTTATGAATTTTAAAGTTTTTGTAATTTTTATGAATTTTACAAATTTTATTTTTTTTTATTTTTTAATTTTTATAAATAAGCATATTTACAAGAATTTTACAAGATAAATTACCAATATTTTATTTATATTAAATAACTAATGTATTTTACAAGTTTTGTACACAAAGAATTTTAAATATTCAGTTATTTTCACATATTTTAATAGTTAGGATTTTAAATAAGTATTATACAAATTAACTACACAATTTAAGTACAAATTTTAAATTCAGAATTTTCATTAAGAATTTTACAAAAATGTTACTTATTTACAAGGATTTTATAAATAACAAATAATCCTATTTTAAATAAAAATAACCCTTACCCACTTTTTATGGATTATATATATAGTACATAAAAGTATGAGTTATTTACGAAAGTATATATACATCATATATGCACCTCCCTATACTTAGCTTGTGCTATGTCCACATAGATAAAGGGGGACATAACTCGTGTTAAGTAAAAGTGGGTGAAAAGAATAAAATAATAGAAGTCAGTCGATCCCCATATACTTACGATTTGGTCATTGTAAGTATAGTGGAAGAAAAAAATGAGGTGAGTGAGGACAAGGAATATACAAACAAAGGAACAAAAGAAAAAGAAGAAAATGAAATAAATGAGATCATTTGATCCCCCATATACTTAAGATAAGGAATTCTAAGTATAAAAAATAACGTGGCCAAAAACTAGGGACCGACGATTAGTGGAAAAGAAAAGAAAATCAAAGAAAAGTAAAAAGAAAAAAATCGAAAACACAAATCAATGGGCAATCAGTCCCCCTATACTTAGGATCTGGTGTTTTAAGTATAAAGACGAGCAAAAATTGGGGATGATTGGGATCTAAGAAGAATATACAAGTGATGGTGTACAAAATATGAATGGCGCACATGTCTCTATACAAGAGAAAGGAAGTGGAAAAGTAGTCATGAGTCTTGTACAAAGTAGATCACCGCAACTCGGCCCTGATGATCAGTAGTCTCACCAAGTTCTTCAGCATCTGCCCATTGGCTCTGCACCAGGAGACACATTTGATGTAGCTATACTTCCATCGTTGCGTACCATTCTGTCTATATAAGGTCCCTCCCACTTGCTTCTTAATTGGCCAGGAAAAATTCTCAATCCTGCAATGAACAACCAGACTTTCTGACCAAGAATAAAGATCTTGTGATGAATGTGCCTATCGTGCCACCTCCTTACTTTGTCCTCACAACTGAGGGTGTTCTCGTATGCCTGATTTCAAATTTTTACTGTCTCATTCAGATCCATCTTCCACTTGATTCCTACTCTCTGAGTATCAAGTGAAATCTCTCTAATGGCCCATTCAGATTTGTGCATGATCTCTACAGGCAAATGGCATGGATTCCCATTAATCAGTTAAAAAGTAGAAGTATCTAAGGGAGTCTTTTATGAAGTACGATATGCCCAAAGAACCTGGTACAGAAACTGTGACTAGTTCTTCCTATATGGTCGTACTAATTTCTGAAGAATCGATTTCACCTCCCTATATGAAACTTCAATCATATCGTTCGCCTTTGAGTGGTAAGCTACTCTATAATCAATGCCATAACTCTTCACTAGCTTTTTCACCTCCTTATTAATAAAGTGGCTACGCCCATCAGAAATAAGAATACATGGAATACTAAACTGTGAAATAACGTGTTCCCTCAGGAACCTGCACACTGTCCTACTATCAGTGGTTCATGTGGTTATAGTCTCGACCCATCTACTAACATAATCTACGGCTAGAAGAATGTACTCAAAGCCATTGTTGAAAAGGAATGTTCCCATAAAATCTATGATCCATGTGTCTAAGATCTCACAAATGATAACTGATTGTATTGGCATTGCATCTCTAGCACCAACTGTCCCTACTGCTCTCTAATAATCCAGGAAACTCTTCACGAATGTGAATGCATCTCTAGTAAGAGTCAACCACCAAAATCTGCTCTGAAGTCCCTTCTGCGCTGTCATCTTCCCTGAATGATGCCCCTTGCCACTAAGAATGGCACAAGTTGATGACACTAGTGTATTCCTCCTGAGGAATATATCGCCTGTAGACACAATCCGGTCCCTCAAAAAAAGAATCATATCCTCCCAATGATAATATCGTGCCTCGGTAACTAGCTTTTCGACTCGTTCCTTCGGCCAACCATGTGGAATCTTTTGTGTAAATAGAAAGTTCACAATGTCTGCATACCATGGAAGCTCTATAACTATAAAGATACTCTAGTCTGGAAATCTCTCTAAAATCTCTGGCATGTACTCATCTGAAGGCTGCTCTATCTGAAATCAGGAGAGGTGATTAGCTACCACATTCTTTACCCCATGTTTGTCATTAATATCCAAATCGAAATCTTGAAGTAAGAAAACCCATCTAAGAAGGTGTGACTTGCCTCCTTCTTATCCATCAAGTATCTGATAGTTGAATGATCTGTATAGACTGTGATTTTTGAACCAAGAATATATGATCTGAATTTGTCTAATGAGAATACCACATCCATCATCTCTTTATCTTTCATTGTATAATTATGTTGAGCCTCATCTAAAGTCCGACTGGTTTAATGGATGGCAACAAGAACTTCGTTACTCCTCGATCCTAATACAACTCAACTGTGAAGCATTCGTCACGATCTCGAAGGTAGGAGACTAATCAGATGACTGTAGGACATGAGCAACAATAATCATTTCATTCAATGTGAGCAAGGCACTAATACATTTGTCACATATCAAGAACTCGATGTCTTTGCCTAATAATTCAATTAAAGATCGGGCAATCTTAGAGAAATTCTGAATGAACTGTCGGTAGAAATCGACATGCCTTAGAAAAGACCGTAACTATTTGATATTGGCTTGAGACGCTTGATGACATCCACCTTGGTGGGGTCAACCTCCATTCCTTGCTTGGAGATGACATGCCCCAACAAAATCTCGTTTGTAACCATAAAATGGCTCTTTTCCTACGACAAAACGAGATTAACCTCATACCATTTATGAAGAACCTAGTTTAAGTGCACTAAAAAACCGTCAAAGGACTCACCATAGACCAAAAAAATCATCCATAAAGACCTCGAGAAAATCATCTACCATGTATGTAAAAATGGCAAGCATGCTCCTTTATAATGTAGCAGGGGCATTGCACAATCCAAAGGGCATCTGTCTAAAAGCATACATGCCAAAGGGACATGTAAAGGTAGTCATGTCATGGTCTTCAAGAGCAACATTAACCTGGTTGTATCCATAGTAACCTTCAAAGAAATAAAAATACTCCTTTCCTGCCTACCTCTGTATGACCTGGTCTATAAAAGGCAAAGGGAAGTCATCCATCTTTGTCGCGGTGTTCAAATTCCTGTAATCAACGCACACACACCACGACGTGGTTACTGTCTTTGGAATCTCCTCTCTACTCTCAATCTTAACCATCTGAATTTCTGACTTCTTAGGGGCAACATGTAACATGCTAACCCATTCAGAATTGGAGATGGGATAAACAAACCTTACATCACACCATTTTGTATTCTCTTTCCTGACAACATCTCGTAAAATCGGATTCAGCCTGCACTGAAACTCTTTAGAGGGTATGTTGTCATAATTGACATAGATATAGTGTGAGAGCATAAATTGCATGGAGATCGGATACATTCCACCTAATGGCCTCATGATTTCTTTCAAGAATCTCCATCATACGAGATTCTTGCTCTTCGATCAAAGATGAGCTGATAATGACAGAAAACTGTCGATGTGGTCCCGCAAGGAAAGAATACTTCATATTCGATGGCAAGGTCTTCAGTTCAGACAAGGTAGAATCTGGCTCTATTGTATACTCATCTATTTGTGTACTAGGAATTGTACTGGTTGTAGATGTTTCTGCATTATGGTTATCCACCATCTCAATATGCTCCAGAGTAAGAATACAGAAGATGTCTAAAACATCATCCAACTCTATTGTGCTCATCCTCAGAATGACTAGAGGAGAATAATTCAACTAAATGAAAATCAGTCTCTAGATAATTTTAAGTGTATGAATCATGTAAACTCTCAAAATCTAAAATATCTTCATAAAATCATCAGGAGACTGCTCCATCTACTCATCATCCATGCTAAAATATAGAGTACCATTGGAAGAAGTGCCAACTATAGTCTTGGACCCATCCTCTGATAGGATATCATGTGTCTCTACCTGATACCTTTCAAGGTCATAAAGGTGAACCTCATCCATGTAATCACAGGTGGCTAAGGAACTCAGGATGTCTAAACTGGCTGACAATGCGACACTGGAAGAGTGTGATTCTCTCACCATCTCTATTTGTACCTTTTCCCACTCGGTGCGAAAAGATACTTCCCTGTATCATAGTCGAGGAGGGCCTTCATAGTTTCCAAGAAAGGCCTATTAAGAATAATCATGGTATCGTGTAACTATATAGGGAAATCCTTGTCAAGGACAGTAAAGTCCACTGGGAACTACAGTCCCTGCACGATCACGATAACATTCCTCAAAATGCCCTTAAGTCTCTTTACATATCTTTTAGAAAACTGAAGGATCACAGGGGATTTGTAAAGAGTACCTAACTCGTGATTGTCGAGTAAATATGATAGTAACAAATTGATCGAGGATCTGATATCAAAGAGAGTGTGATCGAATGTTGCATGTGACATCTTGCATCTAACATAATGCGCTCCCGAGTCTCTCTTCTTCTTGGGTAATCTATTCTGTATGGCATAGGATGTGACCTTGGTCAATATATGCTTCTCTGTATGTGATCTCCTCTTCCTACACGTAGTACATCTATTTTTCAGCTATTCTTTGAGTGTAGGAAAGTGGTCCAAGGCATCATGGAGCGGGATATTCAAAAAGATATGATTTTTGAGTAATCTCTCTATCTCAAGAGTAACATCATTCTTTTTGGATTTTTTTCTTTCCTTTTCCATACAAAGCATCGGGAAAAGGAAAACTCAGGAACAACAACATTTTCTTCATTTTTTCAAATAATTAAAAGCTGAATCGACATGTACATCATGAGTCTCAAAAGTATGTACAAAACTCTCAAATACAAGAAAGGAAACATAATCATCATGAGTGTTTGTATGGTGTGGCGTTGTATCATTATATGAGTTTTTTGTGTCTGTATTAGCGGTCTCTGCATCACTCCCCTGAATAGCATTATCGTGGACGTCATGCCGGTCCTCATCGTGGTGGTCATCCTCCTCAGCATTAGAATGTGTAATATTATCATGGATTGGCTCTTGCTCCTCATCATGTGCCCTATCTTCCTCTAGATTAGGTTCTCATGGATGTCTACCTCTTCTGAAATGAATGTAAGTTAGAAAAATATAGGAAAAGTGATCGTACATGTAGTGGTGCCTACCTGATCTGAATGTCGCCTCTTGTTATTTGGATTTATATGAGGTTTAGCTGAGAGAGTGGTCTTGGGTGCGACTAACTCATCCAGATGATGGTTAACCAGCTCCATCTCAATCCTATGTGCTTTAAAGCATTCTCAACATATCCATGATAGGGTTCAGTTATAGGGACTATGAAGATAACTCTGGCTCAGTATGATATTCCTGGTTCTCTACTCTCTCCTACCTAGGAGTGTGTAGTTACTGTGGTGTATAAGCCTGAGGAGACCTATGAGGTGTAAAAGAAGACTGTTGTTGTTGGTGATGTAAGTATGTGAATTTATAGCAGGATACTAATAAGAATGTGGTCTCTAATATGCATGCTGATGAGACTACTACTGCGTGTAATGCTGACGTATTGGAAATGTAGAGATGTACATCCATGTTGTGGATGAAACTGTTGTTGTTGGTGTACGCTCTGAGGTCGGATATGTGGTGGTGTCTGATACCGAACAGGAGCGTACCATATCCCATTGATCTCAAGAGTGGAGTGAGGATCAACATCATCAACTACAGGTCTCGTGATCGGACTCAGGTTGGCATTAGATGAATCCTCATGGCAATCAATCTATGGAGGTTCAGTGGGTTGTACTGGATTGCTCTAAACATATTGAATCTGATTGGGGGGGTTGATGAATCTCGTATTCATCATGCTAAAATTGGTCATTTAGGCTCTGTCCCCCATCATCTACCTGTAATTATTCATTAATAGAACATTATTAGCCATCATGCAGGTGTAAATAATATCTGCATTTCATCATGCATAATTGCATTTAAAATTCCCAGTGTAAATTAGTCCAAAAAGCCGCTAACTACTCACATTTTTAGTTAATTCATCCTAACTCCGATTGACCCAAAACCACCTCCATTGTGTAGATATTACTAACCTTATTAAATAAAAAAATACAAAAAAATTACTAACCCCGATAAGTGTCAAATAATCCCAAAGTCAAATTTCACATCTGACGGACTAAAATGAGCATATCTCCCACATACAGTGTCCGATTTTGGTCTACTCACTTTTAAAGTACTCCATTTCCAAATACCTTCAAAACAAGACCAATTTCATAAAATTCGGAGCTCATATGTGAAAGTTGGGTTTTGGGCCTCTTTTGCGCATTTTAACTTTTTGCTAATTTTGACCTGAGATTTTATGTGAATAATTAACTCTTTTAATTTTATTTATTTTTCATTTGTATCCTTTGATGAAAGTTTTAATAAGAAATGCAAACATTCGAACCTAGATTAAAACTGAGATCAAAGAAATTGACCAAGTCCGAGTGTCCGTTGTCGGTCTGCACAAAAGTCGTGTGATTCTGACTTCTATTTTATTTTCCTATTTTCTTATCTATTAAAAATCCAAAAAAATTAGATTAATGTGTAAATAATTTTCTTCTATTTTATCGTATTTTTTCTAGAATTTTTATCCCCTCTAAAACCACCAAAAAAATTACAAAACTCCAAAAATCGGTTTTTCGTACACATGGAAAGCCACCAAAAATACCACTTTGCACAGATGACCTCTTTTGCTCCCGGACCCTTCATGAAAGTTGTAGATCTCGTCGAGACGAACAACTTTTGTGAAGAAAACTTTTCGATCCGAGGTCTCCTTCTCCTTCTTCTCCCTCCTTAAAGTCGAAATTTTTTTTGGGGTGCCACGTGGCAGCCCCTGGGCGTGCCACGTGGCAACCCCACTTGCTCTCTCTCCACTGCCCCCAGGTCACGTGCCTATCACGTGACCTCTTCCACCTTCCTCCAGCCGTTCCAACATACCCCCCTCCCGCCGTTCCTCCTCCATAACTTTAGCCGCCAGCCGTTACGAGGCCCGCCATTAAGCCCCTCCGCGTAGTGGCCCTCCTATCACCTCCTATAAAGCAGCTCCATCGCCGAACTTCTTCACCATCCGCCATCTCCAAGGTGCCGGTGACAGCGGCCTAAACCTCGCCGGCGCGATCCAGAGGTCTCTGACCGCTGTGCTGCTCCTCAGCAGCCGAGCTTCGCTGCACCTCCGCCAGCAGCTGAGGCGACGACGGAGTCGAGGCATCCTCCTCCCACTTCTGGCAACTCTCTTTCCCCCTCTGTTTATTTTTTTTATCATAACCCCTTGCAGGTACATCTCCAGCCCTTCGCCGCAGCGTCTCCGCCTCGCGCGGAGCCTCCGACCCCTGCTCCGCCCTCCGCCTAGCCACCTCCGCCGCGTCCTCCCTGTGCAGCCTCCGACCTCCAAGCGGCTCCGCCCACGACTCCGCCCCTCCGCCCGCGACTCCGCCTCCGTACCTCGCCGTCGCCGCCCGCTCCTTCGCGCTCCGCCCGACCACGCTCGGCACACCCGGCCACCACCGAGCACGCCACCCCTCCACCCAGCTCGCGAGGCTGCGCCGCCCAGGTCGCGCTCCAGCACCACCTGCGCGGCGCGCCGACCTGCACCCCCGCGCCCGCACTCCTCCGCGTGGCCCAGCGCCTTCGTCGCCCCCGCGGCGCCTCCTCCTCGCTCCGCCTTCGCCGACCACCACAGCTCGGCCGTGTGTCGACCGAGCTCCGCCCGCCCCAGCCCGCGCATCGCCTCCGCCGGAGAGGGCCTCCGCCTTCACGCCCCCGCGGCACCTCCGCCCCGGCCATCCGTGCACTACAGGCACCGTTGGATCTGGGGCATTGCCCTTAATCCAACGGCCCACAGCCTCGCCCCCGAACCTCGCCCCGAGCCTGAGGCTCTCCAACCGAGCCTTAGGTTCGGCCCCCGAGCCTCTGCCTTGGCTCCGAGCCACAGGCTCGGCCACCCGAGCCTGTGCCACCGACCCGAGCCTCCTGGGCGCACGTGCTTCGCACGTGCACGTGGAAAAATTGCAATAAAACCCCTGGCACTTTCAGAATTTGCAGAAATACCCCCGTCAGGGGTAAATTTTAGAAAGCCCCTTCAAGTTTTTAATAATTACAGATAAGTCCTCCAGGGACCTTTTTGCAAGAAAAACTTTACTTTTATTTACAATTTAGTCCTTGTAATTTCATTTTAGCATATCTTCTCCATCTGAACTCCGATTTTAGAATATAATATGTCGTTTCGAAGCTAATTCCGTGCTCTACAATTTAGCATAGCTTGTGATCAGATCTGAATTTATTTATTGAAAATTATTATTTGAGGATCATCCATGACTTTTGCAGGCTACTTTTTGACATATTGATGCTCGGGATTTTAACGATATCTTATGCAGCAGTTTGGATGGGGATGTTAATCTGATCAAATCTTATTCGATTATTTTTAATTTCTTTGGGGATTAATATAGATCAACTCCTTCCAGAATGTTGGTAGCTATTAGAGGACTTGAATCGGAGGCATTGGAAGACCAGATATTTTGCTTCAATTTTTTTATGAGCATAAATTTATTTACTTGAAGCATTACGTCAGTTCCATTTTGATTTGTGATTACTTTCGTGAAACTATTGATCATATTTTTGAAGGAATTAATACGCTTGAATTCACAGATCCTGGGCTTAATCATCTCTGTATATTTCCTTGCATTTGCATTGCATATTGTTGCATTGTATATTTCCTCAACATAGAAATTAATCGATCATTAATTAATTATTCAATTTGATTAAAGACCACGCAACTAAAATTCACCGTTCCCTGAGTTCGACCTTGGTAAACTTGCCAAGTAAAAATAGTCCACAACATTCAAGGCTTGTGGTATTTTGACGACCGAAATCCGCCTCCTATACTACAATTCATCCTCGATATTAAAGAGGTGGATTTCGCGATCATCAGGGGTGTAAAGATATCTGAACAGGTTGAGAAGTAGAAGATTCAAGCTACTGCTGTACTGAAGCTGCAGTTCACTCACATTCTTTATCAAATCACTCAACTGCCATGGAAATGATGAAAGTTTCTCCAACTCGCATCGGTTGTAAATCCTGAACTTGCTTCTGAATCATGTCGACTAGTTTACGCATCTCACTAATGAATCCCATATCGGATCGTGCATCAGAATCTAAAACATGTGCCACTTTATGAAGATCTCATTAATGTGGTGGTTATGGGCCCTTCAGGAATGCCTGCGTAGAGTCAACAACAAATTCTCTACCATCCCCTCAAAGATGGACCAAACTGACTCGGCATCCATATTCAGATAGCTACCACCACATGTGGCGCTCACCAGGCCCTGAACATCCAGCTGGAGTCCTCTAAAATAATTCTGAACTAGCACCTTTAATGGTATCTCGTAATGTGGGTATCTCTCATAAAAGTCCTTGAATCGATCCCATGCCTCATGGAACGACTCATGTGGAAGCTGTGTAAAGTTGGAGATCTGACTCCTCATCAAGTTCGTCCGTCCTAGAGAAAAATATTTACACAAGAAAGTGGATTTCAGATCATCCCATATAGAAATCTTCCTCCCCAAATGACTCAACCAGTAAAGGGCCTTATCTGCTATGTCAAAGGGGAAGTCCTTGAGGCGTATAGCTTTCTTCGTAACTCATAGATTGCTAGTCATTCCACATATCATCTCAGACTGCTATAAAAAACTGAACAGCTCCTCTGAAGTGTTCCCATAGAACTTGGGAAGCAATGAAATGAAGGGCGGTCTCAACTCGTATGACACTTGATTTCGTGGTAATCGAATCTAATGGTAGCGTCGTAGCTCCCATGTCATACTCATCTCTCAGTGTTGAGGGAACCATGGCAGTAATGAATTTGCATTTCATCATCTTTATTCATTTATCATAGCTTAAAATCCCTTACAACACACCTGTAAATACTAATAAATCCCTCATTTTACTAACATAATTCTTATGTAAATATTGTATATTTGTCACTATTTTAACCTAAAATAAAGAAATAAAGGAAAAATAAAGAAAATCAAAGTGTGTATATATGTAATAGATACAGGTTGGCTCTGACCTCAAGAGTAGGTCAATACTTGACCTAATTGACTGAGAATAAAGTAGGGGGAGATAAGGCCTAAATACATAAAATTAAGAAAACCAATCCTCACTTGTGCATATTCATCACTTGTATATCACTTTATATAATACATATCCTATATACTATTTTATTCATCATTAAACTTACTCCAAATAAAATTATTTTCTTGAAACGTGTACATAAAAATAAGTTGTAAATATTGAAAATAATTGCAAGAAGAACCATTGTACAGTTCGAAAATAACAACACTTCGAAAAAGCCACCAAGCTCAACTTGTCAATCAATATCTTCTCCAACAAAATTCAAACTTAAGCAAACTTACTTTAATTAATTCCAAATTAAATAATCTTTAAAATTGAAGTGGCTTCACAAAAATCGGAGTTAAGGCGTGAAGTGTGGCTTTTGGGATGCTATTGTATATTATACCTATGTATATTGTATGTATATTTACTTGGTTAGTATTTTTGTATATATTGCATTTTTAATTTTTTGTAAATATTGTATCTGACTTATTTAAAATATAACTAAAAATCACAATAAAAAACAATAAAAAATAAATCATGTACATATTGTATATATACCACTATTTATACTGTAAATATTACTGTTTAATTACCCTACTAAATTATTCCATAAAAATAAAATAAAAGCATCATTAAAATCCTTATAAAATGTTGTAAATTAATTATAAAATTATATATATTTGTAAAAATAATAAATTAAAAATCCTGGTGTTGTATATATAGGTATATATACCTTTAAATAACATATTTTATTTATTTTCATCCTTTTATATATTTTATTTAAATAAATAAAAATCATCATAAATATTCTAATTAACTTACTAACATTTTATACTTATAATATTTTTTATTTTAAATTCATTTTCTTTTTTATTTTCATTTACTTCTCATTTCTTGTGTTATTTTGTCGTTTTCCCCTTTTTGTCATGTAGTAGAGCACGTTGTGATTGGTTTATCTGGAGTGTGTTGACTAGGGTCAACTCCCCATTGAACAACCCTCCCCGCGTACTAGCCCGACTTCTTGGAATTTTCCCCTATGCGACGGTCATTAACTTCTCCCGCCTTCTTCTCCGCTTTGTTAGATCTAACATCCCTCTCCCTTGCCATATCATTATTTCCACATTCCTAGCCTCGGTCGACTCGTATTTTGAATTCAAAACTCACCAGTCTTTTGCTTATTAATAATTCAAGATTTCTATAGTTCATGATTGATCTGTTTCCGACCCTCAAAGTTGCCTGTTGAGCACAAAAATTCGAGTTTTTATTTAATTGAATGATTCACAAAGGGATTATGGTCATCACAACCGAAAGAAGTGTCGAGTAAAAATTTATTCAGATCTCAAGACAAAATAAATGAAGAAAATATAGTAACATAAATTTGTTATTTAAGTTACATGTATAGCGTACATGGTCGAACTCAGGGAGGCTACAAAAATCCTGAGGATTATTCAATTCAATAAAAATCAATGAAAATAATCAAGGAATTTTTATGTACACTAGTCTTGGTTTTGTATTTTTTATTTTTGTACTTTTAATAGAATTTTAATTTTATATTTTTTTATTTGGTTTTTTGATTGTTTGTTTTTTTATGATTTTTAATTTTGTAAAAATTTTAAATTTTATGACTAAAAGGAAATAAAAATGAATAAAAGAATTCAATGAGAAAGAAATAGAAAGATAACTTTTTAGAATTTTACAAAGTGGTTAAATAAATATAAAATTCAAATAAAATTGATTTTTGTTTCATGACAATTTTTTAATTTTTTTCTAGAATTTACTAATTTTTTTATGATCTTTAATTAAATCAAAAACAAGAAATAAAGTAAACACAACATAAAATGAACGTTTTTGGATTTTTTTAAATAGAAAATAAGATAAAAAATAGATAAAATATATACATAATGAAAGAGAAATTTTGTATTTTCGAGAAAAGTATTTTACATTTTTTTGAATTTTTTGCTGAATTTCTATGATTTTTTCATTTTTTGAATGTTTTACGATTATTTTACTTTTTATAAATAATAAGAATGTGAAAATGGTATAAAAAATAGAAGAAATAAAATAAAATAACCAGAATTTTTTTAGAATTTTTCAAAAAAATTTCATATTTTTTATTGTTTTTTTATATTCAAACAGGGAATTTTTATTGAGTTTTTGAATTTTTAAAAAATTAAAAAATGGAAATGCAAAATAAAAATTATGTACGCAAGATATAATTAATAGAAAGCTAACATAATTTTGTGAAATTTTTAATATTTTTTGCTAATTTTTATTTGATTTTTATCATGCAAAATAATATGCAGGTTCAAAGGGTATAAATGCAATTATTTAATGTTTAAGAGATGAACATTACCAAATAAATAAAAGTGAGGGCTACATGTGCATAATTTCCAAAAAGAACTCGTCGCAGGCTCTTGAGCCTTACTGGATCGAACTAAAATGTGACTAAAATATTTTAAGGGTCTGAAAAATAACCAACAACATGCGAACTTTTTATTACAAATAACCCAAGAAATCACGTGCGATGCATACTTGCAGTCCAACTAGGAAAGAAGTGCAAATAAAATAAATACACAAGGAAAAGGTATAAATGTTCAATACATGATAGTCAGACCTGTGTCCTTACAGGACTTTATTGCACAATGGAAACAAAACAAGGTGTACCAATTTTTCCCTTTAAATACGTGGCGATCAAACGACTGGATGATGTTTGAGCTCTGATCTGATGGCCGATGTTGACGCGTACGTGGAAGGTTAGGATTTGATCTGGGGGTTTCAATCAACATCTGACTTTTGGGGCTTAATTGACGATTATGATGAAGTCTAGAGAGGTCGTTCTTGATCGTACGGTGTTGGATCTACTTGGAAGAACTGGGAAGCATGTGGTCTCCGGCGAACTTCTATCCAGAAGATCTCGGTCATTCTCCACCTAAGTCTACTCCGCGATGGTGCTCTAGCTTCCTGCATGTCCCCTCTTTTGATATGAGTGCTTCAAGATGGTCAGCAACGACTGGAGGACGATCGGGGAGTCGAGAAAAACAAGACTCCAAGTGAACCTCCAAGAGTTGATTCTTGCCCCCAAACATGCTCCTAAACCTTACAATGACTTCCTTACTCGGGGAGAAGCCCTAACGGAGTTTATTAATGCAAGAGGATGAAAAAATGGTGAAGAAATGAGAGCTTCAGTGAGGATGGTCAGAGGTGGAGCTAATCCTCATATCTGTGATGATCTGATGAGGACCAGAAGGTGGAAGAGATGGAGAATGGTCAGGCGAAGGTGGTTCGAGAGTCAGAATTTCATAAAATCGATCGAACCCCCTCCGATCTTGAGGATCGTAGGTTGAAGATGAGCGACAGATTAACTAAATACAAGAGTTAAAACACAAAATAGAAAAAAAAGAAATCTAAGGAATGAAGCTTCGGGTACCTAGGGATTTAAATGGCGAAGAGATTAGCCTCAATTTGCGGCTACGGTGGAGAGACAGGAAACGTAGCCGAGGGCTCCAACATGTGTCTGGATCACAACCTTCAATCTTCAAATCACTCTCCAGATCGGAGGTCAACTCCTCTGTCATTGAAGAAGATGCTCTCTCACTCGATCTTTGGGATTTTAGGGCTAAAAGTCATAACAAACCCACGATGGAGGTGGAAGGTGTATATGAATAGAGGTGGCTACGGTGAATGTTTGAATTTGAAATCGGAGGAAATCGAGGTGTAGATGGTCCATCTGGAGAGCTGGCGAGGGAGAGTAGTGAATGGGCTGAAGACGCAGTGAAGGATGCGTGAGGAGTCAATGACTTCAACATGAGGGAAAAATAAGGGAAGAATGGGTGGCACATGAGATGGGCGGAAGAAGCGAGTAGACCAGGCAGTTGACCTTGGTAAAAAAGTCCCGGGATGACCAATCAATCGACGCGGGGGAAACAATAAGATAGGGGAAACGATAAAAAAGCAATAAAAAGTAAAATAAATGAATTAAAAATTCAAAAATAAATTTAAATAATTAAATTATCTAAAACAAAAATGTTAAGGGTAAAATATAGTAATTTTGGTGATTTTTTGTTAATTAAATAAGATATTTACTAGGCTTAAAATAAATACAAGTTATTATTTACAGGCATGCATACCTATATGTACAAGGTTTTGATTTTAATTAATTAATTATACAAATAAATACATAATTTAATATTGTATTAATTTACAATATTTTACAATGGTTTTAATGGTATTTTTGTTAGATTTTTGTTAATTCATTTATTGGGTTAAATAAATAATTATATGTACAACATATGCATAGTGATACCTATACAATACATACATAATTTTAATTTTGTTGATTTTTCATTTTGTGATTTTTATTTTAATTTATATAAGTTAAATACAATATTTAAAATTAACTAAAATAGAATATATACAAATATATAAAATAAAATAAATAAATAATATACAAAGTATAACTATATACCATATTACCCTAATTAGCCACATTTTACACATTAACTCCGATTTTTATGAGATCACCTCCATTTTAAATATTATTTAATTTGAAGTACAATGAAAGTGAGTTTGATTAAATTTGAGTTTTAGTGGAGAAGATATTAATCTTGCAATAAGAGCTTTGCGACTTCTTAGGAGTGCTGTAATTTACACAATATACAAATATTTTTATTGCAATTATTTTTATTATTTACACAAGATTGTGTACACAACTTTCAAGAAGAAATTATTTTTATTTAAAAAGAATTTAGTGATGAATAAATTAAAGAAAAGAATGTGTATTATAGGAATTTTTGTGCAGATGGTGAATACATACAAGTGATAAATTATTTTCTGATTTGTTGGTATTTTAGGCCTTATCTCCTCCTACTTTATTCCTTGTCGATCAGGTCATGCCTTGACCTTCTCTCAGGGTCTGAGTTAGCATGCATCTATTACACATATACAGTCTTGATTTTCTTTATTTTTCCTTTATTATTTATTTATTTATTTTAGGTTAAAATAGGGATAAATATATAATATTTAGACAAGTATCAAGGTAAGTAAAAGAATGGATTTATCGCTATTTACAAGTGTTTTAAAAGGGATTATAAACTAAAATAAATGAATAAAGATGATGAAATATAGATTCTTGGATGCATGACCAGTGTAGCCAAGTCATCTAGATGCAGGCTCATAAATATCTTACTTGGAAGCTCAAGCTTGCATATTTGACTATGCAAATGGACATACTCTAATAGGCATTTTATTTTCAATCTGTCCTGTCCACTTTTTTTGCAAATCATTTTACAAATCATTTTTCAAAATATTTTTTATAAGAATAATAATAGCCATTTTATTAATAAAAGTGCGAGCTATGACTAAAGTATATATACAATATATATGACACTCCCCATATTTAGCTCGAACGATGTCCTCATAGTGACCAAAGAGATACAAAGGAAGACATAACTCGTGCTAAGTATAGAAAAGTGAAAAGAATCCTATACAACAACATCTTAAAGAATAGATGAAAAGAATAGAAATAAGTGATCCCCCTATACTTAGGATCAAATAATCCTAATAGAAGATTGTACAAATAGGAAAGATCGAGGAAAATAATGAACAACCTCGACGACTCGACTCGTCCTCCCCTATACATAGGGTAAAATATCCCTAAATATAGAAAAAGAATATCAAAAAGTTGAAGGACAAGTGAGGTAACAAAAGAATAAAAACACAAAAGAGACAGAAAGAACAACATCACTTCGCCTATACTTAGGGTAAAGGATCCCTAAGTATAAGCAACAACAAGAGTGATGAAACAGAATGAAAATGGAACAACTCAAATCATTCATCCCCACTATAGTTAGGATAGAGTACATCCTAAGTATAGCATATACACATGGAAAAGTGGTGAACAATAAAAATAGAAAAAGAATGTATAAACAAAAGGATATATACAAGATAAAATCATCCCATATATCAGACGTGGAAGATGTCAAAAAGTCATCATCTGATACCACAGATATGGAATCAAACACGGACAAGAATGTATCATGATATATATGGATTCAACAACTATCTGTTCACAACAAATATACATGTGTCAAATGACAACCCATATATGAGAATACTACCATTATCATGCACATCTCTCACAATGAACGGTCCTGACCATTTGCTCTTCAATTTGTCTGGAAACAACTTAAATTTAGCACCACATAAACAAGCTCGATGTCCTCCTAACAAACAGAGAATGATCCGCAGTAGACTACACAAACCCTTGTTGCTCTATCAACTCCGATAGCTTCTAGTACCAAGCTCTCAAACTCTGCTTCAGGATATAAATCGCCTTATGGTGTCTGCATACTTTTGAACAACCAAAATTTCTGATCAGGGGAGATTATATTCCTTCTAATGTGTCTATCATGCCAATGCTTGACTTTCTCCTTATACATGAGTGAGTTGTCGTATGCAAAATCTCAGAATTCCAGTAATTTGTTCAGACCTATCTTCCTACTCTTTGTTGCCTTCTCATAATCCAAATTTCATATACAGAGTGCTTGTAAAGATTGTGAATTAATTCAACTAGCAGGTGGCAAGTCTTTCCATACACCAATCTGTAGAGAGATATACCAATGGAGACTTGTACGTTGTTTGATAAGCCCATAGAACTGAGTCAACCATCTGGGACCATTTTTTTCTTTCTGGATGTAAAAGTTTTTGCAATGCCATCTTTATCACCCTATTTGAAATCTTAGCCAAGCCATTAGTCTGTGGGTGGTAAGGAGACACAACTCTATACTCAATGGCGTACTCCTTCACAAGTTTCTTGACCTCTCGATTACTGAAATGTCTTCTCCCATCTGAAATGAGTATCTTGGGAATCTCGAACCGTGCAATAATGTGGTCCTTGAGAAAAGAACATGTCGAATGACTATCAACAACTCAGGTGGGGATAGCCTCCATCCATCGACTAACATAATCCACGGTGAGCAGGATGTACTGAATCTCTGACTGATAGGAAATGGGCCCATAAGTCTATGCCTCAAGCATCGAAAACATTGAAAATCTAGATTTATCTCAAGGGCATGGTATCTTTGGAATCAACGGTTCCCCCATCTTCTAATAGTCAGTACAACCTCAAACATAATCTTAGCATCCTTAAATAAAGCTAGCCACCATAGGCTGCTCTGTAAACCTTAGCTATTGTTCTCTTCCCCGAATGATGCCAACCAGATTCTAACTTATGGCAATGCTCAAGTACGTTGGTGTACTCCTACTAAGGAATGCACCTTCTTCAGATACAATCCACATCCTTACGAAATAGTTATGGATCCTCCTACTAGTAAAAAATGTATCTCTGATTGGAATCTATCTACCTTGTGCTTCACTTGATCTTGTGGAACTTTCTTGAAGACAAGATAGTTCACAATATCGACATACCATGGGACTGAGTCCATAGAGAAAATGATCTCATATGGAAAGGTCTTTGATATGGTAAGAATAGCCTACTCAAAACTCTTTGCATCTGTGATCTGGGAAAGGTAATTTGCCACAACATTCTTTACTCCAGGTTTATCTTGATTCTCTAAATCAAACTCTAGGAGAAGAAGGATCCGTATGATAATTTGTGGTTTGGCATCCTTCTTTTCCTGTAGGTATCATATGGTAGTATGATCTGTTTATACATTACGTGTAAACCAAGGAGGTAGGATCTAAACTTCTTTAATGTAAACGCCACTGCTAACATCTCCTTCTCTGTGTCTGTGTGATTAAGCTATGCCTTATCCAGAGTCTTGCAATCATAGTGTATCGCAAATGGTATCCCATCCCTTTTCTACCCTAACACAACTCCAATTTGAAAATCAAATGCGTCCATCATGATCTCAAAGGGAAGAGACCAATCAGATCGTTGTAGGACATGAGCACTATTAACAACATCTTTCATCTGGTGAAATGCAAGGAGGACTTTCTCATTAACAACAAACTCACTCTCCTTGCATAGAAGCTCGATGAAAGGTCTAATAATCTTGATGAAGACCTTAAAATCCAACAAGTCCTAGAAATGACCTCAACTACTTCAAATTCTATGATGGCTCAAGTTTGGATATCACATAAATCTTAGTTGTGTCAACCTCCATACCTTGTATGGAGATGATGTGGCATAATACAATCCCGTTAGTCACCATAAAGTGACTCTTCTCCTACGAGAGCACTAGGTTTACCACACAGCAACATTGAAGTACTTGGTCTAAATGAGCAAGACATGTATCAAAACTATACCTGTAGACCGAAAAATCGTCCATGGAGACCTCTAGAAAACTACCCACCATGTTAGCAAAAACGGCCAACATACACCTTTGGAATATAGCGGGCGAATTACACAATCCAAAGGGCATCCGTCTAAAGGAGTAGGTCCCAACAAACAAGTAAAAGTAGTTTTCTCCTTATCCTCAGGACCAATAGCAACCTGGTTATACCATGAGTACCCATCAAAGATACAAAAGAACTCTTTCCCTGCTAACCTCTCAATAATTTGATCAACAAAAGGTAGTGGAAAGTGATCTTTCTTGGTAGTTGCATTCATGTGACGGTAATCTACACATACAAGTCATGAAGTAGGTACATGGGTCGGAATCTCCTCACCACGATCATTCTTTACGATAATAATCCCGGATTTCTTTGAGACCACATGTAAAGGACTGACCCACTTGGAATACGAATTGGGATAAATAAAGCCATCATCAACCCATTTCCTTATCTCTTTCATGACAACATCTCAGAAGTTTGGATTGAGATGGCGTTGACACTCACGGGAGGGTTTTCTATCATCCTCTAGTAGAGATGATGCGAGCACAAAGTTGGACTAATCTCACGGAGATCCGATTTATTCCATCCAATGGCCTTGCAATTTCTCGTAAGAACCTCCAGCACAAAAGATTCTTGTTCGTCGGTCAACTTCGAGCTGACGATGACTAGAAACATTTGGGGGGGGCGGGGATCTACAAGGAAGGGATACTTCAACATTGAGGGTAAATCCTTAAGCTCAGGTGGGGTCTGAATCGGCTCTACAACAACCTCTGCACATATACTAGTATATGGCATACGGTATGTACTTTGTGAACTGTCTACCATAGCTACTATCGGCTCAATAAATAGAATCTCAGAAAAATCTACAATGAATGATCTCTGCTCAGAAAGTAATGACTCATCATACTATTCAGAATCCTCAACTACAATCTTGGAAATCTCAATAGGAGGTATCTCATCAGTAATCTCAGAATAATGTTTCAAAGGAGTATCATAATGTACCTCTGAAATCTCATAATGATCCTAAAAAAAATCAGCTAAGCTGTCCATCAACAAACGACTTAGCATGATCAACAAGGGAACTCATGTTGATTGTGCTTTCCAAGGATTCCTTCTCAGAAAGGAAGTCCTGGGTATCCATGAATTCTGTAAACAGATCCGTCTCTTTAAACTCATCGAGAAAATCAGAATCCTAAAGATCTGGTGTAATTGGCTCTCTCTCATCTGTTGTTGCTGGTGGCGGTGATGGTCTAGGATCGGGGATCGTCTCAATTTTCACCTTGTCACCACGAGAGTGAAAGATGGTCTCTCTAGTGCCGTAATTAACTACCACTTCAGTTGTTCAAAGGAACGACCGACCTAGTATGATCAGGGTACGGAGTAACGGTGTAGAGGTGTCCATATCCATGACAACAACATCAATTGGGAATCTCATTCCTTTCACCATTACAAAAAGTCCTCTAATATGTCTCTGACCTCTATCAATCTATCAACGAACTGAAGGATCATCCTGGTGGATCTAAGAGGCCCCAACCAATCTCAGTGAGTAGCGAGGATGGCATGAGATTAATGGAGGAACTACTATCGAGAAGAGTACGATCAAATTCTTGATCAAAGACGTGGCAACGGATGTGAGTTGCTCCCTTATCTTTCTTTTTGGATGGGTGGTTGCTTATGGCATAAATGTGGCCATGGTTAATATGTGCTTCTCTATCTTCTTGCATTTATTTTTATTTGGTTGATGCTTTTGAGTACATGCTTCTTTCATTCTCTTTTTGACTATAGGCATGTACTCCATGGCCTTAAGGAGTGGCATCTCTAAAAAGATGTTCTGTAGGATCTCTACCACTTAGTATCAGATAGTGTTGTTTTTAATTTTTAATTTTTATTACTTCTAATCAAAGTAGAAGGAAATGGCACAGAATTAGAAGAAACATTCAACTTCTCATTTTGTTTATTCAAAATAGAGTCATCATATACATATGGACAACTAGAATCAGCATTAGTAGAAGAAATAAGCTCAAAAACAGGACGAGCTGATGTTGTTGTTGTAGAAGAGATTTTGTGATGGGTGCGTTCTCCTTCTCCACTGACTGTGAACTACACATCTCTCCGAATGAAGAAGGTGAAGATGGTAGTTGTGGTGAAGAAGAAGATGGTGAAACTCGAGGATCTGGTGCTTCTCGTGAAGAAGATGATGTGGAAGTTGAAACTCTCTCAGTGGCTCGATCTCCCAATCCCAACTTGTGAGCGGACAGCTACAAGCTCCCACCGCTCCTGAGATGAATAGCGTTAGATAAACATGTAAAATCAAGGGCCATACCTATCTCGAATGTGGATGGATTATGGACTACCTGCTCCTTGCATATTAAATTGTTGGGATTGGCTTCGACCTGTGTAGGAATCAGTGTTTTCATGGTGGTCAGGCCGTCGATCCTCTAAGTCAGATCATTCATGTTCTTCATCAACAATGCTAGCTGATCAAGTACAGATTCACCGAAGGTGCCTCGGGACACTCATTGATAGGCTATCACTGAGATTGGTAGTGAGGAAGCTACTGGTATCCATATTGTGGCTGCTAGTAAATATAAGGAGGAGGAGGATGTGAATATTGTCCATACGATGCGGACTGGAGCTGATGGTAAGGCTGTGGAAAATATGCAGACTGCATCTACTACTAACCATGTCTCTAATTCTGGAAGTGAGATGGATACTAAAAGTGAGGCTATAACTTCTAAGGCATGGGTCTCCCTCCCTGAAAGTGGTAGATGGGACTCCGACTCTCCTGGGGACCCAACTGGCCTTTCCCTAAAGGCGAGGTTGGTTATACTCCCTGTCGAACCAAATCCATATCACCTCCTGAATGGGAGGTGGAGGTGGAGACTGCTACTCAAGAATATATGGAATCTCCTACTAGTACGGTACTATCTGGAGTGACTGTTGCTTGATCTGGTCAGGGGTCGGCACATAGTAAACCTACTGAACTATAGATTGTCCTCTGGTACTCTGTTGTACGGATGTAGAAGTAGTCTGCTCACGAGGAGAGGTATCAATTGCTGCATTCGCACTCCGACATGCACTAATCATACTCACAATAAGCTCCAGATGCTTCGTTATCTCATCCATCTTATCCATGTTCTTTGCCCTCTATTCGATCACTTGGAGCTTCTCAATCTCCTTGGACCATTTCTCAATTATGTCCATTTTGGATAGGTGATGACTATGATGGTCAAATCTGTACTGTCCACCCTATCCACAGCATATGATGCCGTCATGTTGACAGCCTTGTGGGTACAAGGTGCTTTTGAAAAGCATGTTAAAAAGAAAGAGCCGTTAAGTTTTCTGCCATCTCCTCAAAAATGTGATAAATGACATCCTCATCCTTGTTAAAATGTGACATCCCACAAGAAGAATCTACCAGCTTCCGATTCTCAATGCTCAAACCCCAAAGAAGTTTTACACAAGAATCATCTTCTAGAAATATCGTGATGGGGGCACTTCTCCGTCAAATCTTTGAATCTTTCCCACGCCTTCTGAATAGGCTCATGGGACATCTAGGAGAAGTTGGCAATCAAGGATCGTATTTGGTTGAGACGTCCAAGTGGGTAGTACTTGTTCAAGAAAGTGGACCTCAACTCTTCCCAAGTCATGACAACCATTCCCAAGTGGTTAAGCAAATAAAGCACCTTGTCCATGAGTTTGAACGGGAAGTCTGTCATCTTTACTACCTCCAATGGAACATTTGGATAGTGCATTGTGCCATAGATGAGATCAAACTTTTGGAAGTGTACATAAGGTTCTTCATTGATATTTCCATGGAATATTGGAAGAAGTGGTAGAATCATGGGCTTAAGCTCAAAATGCCCATGAATTGTAGGGATTCTAATCCAAGTGTTAGTTTGTACTGTCCCTGGATTATAAGCATCTTTTAGGATAAGCTTATCCACTGGCTCAATAGGTTCTTCTTCTCCCCCATTACCACCTCCTCCAGGGTTTCCATTCTCCTCTCTCCTCTCTTGTCTGTCCTATCTTATCTCTAAGATCATGTCTCTCAATCTGGTCTAGATGTTAGCCTGTTCAGTCAACTGTGCCTCAATTGCCTATATGGAGGCTAACATTGTAATGTTGATCTCGGCCATGGATCTCTTGCCCTTAGGTGGATCAAATGCACCAACTCGGATTCCGAAAATGTACATGGCACAGAATTAGTCCTCAAGAACATTGGAGTCCCAAATGATTGTTCAAGATTTGAGTCAATCTTGAGCAATGGATTGATCAATGATGTGAAAGGTGAAGTGGAGAAAGAGGAATACTCGAGAAGTGAGTCTTCCCAAACAAAAGATGACCACTTTGTAGTGTGAAATGAGTTCGCAAAGTTTGAATGAGAAATGCTCCAATCCAACATCTTCGATTTAAAGAGGAAAGATACGAGAACATGAAGGTCAACACAAGAAGAAAGTGAGAAAAAAGGCTCAAAGGGTGCAAAAGGATATTTACACTACAAAACAAACACAATATAAACCCTCGATTCACCAACTACACACAATTGGAGACCGTAAGAGTTCCAACTTTTATCTTTTCAATTTTAAATTTTGTGAATCTGTAAGAAGTTTCTTACTACCAAACACACAACGTGAGTCGCCGCTATCGCCCAGTGTGCATACTCAGTCCTCCACAAACAACGGTACCATCTACCCGGGTTGCCGGGTTCAATATCATGCCCAAAGGGAGATAGGAGGATTAACACACTAAAATGATTTTCTATGGTCGAAGGCAAGTGCTTACAATTGCAACCATATGGAGGTATGTGCAAACAATGAGGAGGTTACTCTCCCCAAAACAATAATTTTGTCTTACGTTTAGTTTTTGGGTCGAGTTTTCTTTAGCAATCCCGATTTTATACAATTGTCACTTTTTTGGGATTTTTTCAATTAAACCGCCTACCGAATTTTCAAATTTCATTTTGAAATTATGTGAATGAAAATGGGGAAGGAATTCCGAAAAGCCAATGCACGAGAAAATCAATGATGCATGAGAGAGATAGAGGATGCATACCTTGTTGCCAACACTCTACATCCAGGGTGATCCACGTAGAAATTAAAAGACAGAAAGTAAATTAACATAAATGATGCACGGGAACTATTCTAGAAGTGACTTCTATTAACGGGAAAGAACATGTTAATTTGACTAAGTCCAAGATATGCTCTACTCTATAGGTACAACAATTCTCGTTTAGGGGCTTTGGACCTAATTTAAAACCTAGATCAAGCAAGATAATAAAACCAACATCTAAGGGCTAAAGCACTTAAAACCATGAGAAAATAAAGAAAATGAAGGCGATGAAAACAAAATCGGTGAGGTTACCCAAGTGCACCAGTACTAGGCGAAACTTATCCCGCACATACAAGGTATATATGTCCTTTTAGAAAATAGAAAAAGAGGCAAGTGACAAATAAATATTTACATTTCTTTACAAAAATAATGAACGAATAAAATTTCTAAATAGAAAAAGAGGCAAGTGCCATATTTCTATGCATAATGCTCCAAGTGAGTGGTCTCCTCCAAATCTTCATCTCCTTCTCTCATGCTCTCCAGCAACATGATGAAGAAACAAGTCACCTCCGCTTCACTCGGATGCACCGACGCTCCTAAGAAAGCCTCCCTCGTTCGTCAGGAACTCACAAGGAAGAGGAAATACAAGATAATGTAAGAGACACATTTATAAAAATATGAGCAAAATAATGTGAAAATAAATACAGGAGTATAGACAAGCAAACAATGAAGTGGATCCAAAGAACAATGAGAAGAGAAAGTAAAAAATGGGTCTCAAATGAATTCCTAAGTTCGATCATGGGAAGCTTTCAGTGTCTGGCACATCGGATCCTGCAAGCGCTATATAAGCTCCCTCACGACATGCGGTATGCGATTTGAGTGCTCACTCCTCAATAATATACATGTCCATAATATATATATATATATATGCAAAAAATATAGAAAAAATGAGTGAATGAGTTAATAGATAGAAATATAGGCAAAGAATATGTGACAATGATTATAAACAATGTAATTAATTATAGAAAAATAATAGAAAATAAGGAAAAGAAAAATAAGTATATACAATCAAGAATAGCAAGTCAAGATAAAAACCTAACTACCCTCGACGTGCCTCTCCGGAAATGCCACCATTTTGTTGAGCAATAAAATTCGGATTTTTATTTGTATGAATTAAGCACAAAGGGATTGTGGTTGTCACAACCCGAAGAAGCGTCAAGAAAAAGTTTATTCAATTCTTAAGCCAAAATAAATGAAGAAAATGTAGCAAGAGAAATTTTCTATTTAATTTACATGTATACCATATAGTTTCAAACTCAGGGAGGCTACAAAAATCTTGAGGGTTATTCAATTCAATGAAAAATTAATGAAAAGAATCAAGGAATTTCTATGCATACTAGTCTTGGTTTCTGCATTTTTTATTTTTGTATTTTTATAGAATTTTTATTTTTATTTCATTTTTTGAATTTTTATTTTATTTATGATTTTTAATTTTGCAAAAGTTTTTAAATTTTAAAAAATAAAAGGAAAAAAACGAATGAAAAAATTCAATGAGGAAGAAATAGAAAGACAACTTCTTGGATTTTAACAAAAAATTAAAACAAACAGAAAATTCAAGTAAATATATTTTTGGTATTATCATAATTTTTAATGTTTAATTGATTTTTCTAAAATTTTTTAATTTTTTAAGATCATTAAATATATCAAAAATAACAAATAAAGTAAACAAAACACAAAATTATTGTTTTTGGATTTTTAAAATAATAAATAAGATAAAAAATAGATCAAATATAGACAAAATGAAAGAGATTTTTTTGTATTTTCCAGAAAAGCATTCTGCGTATTTTTTGATTTTTCTCTGAATTTCTCTGATTTTTTTTATATTTTATATTTTTAGCTTTTATAAGGAATACAAATGTGAAAATGGTACAGAAACTAAAAGAAATAAAAAACAACTAGGTAATTTTTTATATATATTCATAAAATTTTATGTTTTTTTATTGATTTTTAAATGTAGAAATGGAATTTTTATGAAGTTTTTGAATTTTTAAAATAATAAAAATAATGGAAATGCAAAATAAAAATTATGTATGCGATATCTAAATAACAGAAAGCTCAAATAATTTTTGTAGAATTTTTAATGATATATTGCTTATTTTTATTTGATTTTCATCTTGGAAAATAATATGCAGGTTAAAAGGCTATATATTCAATTATTTAATGTTTAAGAACTAAACATTAAAAAAATAAAAGAGAGGGCTACCTATGCAAAATTTCCAAAAAACACGTGCGCAGGCACATGAGCCTTGTTGGTCAGACTAAAATGTGATTAAAATATTTCCAGGGTCTGAATAATAACCAACAAAGAGCAAACTTTTTATTGTTAACAACCTAAGAAATCACATGTGATGCATGCTTGCAGGTCAAATAGAACGAAAGTGCAAATAAAATAAATACAAGGGGCAAACATGTAGATATTTAATACATGACATTCACACATATGTCCTTATAGGACTTTATTGCAAAATGGAAACAAAGCAGGGTGTAGGTTACAATTTTACCCTTTAAATACATGGCAAATCGAACAGCTGGATGGCGTTTGAGATCTGATCTGATGGTCGATGTTGATGCACACATGGAAGGTTAGGATTTGATCTGGGGGTTTCAATCCACAGCTGACTTTCGGGGCTCAATCGATGGTTGTGATGAAGTTTGGAGCGGCCATTCTTGATCGTGTGGTGTTGGATCTGCCTGGAAGTACTGGGAAGCATGTGGTCTCTAACAAACTTTGATCGAGAAGATCAAGGTCTTTCTTCGCCTAAGTCTGCTCCGGGATGGTGCTCTAGCTTCCTACATGTCCCCTCCTTCGATCCGAGGGCTTCAAGATGGTCGGCGATGGCTGGAGGATGCTCTGGGAGTAAGGAGCAGCACAACTCCAGGAGAACCTCCGAGAGTTGATTCTCGCTCCCAAATGAGCTCCTAAACCCTGCAATGACTTGCTCAGATGAGAAGCTCCGATAGAGTTTATTAACGCAAGAGGATGAAAGAATGGTGAAGGGATGAGAGATCTAGTGAGGATGATCAAAGGTGGAGCTAATCCTCTGATCCATGATGACCTGTAGAGGACTAGAAGGTGGAAGAGATGGAGAATGGTCAGTAGACGGTGTTCGGAGAGTCAGAATTTGATGAAATTGATCGGACCCCTCCGATCTTACGGAACGGAGGTTGAAGTTGAGCAACGAATTTAACTAAATACATAAGTTAAAACACAAAATAGCAAACAAGAAATGTAGGGAATGAACCTGCAGGTACCAGGGGAGTTAAATGATGAAGACATCAACCCCGATCTATGCTACGACAGAGAGGCGTGGCATGCTGCGGAGGGCTCCGACGTTTGGTTGGATCACATCCTTCAACCATCAAATAACTCTCCCAATCAGAGGTCAACTCATCTATCACCGAAGAAGGCGTTCTCACACTCGATCTAGGAGATTTTAGGGCTAAAAATCAGACCAAACCTACATCGGAGATGGAAGGTGTGTATAAATAGAGATGGCTCTAGTGAATGTTTGAATTTTAAATCTGAACAAATCAAGGTGTAGATGGTGCATCTGTAGAGCTGGTGACGGAGAGGAGTGAATGGGCTGAAAAAGCAGCAAAGGATGCTTGAGGGATTAATGACTACATCATGAGGGAAAAGTAAGAGAAGAATGGGTGTGGCACACGAGATGAGCAGAAGAAGCGGGCACACCAAGCAGTTGACCCGGGTCAATAGACCTGAGCCGACCAACCAGAAGGCACGGAGGAAAACGACAAGAGAGGGAAAATGATAAAAAAACCAATAAAAAGTAAAATAAATGAATTAAAAATCTAAAAATGAATTTAAAAAATTAAATAATGTAAAAATGTTAAGGGTAAATAAAGTTAATATTAGTGATTTTTAATTAATTAAATTTTGTATTTACAAGGGTTAAAATAAATACAAGGTGTTATTTATAGGTATATATACCTATATGTACAAGGTTTTAATTCGTAATTAATTAATTATACAAATATATACATAATTTAATATTTTATTCGTTCACAATATTTTACAAGGGTTTTAATGGTGTTTTTGTTAGATTTTTAGGAATAAATTACAAGATTAAATAAATAGGTACATGTACAACATATACATAGTGATACCTAAAGATACATACATCATTGTATTTTTTGTTGATATTTAATTTTGATATTTTTTTGTATTTTATATAAGTCAAATACAATATTTACAATTAATGAAAAATACAATATTTTCAAATATGTGCAATAAAATAAATAATGTACAGAGTATACGTAGGTATTATATACCATAATACCCCAATTAGCCACATTTCACACCTTAGCTTTGATATTTATGAAATCACCTCAATTTTAAAGATTATTTAATTTGATGTACAATGGAAGTGAGTTTGATGAAATTTGAGATTCGGTGGAAAAGATATTAATCTTGCAAAATGAGCTTTGTGGCTTTTTGAGAGATTTCTAATTTACACAATATATACATTTTTATTACATTTTTTATTATTTACAACAGATTTTTATATACAACTTCAAGAAGAAATCTTTTTTATTTAAAAAGAATTTGGTGATGAATAAATTAAAGTAAAGAATGTGTATTATAGGCAGTATTGTACAGATGGTAAATATATACAAGTGGTAAATGAATTTCTGGATTATTGGTATTTTAGGCCTTATCTTCCCCTTGCTTTATTCCTTGTCGATCATGTGAAGACTTGACCTTCTCTCAGGGTTCGAGTCAGCCTGTATATATTACATATATACAATCTTTATTTTATTTATTTATTTATTTATTTCAGGTTAAAATAGTGATAAATATACAATATTTACACAAGAATCAAGGTTAGTAAAAGAATGTATTTATTACTATTTACATGTGTTTTATAAGGCATTTTAAGCTAAAATGAATGAAAAAAAATGATGAAATGCAGATTCATCATTACATGAAGTTGATTCCTGTAGCAAGCCCTAGTGACAGCAAGGCACCCTGCACGATTCGGAGTGTGAGATTGAGTGGGAAGAGGCATGATCCAACACATGGCCAGAGCTCCGCCGTCGCATTCCAACTCTCTGTTCTACATAGTAGATTGAGGTGATCCCCTTCCTCCATTCATCCGTTGGTATTTTAGTTAATTTCCTTCTCATATGCAACTTCAATTATGTCTTCAATTTCTGCCTTAGTTTAAGATTCCGATCATCGTCAACCCTGCTCTGATCTGCTTGATCGGAGCTCCGTAGTTGTTTATCTATGTATCCACCCCTTCACTCACATTCGTTTCCCTTTTCTCCATATTCTTTCATTAGCTGAACATCTCAGATCATATCAGATATGAGATTCAGCCTTCATTCCGATCACCTACTTCGGAGGCCATCCATTCACTATCATTTTTCCTGATTTGATCCTAATAAGACCATTGGAGTTAACCTTCGAGCAAGAGCATCACATTGCAGGTCACATGAGCTCATTTGGGAGAGAGAAGTAAGATATGGAGGTCTGCCTGGACCTGTAGATATCATGACCTCCATATCGTGTATCAGGCATCGTCGACCATCGTAGAACCATCCGATCATCAGAGGATCGTTGTAGGAATGAGGATCAACCTTTAGGCAGTAACTCGAGCCGAGATTGGTTGAGATCCAGTCGATCGAAGCTCGATGGAGCATACCTTCTTCCGAGTTCTTCCAGTACCCTTCATATCCATTGGATCAAGAACAAGAAGCCTAGATCATATCAAGGTCATTTAAAGAGCCCAAATTCAGCACCTTTGATCTGACCTTCTAGATTGAATCCACACCACAGGAGCACGCTTTATCCTTAGCCGTTAGATCAGAGCCTCAACCATTTCTGTCGTATGATACTTCATGTGGAACAGCATAAATGTTGCACTCCAAGCCTTGTGACAAATCTCCATTTCATCACCTTTATTCTATCATTTTGGCCTTAAAAACCCTAGCTAATGCTTGTCAATAGCATTAATTTGTACAAAATCGCACTCAATATTTATTGCATTTATTTTGTAAATAATATTCTTTTAATACCAAAATTATAAAATAAAGAAAAGCAAGGAAAAAGAATAAAATATCAAAGATATTTTATGACCCTAAACCCCGAGACCACGGCAAGAATTGAACTGGTCGACAAGGAATAAAGTAGGAGGAGATAAGGGCCAATAATATAAGAAAAATCCCTTTTATTCATTTGTTATTCATTTTATGGACCCATTTTATTCTCCACTTTTTATATACCAAATAAAGAAATTTTGTACATGAAAGTTGTAGATAATAATGTAAATAAAAATACAAAATTGAGTTTGTATAAAAATAATACACAATATTCGTTTTATACACAAAATAAAAACCCAAAACCCAAACTACCCAGACCCATATCTTCCAATTTAAAATTAAAATGTAACAAAACCACCTCTAATTGTACATAACTTTAATGAGCTATTTAATGAAGGTGGTTTCATATTTTTTTGGAGTTAAGGTGTGCAAGTTAGGTTTTCGACCCCTAATATACAATATACCCGAATAAAATAATCAATTTATTTATTCTTTATTATTTTTATAATTTATATTTCTACAATTTTGTAAATATTATGTAAATTATATACACATATTAAAACCATATAAAATAACGAATAAAACATCAATATAAAATAAGTATATAAAACATATAGGTAAAATACATATGCTAAAACTTGTAAAAAATTAAAAGGGAAATCTATGCTTTGATTCTTTTATGCATTTATATTTCTATACTCTTGTAAAAAAACAAAAGTTAGTAATTTATCAATTACTTAGAGGAATGAAATAAGTGTAAAAAATGATACATGTAAAAAATGATTTGAGATTGTTAGAAATTCAATAAAAAATTCATACATGTAAAAAATAATATGATATTGTAAAAAAACTTGAGATTTGCAAAAGATGATATGATATTATAAATAAATAACTAAGATTTTAAAAATACTTGAGATTGTTAGAAATTTATAAATAAAATTATAAAGGAAAAACAATAACAGATTGTATAAATAGTTTATGATTAGTAGAAAAAGATTTTATATTGTAAAAAAGATTAGCAATTGTAAACACTGATTTGAAAAATCAGTGAATGGGTTTGAAAACTCATTGAAATAATTTGTCAAATCTATGCAACAATCATAAATTTTGTGCATTGATTTGTAAAAAGTTTTTAATTGATATGTAAAATAAATGATATGAATGTAAACTCATAGTTGGGAAGTTGGCATGATCCATGAAAGGGATGCCGTCGAGGTTGAAGTTGTCAATGTTGGCTTCATCAAGAAGGACACAAGCGTAGGCATTCTCGATCTTCACATCGTTAATTGTGGCTCTATAGATCGATCTGGTGTAGTGGATGGTGGAGGTGTGTGCGGGGATATTGAAGAAGTGGTGGCGAGTGGTGATGAGACTGCGGATCGCGACACTGACGATGACAAGGAGGGACATGCATGCTTGCATGGGTAATCGGGGAGGTATGCAGAGGCAGAAGACGATCTACATGATTGTGTTCTTATGGAGTGATAATAAGTTCTCCATGAACAACAACAATAGGAGGAGGATATGGACTTCATTGTGGAGATTGATGGTTTCCTTTCTACCACCTCTTCCATCATTGTCGTACTCTATTGAAACGGCTCCCACCACCCTAGTTAATTCGGTCAAATTAATGGTCAAATTAATTAAGAATGTTCGTTGCAGTCGGATAATGAGAGCGGATCAAAAACCACTTTTAATTAAAGCAAGTTAATCTCGAACGGTAACTTTTTTTATTTGGGCAAGCCCAAGGTCGGACTCAGGGAGGCAGTTGTCTCTTTAGGTAAATTATTAGCAAAGTCCAAGATTTGATTTTCAAGGAAGAATTTCTTTTGGTCTTTTTCGGTTTTTTTATGCAAGACATGCAAAAACTAGCCAGTTTACAAGTTAATTCAAAAAGATGATAAAATCAAGTCCAAAAATCACGAAACTTGGCTAGATGATGAAATGGGATGAAATTAGGCTAAACTATTTTTTTGGAATTTTCTGACACTAATTAAAATTACTGTGAATTAAAAATGAATGCAGGGTGATTTTAACTAAATTAATTTTAATAAATATCAAATCACAATATTTTTGGGAATAAAAATTATCCTAGATAAATCTAAAGGTGAGGAATCTAGGAAAATCATCAAACCTTAATTTTGATGTGAAATGAACCTATTAAAAATTAATTAAGAAATTCACCAAATGAATTATTTAGGCCTCGGGATGCGTGCAATTGAGATGAAATTTTTATGCAAGGTAAAGCTAATTATCTTAGATCTAATGTGATTTTTGGGATATTTTTGGATCACAGAGAAATTTCTATTAATTAAGAGGTGAAAATGGGAAAAATATAGAAAAAATGAACGAATTAATTAATAGAAAATTCTACTGATATTACAAAAATATGCCACATGCCACATAATGAAGAAGACAATGTAAGCTACACAATGCAGTTTTCCAATCTCAAAAATGAATTAATATGAATGCCTAAGTATGCAAGCAAAGACAGGGGTATAAATGAAATTACAGGAATTAAAGTTTCTGAAAATAAACGTGCTGACAAGGACTAATATGCAATAACCTATAATGTAGGGGGGATAGATGCAATTTCTCCACGGTACACATGCTCACGTGGGGTCTCCTAGCAGGGACTGAAATGTAATATTGAAAACACCCAGGGGCCTCGATGCAATTTGCCCAGGCCACACGTGCGGATCACATGGGGGGAACCAAGGATCAGAGGACTTCGGAGGCTCGGAGCGAGGCTCAGGATGCTCTGGAGGTTCAGGTCTGGCTCGGAGAAGCCTCGGGTGATCCGAGCCTAGAGGTCGGGGAAGAGGCTTGTATCGGGCGACGTGGATGGATCGGGATCGTGGGATCAAGGATGATCCAACGGTCCTTGAAATGTTGGCGTGTGGCGTGTCTTGACCCGTTGGATCAAGGATGATCCAAAGGCTTTGGAACAAGGCGACGTGGGTGGCTCCTGGCCGTTCGATCAGGATGATCGAACGGCTGCTGGCTGTCATCCACCAACGACCCTCCGCCTCTTGCAGCGGAGAGGGCTGGGATCCGGCGAGGTGGGCCTAGCTCCGCCTCGTCCTCCCATTGTCGGCGAAGAACGCTGGAGGCTTTGGCGTAGCTCAGAAGATGCGTGGAAGGCTGGCGAAGCATCCGGTCGTCTCAGGGGGGAAGGAGATGCTCTGGAGCGCGGTAGCGAAGGAGCTCAAATTTACGCTGGTGAAGACTCCGACAATTCAAGAAATGGTACCTGCAAGGGGTTAGAGGATAGCCGAAGCATGCATTTTGATCGTGGAGGTGTTAGGAATGGAAGGCGAGGCTGATGGAGCAGTGAGGGTGGCTGGTGGTCGAGCTCCGCTCAGGTGACAGAGCTGGCGTCGATGGAAGATGAAGTGCATCGTCAGATGAAGCTAAGGGTAGCGCTAGGATCATAGCTCCGTTGCGGAGCTCGGGGAGTGTACGGCAGAGCAAGAAGGAGCTCGTGGAGGGCGAAATAATTTGGAGAAGAAGAAAGAAAAGGAAGAAGAAGATCGGGAGAGAAATGGAGTCTACATGGGGTTAAAAGCTTCGGGGAAGCTTCCAGGTTTTCGCTCGAAGGCCGGTAGGAGGACGTGAGCTCGTGCAGCGTCTGGAAAAGCTGCAGCACAGTCAACGTCGTGGATCTCGCCGAAGGTGGCGGCCTGTCTTCGCTCGATTTTACGCCCAATTGCTGTCACCAATGGGTGGCTCTGAGCTCTAGGGTACCTCTCGTAGTGGCAGATGGGGGTGAAAGTGGCCGAAGGTGGCTGATTTATAGGATGAGGGAGACGGCAGGGATGGCTAGGAGGTGGTGTTCGAAGAGGTCGTGGAGCGACTCTGAGGGTTGTCATGGAGATTGAGGGGGCTGGCGAGGATGAGTGGGCTCCATCGTGGTGGCGTCAGTAGTCGGAGAAGGTGGTCGGCGTGGAGCCGAAAATAGAAAGGGGGTGGCCCCTTACGCACGGTGGAGAACGTGGGCATGGGGGGTGCGGAGGTTGACGACGACGTCTCGACCGTTGGATCTCACGATCCAACGGTCCAGATGGAGGCGCGGATCGACGCCTGGGATTTGATCGAGGGCGCGGCATCGGAGGGCCCGCACCGCACCACGTGGCGTGTTGAGAATGCGGCGCTAATGAGAGGTTGAGATGGGCTCAGGGATTTGATCGAATGGCCGAAGCCAATTGCGGTGATGAACGGTGAAGATCGAGGCGCCTGGAGCAAGATCGGAGGGCTCACAGAGTACCACGTGGTGGACTCTGGGCGAAGCATGAACGAACTGTGCAGACGAGATCCAGGGAGTGATCTGATGGTGGTTAATTAAGGCGTATGTGGATATCCTCAGGCCGTTGGATCAAGAAGGGATCCAACTGCTAGCGGTCAGGACAGATGAGTCAAAGGGAGCGGGCCACGTGGCGCAATGAGAGGGTGCCACGTGGCCAGCTGTGAGTGGCTGAAAGGAGAAATGAAATTAGAGAGAGAAGGAGGCTGAATTTGGAAAAAATCAAAACATGAAAGTTGTAGATCTCGATGAGATCTACAAGTTTCATGTTAACTAAAAATGGAGATGAGGTCAAATGTGATACAAAAATACAAGAATACAAATATACATATGTATAGTATACAAGGAGGCCCAAAAACCCAACTTTTGCCTACGAGCTCCGAATTGAATTAAATTAGTCTCATTTTAAAGGTCTCAGGATGTGTATTCATCTGGATGTGAGTAAACCTAATTCGGAGTTTGTAAGAAAGAGATATGGGCATTCTAAGGTCCAGGGGTTTAGGGGCTTTATTGGGTATTTTACAAAAGTGATCTCTGGCCTTCTTCCATATATTATTAACTAATGGTGTACATATTTTAAGGAAGGTGTTATTTTATTTTGGAGGGGATAAAATACAACTTAACATGTGGATATTTTACATGTGGATTTTATCCAAGAAATTGGCTTCTTATTTAAATGCAAATATGAATGCTAAGATGCATATTTTATAGATTGATGCATGAATGCTATTTATGTAAGATAAAGGGAAATATGGAGCTAAATACCCGGGGACAAGGCTTTATTTTCAACTTTAAGAGTGATGAATCACAAATTCATCAACCCCCTATACTTAAACCTTGCTCGTCCCCGAGCAACTAAAATGAAATGCAAGAGTGAAATGATTTTGGGTTCCATACCAAGGTCATGAATAAAAGTTGAAAATAGAGCTTGACTCGACCTTTGGATTAATTGTGTGGCGGAACCTCATTGGGACCTGAACTTAAGACCTAACAAACTTCGAGTTCCACAAGTCTTCAATTCAAGACTACTCAATAGTCAGGTCTAAACAAATCCTCAAATGCAAATTTCTGATGACTATGATTCTTACTTGTACTGTATAAGTGAAATGTAACTCTCCACATCGGAAATGGCTTAGAAACAACCTCCTTTAACAAGGTAACTCAAATAACCTGGTCCAGCAACTCTTTCCTCGAGGACCGGGTATTCCCTTCTATGTTCAAGTGCGACTAACTCAAGAGGAGGGGGTAGAGAAGAGAATGGACGGTAGCCAATGTAGCTACCTATCCCGGGATGCCTGACCAGTGTAGCCAAGTCATCCAGCTGCATTTCTTTGCTAATATACATACTCCGATAGGTATTTTTTTTCACTTGGACCTGTCTGATTTTTTTGGAGCATTTCTTTGAACTATATACAAGGTGCAGCATGTACATCAGGAGTTTTTCCTCTTGAGCCAGTAGACTATCCCTCTTTTAAAGCATTATTGCAACCCACAGCATCCCGTCCTTAGATGTCAACACCACCAGATTAGGTTGAGATGCACTACCCTCCCTAGAGGAGGACGGATGTTTCCACCCGTGTGCTACTCCAAGCTAAAGGATTCTACCTCCTCACCACTTCATCAATGAAGAGCTACGTGCATTGTGCTTGTCCAAGTTAGGTCATAATCTAAAAGAATCAAGCGTGTGCACGAGATATTCTACTTAGACTAATCAAGATGCCATGTGAACATAGACTTGCGGACTCAAAGAATTAAGTCACTTGACCTGAGAAATCTTAACTCTAGTTCCTATAAGGTTCCTCTAAAATTAGGTGGATTAAGGTCAAATCAAGTCCTTCCTCAACATCTACTCATAACTTGGTTCAGAACCCACTAGCTTTCCACCTTGCATATGCAAGATATGCAGATGAGATGCAGATGCCATGCTATGAATGAAATGCAAGACTCTCTCTTTTTTTTTCTTTTCTTATGTAGAGATGATATGCAAGAGTAAATAAGAAGCCTTTGATTTTTTTTCACTTTTTTTATTAGCAAAACTTTGGTATACCTCCTATGTTATAGAAATTTACAAGAGTATTATACAGATTATACAAGTGTAATTTACAAAAAAAATTCTCCAAATTTTACCCAGCCCATAATTATTACGAAATATATACAAAGATACGTGAAAGTACGAGCTATGGGTAAAGTATATATGTAATATATACACTCCCCCCTATACTTAGCGTGTGCTATGTCCTCAGAGCACGAAAAGCAAGGAAAAAGACATAGCTCGTGCTAAGCGTAAGAGAGCCAAAGAGAACAAAATGTGTAAAGAAGTCATCCTGCCCCCCTATACTTAGGCTCTGGCAGCCTAAGTGTAGAAGAAGGTCAAAAAGTGGGGCGGACGAGGTTAAGAAGAGAAGTGGATGGATATATAATATGGGCATCGGTCCCCCCTATACTTAGGCTCAGGTCAGCCTAAGTATAGGACTGGAGCGAGTATGAAGACCAATGTGATCTGGAGGATGTACAGAGACTCGACTCAAGTGGCTCATTCCCCCTATACTTAGGATCTGGTCATCCTAAGTATAGTCCAAGATGGTGATCAATGAAGCTGGGATGAGTTACTAGAGTCGTGGGGGAGAAAGGCCAGAATGTACAGGAATGATGGTATATAGAAGTGAGTCGGTCTGAATCTTTCAAGATGTTGCTGATGGCTAGAGCTTACTGCTGCAAGGTCTCATGTGCGGCTCGAGGTGTATCTGCTGAATCCGTCTCGCGCATGAATACAATCTCCTCAACATGGACTAACTGCTCATTGGATTCGACGAAGTGTTTCAACAGTTGTCCATTCACAAGGAATGTCAGTGCGTCATCTGCAAGATCTGAGATCTCAACACATCCACTATCATGTACCGTACGGATGACAAATGGGCCTGTCCACTTGGACTTCAACTTGCCTTGGAAGATCTTTAGCCTAGCATTAAACAACCATACCTTCTGTCCAAGAACAAAGGTCTTTCGTCTGATATATCTATCATTCCAATGCTTAACCATGTCCTTGTACACCAAACTGTTGTCATATGCGCGGTTTCTGATTTCCACAAGCTCATTCAGATCTGTATCTCTCTGCTTCTGCCCAAGGTGTGTGTTCCAATTGACCTTCTTGATTGCCCATTTTGATTTGTGCACTAGTTATGGGGGC
This sequence comes from Ottelia alismoides, assembly GCA_037367405.1. Classification (NCBI taxonomy): domain Eukaryota; kingdom Viridiplantae; phylum Streptophyta; class Magnoliopsida; order Alismatales; family Hydrocharitaceae; genus Ottelia; species Ottelia alismoides. The sequence continues at coordinate 235,846 of JAZKJV010008197.1, forward strand.
AAATGGCACGGCTTTCCGAATACCATTCAGAATGGGGAGGTTCCTAATGGTGTCTTGTAAGCTGTCCTATACGCCCATAGAACCTGATTCAAGATCTGAGACCAATCTTTCATGGTCTGGGCGGACAAGCTTTTGCAATATAGTTTTCACCTCCCGATTCGACACCTCATCCATACCATTAGTTTGTGGGTGGTAAGGACTAGCGACACGGTGTTCGATGCCGTAGTCCTTCAGGAGTTTCTTCACCTCCCGATTTACAAAGTGGCTACCCCCGTCTGATATAATTACTTTGGGGATCCCGAACCTAGAGATGATATGCTCTCTGATGAATTTACAAACAGTCCTGCTGTCTGCGGCTCGGGTCGGGATAGCCTCCACCCACCTGGATAGATAATCTACCGCAAGAAGGATGTATTCGATCCCGTGGCAAACAGGGAATGGGCCCATGAAATCGATGCCCCAGGCGTCAAAGACATCACAAATGATGAAAGGATGCATCGGCGTCTCATCCTTGAAACCAATGGTTTCTCCCATTCTCTGGCATACTGGACACGACTTCGCAAAGGTGATGGCATCGCGAAACAGAGTCGGCCAGTAAAAGCCACACTATAGTACCTTCCATGCGGTCCTCTTCCCGGAGTGGTGTCCTCCTACCTCTAAGATGTGGCATAAAGAAAGGACACTCTGGTATTCCTCCTGAGGTATACACCATCTCCGGACACAATCCGGTCCTTCAAAGAAAAGGATCGGATCCTCCCAAAGGTAGTGTCTAGCATCCGACTTCAGTCGGTCGATGTGGCTCTTGGGCCAACCCTCGGGAACCTTCTTGGAGACAAGATAGTTCACGATGTTGGCATACCATGGGAGTGAGTCGACAACAAAAATCGACTCTTCAGGGAAGGAGTCTCGAATTGGTGAATCCTCGGAAGTATTTATATCTTCGAGATGAGAGAGATGATTGGCTGCTACATTCTTCTTTCCAGGTTTATCATGAATGTCCAAATCAAACTCCTGGATAAGCAAAATCCACCGAAGAAGATGCGCCTTCATGTCCTTCTTCTCCATCAAGTATTATAACGCCATGTGGTCAGTGAACACGATTACCTTGGATCCAACTAAATGAGATCTGAACTTGTCCAAGGCAAACACTACCGTAAGCATCTCCTTTTCTGTAACTGTATAGTTACGCTCAGCGATATCAAGCACTTTGCTTGCGTAGTGGATCGCAAACGGGACGCCATCCCTCCTTTGTCCTAACACAAACCCAATAGCAAAATCTGAGGCGTCCGTCATGATCTCAAAAGGTAGAGACCAATCTAGGGCTTGTAGGATCAGGGCATCCATGATCATTCCCTGTAATAGCTTAAAGGCCTCAAGATATTTGTGATCAACAACAAACTCCATGTCTTTGCCTAAAAGCTCAGTTAGCGGTCGGGCAATCTTAGAAAAATCCTTGAAGAATCTCCGATAAAATCCGACATGCTCGAGGAATGACCGCAACTGCTTGATGTTGGTTGGTGGCTGGAGTCGTCTGATCAAATCCACCTTGTTAGGGTCAACCGCCATTCCCCTCTTGGAGATGACGTGCCCCAACACAATGCCCTCCGTCACCATGAAGCGACTTTTCTCCCAAGAGAGCACCAGATTGACCTCACAACAGCGTTTGAGGACTCGGTCCAGATTCCTAAGGTAGGAATCGAAGGAATCACCATGGACCGAGAAGTCATCCATGAAGACTTCCAGGAATTCGCCGACCATTTTGGCAAATACAGCAATCATACACCTTTGGAAAATACCTGGAGCATTGCATAACCCAAAGGGCATGCGCCTGAAAGCATAGGTATCAAAGGGACTTGTGAACGTGGTCTTTTCCTGGTCCTCCGGAGCTATGGCTACTTGATTATAGCCTGAGAAACCATCTACGAAACCGAAGAACTCTTTCCCCGCTAGTCTCTCTAGGATTTGATCAATGAATGGTAGGGGAAAATGATCCTTCTTCGTTGCGGTATTTAGGCGTCTGTAATCCACACAGACGCACCACGATGTGGGCACTCGCGTCATGATCTCCTCTCCGTCCTTGTTGGTGGTCGTTTGAATTCCCGACTTTTCCGGGACCACATGGATCGGGGCCATCCATTTAGAGTCGGAGATGGGATAAATAAAACCCGCGTTGCACCATTTCTCTATCTCCTTCTTCACTACCTCTCATAAATTTGGATTCAAATGACGTTGGAATTCACGAGTGGGGTTGGCTTCATTCTCCAAGTAGATATGGTGCGAACACAGAGCGGGATTTATCTTGTGGAGATCGGAAATGGTGCATCCTATCGCCTTGCGGTTTTTTTCCAGGTTCTCTAGCAAGCGAGATTCCTTCTCCTTGGTTAATCGTGAACTGATGATGATCGGAAATTTCTTGTCCTGACCCGTAAGGAAGGTGTATTTCAGTGTTGTGGGTAAAGGCTTGAGCTCAGGTATGGTGTGATCGTCTAGGAAATCTGGCTCAATTGAATCTGGTTTGGTGTTAAAAGTGGTTGGATCTTCTCTGTAATTAATGCCACCAAGTTATTCGGCTCTGGAGTCGGATCGTCAAAGGTCTTCATGCAATCGGCAAAAGCCGCGTTCGACTCGTCATCCTCATCTCTGATTGTCCTAAAGAGGGAAGGACTGACAGGCCCAGCTGGGCCTCTAAGTCATCGAAGATGAAGGGCGATGCAAGTTCTGAGATGTACTCGTCTCTAAGGACCTCGCAAACAGACTCATGCACGGGATCATCTCAGGAGGGGAGGGACTCATTGGTGCTGGCTGGGTTCTGTCTCCATGGCCCAGCTGTGTCTACATGATCGCGGTCTACTTCGGTTGAAGAGTACTCGGTGCTGGATTCGGAATCCGGTCTCTGCCATTTGGTCTGCTTCATCTCAAGTTCCTCATCTCCGCCTGGAGTTTGGAACTGGTTCTTCCTGATCTTATAATCAAACAAGGCCCCCGCTGTCCTGAGGAAGGGCCTGCCTAAGATGATATGGGAATCTCTCCAATTATGAGGGGTTTCCATATCTTGGACAGTGAAGTCCACCATGTATTCTTGACCCTCAACTTTGATTACAACATTCCTCAATTCTCCTTTGGACCTCTTGGTTGAGCAAACTGCAAGAGGGCTCTAGATTTCCTAAGAGGTCCGAGATTAAGCTGCTCATAGAGGGTTGTAGGCATTAAGTTAATTGTGGATTCGTTGTCTAGGAGAGTGCATGCAAACGCGATGTCATCAACATGACTCACCACATAGTGTGCACCCATGTCTCATCGTTTCCATGGAAACGAGTTTTTTATTGCACAAGTCATGGCTAGTTACAGAACGTGTTTATCAACACGTCTTTTGGTCTTCCTGCTAACCGTAGTAGGTGTGCATCTCACCTTAAGGTACTTCTAAAAAACAAGAGTCATTTCCACGTACTTTTCAAAGGGGATTGTGACCTTGATGTATTTGTTGCATAACTCTGCAATCTCAGGGTCATCTTTTTGGATTTTTTTTTTCATTTTCTTCTTTCCACCCTTAAGAGCTCGGGGGAAAGGGATCATTGACTCTAACTCATGTTCTGAAACTGAAATGTTTTCATTGAAATCTGGAACTGAGTTCTGTACAAGACTCAGACTCTTAAACAGACTCGGACTCTGACTCTGACTAAAAGAAAAATGTTGTAGCAAAACCGATGATGCATCTTCCGCGACTTCTGGATGATTCTCCTCAGATGGAGGTGCATGCTCTTCGTCGATTTCGTCGGACTCTCTGCTAGTGTGGGATTGCTGCTTCGAGGACCCAGAAGTCCTCTTCTTCTACCGGTGGTGGTGATGGTGGTGCTGCTCCTCTTCTTCCTCCAAGTTCTCCTCAGGTAGAGACTTGGTGGCTCCTTCCTTTGGTGCCCATGCCCGATCAAGTATGGTCACGGTCCTTCTACTCCTAAGGGACATATGATTCACATTATCATATGAAAGGATCTCATGTTCAGATAAAGAATTATCTGAATAGTATACCTGATCACGAGGTCGGTTCTGGCCTTGGGTTAAGCTGTTTGGGTTGGCCTGAACCTATGTGGGAATTGGGGTCTTTGGCACCATTTGTTGATCCTGGGTATGAGAGACGCGGTTCGGATCGGTTCTCATATCCAGATAGTCATTCTAAATCTGTTGGACCCTATCAGATAGGGTCTTGATCGCCAAGGTGAGGGACTCTAATTTGGTGGGCTGGGCTTGCTGATGCTGATTAGCGGACGAGATTCTCTACTGGCTCTTATGGCCATGCCGATATTGCTACTGTTGATGGGACGGTGTCGGGCTCTGCTGACCTGAGTGGAATGTGCGCTGCTGCTGGTGGTGCTGCTGAGATTGGTATCCTCGTTCGGGCCTGGACTGAACAAAGCGCGATGCGGGGACGGAGCTGGTTTCCTGGTAAGCTAGGGAAGGTCGGTGAGGCTGACCATTCCCCATCCCCGATTGTCTGCTGATGGGGTCACGGATGTACCACAACCCATTGATCTCGAACACCTACGGAGGCTCCTCGTATCTGGTTTCAACTTGTGGGGGTGCATGCTGGTCCTACTGGGTGTAAGTCTGATCCTCTACCTAGCCATTCTAAGGCCCCGGTGCATGCTCCTGTACAAGATGGACTCGGTGCACAGGTGCAGGTGGTGCAGAAGGGGCAGGTAGCTTTATCTTAGCTACCTTCTCAGTAAGTTCCTCAACTTGCTTCGGCAGACGTGAGAGAGACTCAAGGTCAGTGACCCTCTTATGGATCTGCTCGACCATGGTTAACTTATCAGCTATCATCCCCATGTTGGGGATGAGGTCCTCTGTCAGATCCGCTACAGTCCTCCTAGTTGTCTCATTGGATAAGATTGAGGGAGACAACTGATAGGCCCTGGTGGCCTGCGACCTGCCTATCTCTGCCATCTGCTCTAGTATCTTCCATACAGCATTCTCGTTCTTGTTCAGATAGCTTCCTCCACAGGCAGCACTGACTAACCCCTGCAGCTCTAGGGTCATGCCACAGAACAAGGTCTGGACTAAGATTGCCTTAGAAATGCCATGGCAGGGACATTTCTAAATTAGGTCATTGAACCTTTCCCAGGCTTCATGGAATGGTTCACTGGGTCCCTAGGAGAAACTAGCGATCTTGGTTCTCATTTGATTAGTTCTACTGATAGGATAGAACTTCTTCAGGAATAAGTCCTTGAATTGCATCCAGGTTGTACATATCACCCCTAGGTTCTTCAGCCAATGTGCTGGCTTATCTCCTAAGGTGAAAGGGGTGGCCTTCAGTCTAATGTAATCCTGCCCAACCTTAGGATGACTAAGGTTGTTGCAAACCAGCTCAAAGTCTCGGAGGAAGGCATATGGTTCTTCATGGGCATTTCCATTGAACTTCGGTAGCAGGCTAAGGAAGTGAGGCTTGAGCTCAAATGCTTCTGGGGGAACCGCTGGTGCCAACCAACTGTGCATCTCATTCTCCACTGGGTTGTAGGCATCAACCATTGGTCGGTCGATTCCTTCAGCTGCAATAATATGTCCCATTCTAGTTGTGAGATCTGCATTTTGTTGTTCGGCTATGGCAAGGCGATTAAGAATCTGTCACAATGGGTCCTCATCTGGTGGCTGCTTAGGTGGCATCTTGTCCTCAAGTCCTGGGTAGGAAACAAGGTCTATGTCAGAGGACAAATCAAGGAAGGGATTCTTACCGAGGCGATGGTCTTCCTCGGTAAGCTCAGAGGAGAGGAAAGGGTTGGTTTGAGAGTAACCACCCTGAGTGTGAGGGAACCAGAACTCAAGAGGGTCATGAGTCCTGGGTGGTCCAAGGTGCTCTTGGGTCGATGAAGAGGAGTTTCATGGTGGGCTCAAAGAGAGATTGGTGAATAAAGAGTCGATATCCCCCCAGTCACTCATCTTGATTTGGCAAGAAGAATCGGGAGTCCTAAGTGAAGATAGGATTTGACTCCTACCTGAAGCAAACAATTCAATCAAAGACCCTAGGTTCACACTCAACACAATGAAGGACCTGAATCCGAGTCCAATTAATCTTGTAAATTTTAAATGTGATTTTTCAAGCAAGATAGCAAGGATTACACGGCCTAGAGGGAAGTCGGCTCAAAGCCGGATGTGTCTTCCATGTTTAACCTGTCGCCTAAGATACCGTCGGTCCTTCCTCTCTTCGCTCCTATACCAAGTTTATGGATTCAAAGACCTGTCCATATCTACCTGCAAGCAGGCGGAGGCTGACAAGGCCGGAACTTCACCCCGAGGGGTTATTGACAACTTGTCGCGAAGTACCACAATTTCGCCCCTATCTCCCTGAGACAGGCGGAGGCTACTTGGTACTAGTCAGTGAACCTTAAAAATTCAACTTGTGATATTTGCTAGGATTAGTCGGAACATGATATGGAAGGCGGGGATTTGGGCTCTGCCTTAAGGTGTTCACACACACTCAAGTACCCTCACTCAGCCTGAAAACAAGGTCGGGGATTAGTCTCCCGCAAACAGATTTTCCAATTTTATTTATTGTTTTGGTCAATAATGTTTACAGTCCCGGTTTTAAGTTTAGTTCTCACTTGTTAGTCCAACCACACAGCACACCTATCAGCCAGTCCCAATTTCCGTTTAATTTAAGTTTGAAAAACAGAGGGGGAAATCGAGAAAAGCTGATGCACGAGAAACGATGATGCGTATGCTGAGTAGAGAATACTTATAGTGATCCCTTCGCTTTTATGTAGGATGCAGAACATAATTGAGATCTTTTACACTATATGCAAATGCAAGCGATAAAAATCCGCTCCTTGACAAGCATTTCTATTAGCGAGTGAAGCACGTGTTATTTTGACTAGATCTGCGGTCTAGGTGTGTCTTTTAAGTGTGTTGTGTGGTCCTAGAAATTTACGAGCACAAGCATATCCTAGAGTGGCTCGAGGAGTTGCTAGTGCAAGCCTAATTTACAATTCAATCCAGACAGCACACAGTTCCACTATCTTTACACACACAAGAACCCAAATGGGAACCGCTGGAAATAATGCGAGAAAAAAAGAAAAAAGAAAAATGAAAATGAATTACAAATCCTCTCAAATCACTCAAGAAATTAAAGTGCTGATTCCTCGAAGTGTCTTCGACTCCTCACGTTCCTCGCATTCCTTGCGTTCCTCGAAGTGTCATTTGACGAATCGCGAATTCGGCCCTCTAATAGTGTCGAATTAACACTTAAGATGTCATTGCAGTCGGGCCGAATTAGGTTCATCAAAAACCATCTAATTGATATGTCAAGAGAATCAGACGATCTATTTTTTTATTTTACTTGGCAAGAAACCAAGGTCGAACTCAGGGATACGAGCCTCTCTTGTATTATCCAGATTTTTTATTCATTAACTAAGTGCTGAGTTAGAGCATGATAGGTCAAATAATGCGTGAGGACAAGACAATGCAACAAGCAAATATAAAACATGCATTTTTTATTAAATTTTTAATCATGCAAATAAATGTGATGAAATGCAATGCAAATATGCCCTTGGTTAAAAATCCTGAGCAATTTGAAACCTCTGTTAATTTCAGACTCAATTTAGAAGGTAGATTTGATGAACAAATTAAACAAGCCATCAGGTTAATCTTGAATAGACACATGGTTACTAAAAAATACATCGAAAATTACTGTGTCCAAAATAAGAAATGAGCATGTCATTAGAAAGATCATCAAATAAGCTTCGAAATGGAACTAAAATCAACTAAAACAGAGATACAATGCTCAAGACATACATGAAAGAAGTCAAGGGCATAAACACAAGAAAACATGAAAAGATAAATACAAATAGGTACCTGAGAGGGACTAAAATGCAAATGTGAAAAAGTACGGGACCTTCCCTATAAATAACCCAGACGCACAGGGGCAATTTTGCAATTATTGAAACCCGTGAGGGCATAACTGCAAATTACCCACTACGCGTGTGGCTAGCACGTGATATAAGGACCTGTCTGCAAAATGGAGAAGTCGGCGGGGCCTCTGCATAAATTACCCAGATGGCACATGCTATGCATGTGCCATCTAGGTTGGGAGAAACGCTCAGGCTCGGCAGAGGCTCGGAGGAGGCTCGGGCAGCCTCAAGGCTCGGCTCAGGCTCGGAGTAGATCGAAGCTCTGGTGAGGCTCGACATAGGTTCGGAACCCCCAAGCCTGAGCTCTGGTGCCACAGCTCGGATGTTCTGTGAAGCTGACGCGTGGCTGCTCGATCACCGTTGGATCTCGAGGATCCAACAACACCTGGAGAAGGTGCTTATGGACGACATGGACGCTCCTGCACCGTTGGATGTGTTTCGGAGAGGGACATCCAACGACACTTGTACCTCTGTCTTCGGCTGCAGCTGGCGGCGGAGTTCGAACTCCGGCGAAGGATCCCAAGCTCCACCACTCGATCTCGGACACGGCGGACCTCCCTGGAGCTCCATGGACGATTGTCGAGGTAGAGGGGAGCTCGGAGGAGGCGTTGGACCTTCTAGGTCAAGCCATCGTAGTTCGGACGATGTAGATGATGCTGATGAAGTTCATTCCAATGCTGCTCCGGCCATTGAAGACCATGTATCTGCAGGTTAATTAGTCGATAGCCGAAGCATGCAGTGCGGGATGCTCGTGCGAGGTGAGGTGCAATGGACGGTCGTAGTGGGGCGAAGTAAGTGGCGGCCGAGTTTCTTCTCCGGTGAACCTGGAGAAGTTGGGACGAATATGGTCTGAGGTTATGGAGGGTAGTGATGATGAACGAAGATGATAGCGTGGATAATGGATGTGTGAGGGAGCTAAAGAGATGATCAATGGAGGGCGTAGACAAGTGAAACGGCCTAATTAATTACACAAAGAAAGAAGAAAATACAGAGGAGATCGAAGAGGGCTAACCTGAGGTCGGGCGGAGCGGAGGCCTAGGCTTGAGGCCCTTGGAGGACATCGGTCCCTGCACATGCTAGTCGGCTGATCTAGCGAGCTCGGGCGGGGCATGGGCCACCGCGACACCGCCATGGAGGTCGGCGGGTCTCACCGGGGATGTGGGGTCATCTTCGCTCGATCCATTCACCTTCCCTTGTCACAGGGAGGTGGAGGAGGGCTGGGCCCCTCCCTGCGTAAAGGTGGACAGTTGTAAACAGAGGAGGAGGCAGCGTATTTGAAGGGAGAAGATGACGGTTTGGCTGGTGAAGAGAGTGGGTTTCGTGGAGCATATGGGATGAAGGAGAGGTCGTCGTGGTTTGATGGAGGGCTTGTGAAGAAGAGGGATTACTGGTGAAGGTCGTAGGGTCTTCGGGTAGTGGAGGTAATGGCTGGAGATGACGGGATAATGGGAAGGGTGGAGGTGGATAGCGAGTTTGGCGAATGTGGGAAAGAGGGGGCTGGAGGTAGGAGACGAGGTCTCGGCCGTTGGATCTTGCGATCCAACGGCAGAGAAGATGGCGCTAAGGAGCGGCATGGATTGAATCTCAGGTGAAGCGATCGAAGGGTGTGTGAGATGCCACGTGTCGAGTTAAGGCAGCAGCGCTAACGGGTGGTTCTGATCTGAGGTGCTGATTGATCGGGCGGTTGATATCAAAGCGGGCATAGACGGTGGTAATGGAGCAGCGGGAGCACGATTGAACGGTGCACAACGCGCCACGGGGCAGGCTATGGGTGAGGCGCGAGCGGGCGGTGAGGATCAGAGATGAGGATGATCCAATGGCTGGGAAGAAGGGCACACGTGGAGAAAGCGGAACCATTTGATCGAGAATAGATCCAACGATCAGGATGACGGGCAGATAATGCAAAGGGGAACGGGCCACATGGCTCAACCAGAAAGGGCCATGTGGCCCAATCAGATTATTCCGAGAGTAAATGTGAGATATGAGGGGTCAAATTGCCGAATTTGAGAAAACTCAAAACATGAAAGTTGTAGATCTCGATGAGATTTACAAGTTTCATGTTGACAAAAATGGAAATGAGGTCATCTGAAGACACAAAATATTTTTGAGGGTATTTTTAAGGCTAAAAATACCACGATTTTTAATTTTGACATTTTTTGTGATTTTTAATTTATTCAAGACTATGATAATTACAGGACTTTATCTGGTTTTTATTGACACAAATTTATGCAAGGGGGTTAATAATGGAGAATTAAGATGATGAAATTAGGTTTCATCACCTCCTATACTTAAACTATGCTCGTCCTCGATCATCAAAGAGAATGAATAAACTGGATTAACCCCTTGTGCATGTGAGTATAGGATCCAATCTGTTCAAGTCCACTCAACTTTAGAGGACCAAAATTTTAGAGCTCAACCCATCCTTAATCAAGAGGTACCCAATTCCTCTAATTTTCCAAACTCTCTCTGATATACATATAGATTAAGGGTATGATCTTTAGTGTTGACTGCGTTCACGAGAGTAGAGTCAAATCTTCACCCAAGGTCTTGGTCTGAGAAACTCTCCTAAGGACCCAATCCTCAATACCAGGGAATAAATCAAATCTCGCATTCAGTCCACTGTCTCTTTAGTTGTCAAATTGAAGAATGTAGACGGAAGGCTAGTGATGGAGGGTATGGGATTGTGTCCTTTCTTCTCTCCCTCTCATTGGAACAAGGATTCTCTCTAGTGGCTTTTTACGCAACACATTTTTTTGTGTTGATCAATGCGTCCGTCAAGAGAAGTTGGAGCCGTCTGCACTTGTTTTCCTGGGAATAAACCGGGGTGTGTCTTTTTTTAGTACCTATCGTACCTTCGACACCCAAACTTGTAGCATTTACGATGCAAAGCCCTTTTTGGTGCAATCCCGACTCCTGGTCCTAATAGCGGTGGTCCAAGTGGACACTTTGAAATGTTTGGGAGCGCTCGCCTTTGGTGGCAGCTCTTTGATATTTGACTTTGTGGAATGAGAGCTTTTCTTTGAAAATTCATTGATTTGTAGCATTTTCTGGCTAGCTCCACTGCTTTTTACCAAGAGTTGGCGCACACTGATCAACATTTTTTTATTTATTCACACCCTGGCACTTAGGTCAATATCAAGAGATTAGCATAAGAACCAAGTTCTCATACTGGCTAATATTTGCTGACACTCAGGTTTCATGAAGCCTCCAAAGATTTTATCCCATCCTCGAGCATCATTAGATCAAGTCTAAACACGAATTCCTCATCCCAATCCCCCAAGTGAAGAGTCAACTCATCTCATCGAAATCGCAGTCGTGCATGTGATGTATTGATCATATTCTTTTTGTCTGAGACTAAGCATGAAAAATAGCATGCAAATCTAGAAATCTAGGGAAATGTGGATGATTAAGTATACGACCCTGATGGCTAAGGCTAATTTAACCTAAAATCTCAAGTCCTCCTAAACTAAGTTTCCTTGAACTTTTCAGATCCTGAGTGGAATTGTAAATGTAAAGGATTAATCCAACTCCTTTATTCAAAAACAAAACACATACTTTTTTTGAAGCTTCAAGAGATATTAGGACTGCTTAAACTCAATTAAGTAGATGCATTTGCATTTAGCCAGTATGGATGTAAGTATAGGTTGGAGCCCGTTACTTGAGGACGGGGCCTTATGTGATGTCCTCTAAACCATCCACTCTGCTAAGGGAAAACACTCACCGAACGCGACTACTTAATTGGGCTTAGTAGTGACTAATGACTCTTAAAGGATTTTTGGATTTTCTCATTTTTATGGATTTTAATTAAAGAGAAAGAAAAATTTCAAAACCATGTCACACAAATAAAAATTTTCAAAAGATTTTCAAAACAAGAGAAACTCATTTCTCAAATCGTTTTCGAAAATATTTTTATAAAAATAGTGTAACATAATATAGAAAAAGCTGTGAAAACATTTGAGTCCACTTAGTTCAAAGGATTTTACTTTAGCCAAAAAGTTTTAAATTTTTCAAAATTTTTAGATTATAGCAAAAGTAAATATATTGTATACGATATACCCCCTATACTTAAACTTTGCTATGTCCTCATAGCACTAGATGATACAAGTCCATAGGTCCATTTAAATATAGAGAAATATACGAGAGCTAAGAGGGGCTTACCCTATACTTAGGTTTGAAATAGCCTAAGTATAAACGTATGGAAAGATGAGTAGAGAAAATCACAGGAACTCGGGTCCCCCCTGTACTTAGGCTGAGATTAGCTTAAGTATAAAAATGGAGATTTGATGTTGGGAGAGACCCAAGGTGAACGAAGAAGAAGGATGGATTTACAAGTGAGCAGATGAATCTGCGGAGATGAATGGAGTGTTTAAGGATCTGGGGAGTGTATCGAAGAAAACATGGCTCAATCAAGCATGCAACACCCTTCCGTTTCACCAATTCACAAATGAAACCAACCAAAGTTGGTTTATTATCTTGTCGATTTTATTGGTGATTAAAACATTATATTATACACAGAGAAAAATGTTAAGTGAAAATCAATGCATAAACGAGGGTGTTGCTCTCCCAAAACCAAAATTTTACTTCATTTTAGGTTGAATTGCAATTAACAGTCCCAATTAGTTTAGGTCAAGGTTATCACTGATTTAATGTGAGCACATAAATCAAGAAACCATCATCTAACGTTCATTCCCATTTTCCATTAACCTATGTGATCAAGCTAGGAGGGGAAATCGAGAAAAACCACATATTCGAAAATAACATGATCTAGACTTACTCGAGAAAACATGCAGTGCCTTGGCGAAAATACAAAAACATGGACTGTCTTGAAAACCAAAACGATATGTATGCAGTCAATCAAAAAGCCGCACCTAACATTCTTCTATTAGCGGGAAAAAATGTCTTTTAATTTTGACTAAGTGAAGCGATGCTACGTGCGTCTTGGATTAAGGTGTGTCCTACCTACGAGTAAGCACTTAAAAGTTTGAATGACAAAATAAGCTCGAAGAGACGTGTGCCTGGTTCTAGGTCGACACTCAAGTGAGGATGATCCCCACACAACCACATATATCGTTCTTTTACACTCATGGGCCTTCCATCGAAGACCGTTGTAAAGACGATTATTACAAGTATATGAAGTGAAATAAAAATACGGGACATTTTTTTCTTTTCTATTTGCTCCAAGTAAGCTTCTACGACTCCTCGCAGCAGGAAACACCTGCTCCTCGCCTCCTTGAATGATCAAGGGCCCTATCACAGAAACAAAGGTTAGAGATCAAATGAAAAAGAAAATTTTGTAGTGCAACATAAATGAACAAGTTGACCGATAAAATGAAACACTTAATTAAATAAACAAAATTCTAAATGATATAAGAAATGAGTCGTGTCCCCAGCAATGGCACCATTTTGAAATGGCTCCCACCACCCTAGTTAATTCGGTCAAATTAATGTTCAAATTAATTAAGAATGTTCGTTGCAGTCGAATAATGAGAGCAGATCAAAAACCACTTTTTATTAAAGCAAGTTAATCTTGAGCGACAATTTTTTTACTTGGGAAAGCCCAAGGTCGAACTCAGGGAGGCAGTTGTCTCCTTAGGTAAATTATTAGCAAAGTTCAAGATTGGATTTTTGAGGAAGAATTTTGTTGGTCTTTTTTGGTTTTTTTATGCATGACACATGCAAAAACTAGCCAGTTTACAAGTTAATTTAGAAAGATGATCAAATCAAGTCCAAAAATTACGAAGCTTGGCCAGATGATGAAATGGGATGAACTTAGGCTACAGTATATTTTTTGGAATTTTCTGACGCTAATTAAAATTACTGTGAATTAAAAATTAATGCAGGGTGATTTTGACTAAATTAATTTTAATAAATATCAAATCAAATATTTTTGGGAATAAAAATTATCCTAGATAAATCTGAAGGTGAGGAATCCAGGAAAATCATCAAACCTTAATTTTGATGTTAAATGAACCTATTAAAATTTAATTAAGAAAATCACCAATTGATGTATTTAGGCCTTGGGATGCGTACAATTGAGATGAAATTTTTATGCAAGGTAAAGCTAATTATCGTAGATCTAATGTGATTTTTGGGGTATTTTTGGAGTCATAGAGAAATTGGTATTAATTAAGAGGTGAAAATGGGCAAAATATAGCAAAAATGAACCAATTAATTAATAAAAAATTCTAGTGATATTACAAAAATATGCCACATGTCACATAATGAAGAGGACAATGTAAGCTACACAATGCAATTTTCCAATCTCAAAAATGAATTAATATGAATGCCTAATTATGCATGTAAAAACAGGGGTATAAATGCAATTAAAGGAATTAAAATTTCTGAAAATAAATATGCTGACAAGGACTAATATGCAATTACCTATAATGCAGGGGGGATTGATGCAATTTCTCCACGGTACACGTGCTCCTCATGTGGGGTCGCCTCGTAGGGACTGAAATGTAATATTCAAAACCTTTAGGGGATTCAATGCAATTTACCCAGGCCACACATGCAGATCACGTGGGGGAATCTAGGCTCGGAGGACATAGGAGGCTCGGAGCGAGGCTCGGGATGCTCTAGAGGTTTGGCTCTGGCTCGGAGAAGCTTCGGGTGATCCGAGCCTAGCGGTCGGGGAAGAGGCTTGGATCGGGCGACATGGACGGATCGGGACCGTGGGATCAAGGATGATCCAACGGTCCTTAAAATGCTGGTGTGTGGTGTATCTTGACCTGTTGGATCAAGGATGATACAAAGGCTACGGAATAAGGCAACGTGGGTGGCTCATGGCCGTTCGATCAGGATGATCGAACGGCTGTTGGCTATCGTCCCCCAACGGCCCTCCGCCTCCTGCGGCGGAGAGGGTTGGGATCCGACGAGGCTGACCTAGATCCGCCTCGTCCTCCCGTCATCAGTGAAGAACGCTGGAGGCTCTAGCGTAGCTCGGAAGATACGTGTAAGATTGGCGAAGCGTCCGATCGTCTCAGGGGGGAAGGAGATGCTCTGGAGTGCGGTGGTGGAGGAGCTCGAAGCTGCACCGGTGAAGACTCTGACCAATTAAGAAATGGTACCTGCAAGGGGTTAGAGGATAGCCGAAGCACGCATTTTGACCATGGAGATGTTAGGAATGGAATGCGAGGCTGGTGGAGCATTGAGGGTGGCCGGTGGTCGAGCTTTGCTCAGGTGGCGAAGCTGGCGTCGATGGAAGATGAAGTGCGTCGTCAGATGAAGCTAAGGGTAGCACGAGGATCAGAGCTCCATTGTGGAGCTCAAGGAGTGGACGGCGGAGCAAGAAGGTGCTCGTGGAGGGCAAATTAATTCGGAGAAGAAGAAAGGAAAGGAAGAAGAAGATCGGGAGAGAATTGGAGGAGTCTACCTGGGGTTAGAAGCTCCGGGGAAGCTTCCAGGTCTTCGATCGAAGGCCAGTAGGAGGACCTGCTCGTGCAGCATCTGGAAAAGCTGCGGCATGGTGTGTCAACGTCGTGGATCTCGTCGGAGGTGGTGGCCTGTCTTCGCTCGATTTTACACCAAATTGTTGTCACCAATGAGTGGCTTTGAGCTCTAGGGTACCTCTCATAGTGGCAGATGGGGGTGAAAGTGGTCGAAGGTGGCTGATTTATAGGATGAGGGTGATGGCAGGGATGGCTAGGAGATGGTGTTCATGGAGGTCGTGGAGCGACTCTGAGGGTTGTCATGGAGATCGAGGGGCTTGGCGAGTACGAGGGATGAGTAGGCTCCATCGTGGTGGCATCAGTAGTCGGAGAAGGTGGTCGGCGTGGAGCCGAAAATAGAAAGGGGGCAGCCCCTTGCGCAAGGTGGAGAACGTGAGCACGGGGCATGCGGAGGTTGACGACGACGTCTCGACCGTTGGATCTCGTGATCCAACGGTCCAGATGGAGGCGCGGATCGACGTCTGGGATCTGATCGAGGGCGCGACATAGGAGGGCCCGTACCGCACCACATGGAGTGCTGAGGATGCGGCGCTAACGGGCAGCTGAGATGGGCTCAGGGATTCGATCGAATGGCCGAAACCAATTGCGGTGATGAACGGTGAAGATCGAGGAGACTGGAGCAAGATAGGAGGGCTCATAGAGTACCACGTGGTGGACTCTGGGCGAAGCGCAAACGAACGGTGCGGATGAGATCCAGGGAGCAATCTGATGGTGGTGAATTAAGGCGTACGTGGAGATCCTCAGGCCGTTGGATCAAGAAGGGATCCAACGGCTGGCGGTGAGGGCGGATGAGTCAAAGGGAGCAGGCCGCGTGGCACAATCAGAGGGCGCCACTTGGCCAGTTGTGAGTGGCTGAAATGAGAAATGAAATTACAGAGAGAAGGAGGCTGAATTTGGAAAAACTCAAAACATGAAAGTTGTAGATCTCGATGAGATCTACAAGTTTCATGTTGACCAAAAACGGAGATGAGGTTAAATGTGATACAAAAATATAAGAATACAAATATACATATGTATAGTATACAAGGAGACCCAAAACCCAACTTTTGCCTGCGAGCTCCGAATTGAATGAAATTAATCTCATTTTAAAGGTCTCAGGATGTGTATTCATCTGGATGTGAGTATACCTAATTTGGAGTTTGTAAGAAAGAGATATGGGCATTCTAAGGTCCAAGGGTTTTGGGGCTTTATTGGGTATTTTACAAAAGTGATCTCTGGCCTTCTTCCCTATATTATTAACTAATGGTGTACATATTATAAGGAAGGTGTTATTTTATTTTAGAGGGGATAAAATACAACTCAACAGGTGGATATTTTACAGGTGGATTTTATCCAAGAAAATGGCTTCTTATTTAAATGCAAATATTAATGCTAAGATGCATATTTTGTAGATTGATGCATGAATGCTATTTATGCAAGATAAAGCGAAATATGAAGCTAAATACCCGGGGACAAGGCTCTATTTTCAACTTTAAGAGTGATGAATCACTGATTCATCATCTACCACATGGAACGCACGTTGCTGCCATTTGTTGTGGGATAGGAAAACGCTTATAAGGGATTTCCAATGAAGGGAACAAAAATAGAATGTGAGTTGTCGCATTCTATTTTTAGAATATGACAAAATGACTAAAATGGGTTTTCAACGTTAAATAATTAAGATATAAAGTTATTAATCGGATCTGTTGGATTAATCACATACGGACGAGATGGTGGGCTTTCCATGCACCTAGGAAAGGTGCACCTTATTGGAAATAAATCCTATATATAAAGGGGCCCCTTCTACTAGGACATGGTCCTTCCTGAGTTTAGAAAGGACACCCTCTTTTTGTATAAACACGAGCACTTTAGTAGAATACATATACAATTTGTATCATACATGCACATTATAGATAAAAAACAACATACAAAACTACACATTAAAATACAAACATTATAATTGCACATTATAATATAAAATGTACACATATTCTACTAAAGTCATCGTATGTTTTACAAAATGGACTGATCTTCCTGAACGTAGGACTACATCCTATTGAAAGGAAATCCCATATACATATATATATATATAGAGAGAGAGAGAGAGGAGAGAGGAGTAATCCTGTGAGAGCAAAAAACTATGTGAGCATGAGAGCGGTGATTTTGGACTACTAGATTATGTCTTCTCTCTCCTAGTTGAATCTAGTGGTACAGAATCACTGCTCTCATGTTCTCACAGGTTTTGGCTCTCATAGGATCAGCCCTCATATATATAGAGAGAGAGAGGAGTGATCCTATGAGAGCCAAAATATGTGAGAGCATGAGAGAATGCATTCTGGACCACATGATTCTGTTTTCTCTCTCCTGCTCTTCTCTCTCCTAGTTAGATCATGTGGTGCAGAATGCATGCTCTCATGCTCTCACATATTTTTGCTCTCATAGTATCACTCCTCTATATATATATATATAAGGAAAGGGAAGTTGCTCCATGGAGCAGCTAAGCTGGCTGCTCCACGGGGCAGTTTCCCCTCCTTTTTTTGGAATTTATTTCATGTATATTCATCTATATATCCCTCCTACATGTCATTCAAATTTTGTGAGAAACGGAGACTCCTATGCCCTCCATCTAGAACAGGTAATTTTTAACGGTCTGAAATTTGCTGTAAAGTACCTGTTCTAGATGAAGGGCATAGGAGTCTCTGTTTCTCACAAAATTTGAATGACATGTAGGAGGGATATATAGATGAATATACATGAAAAAAATTCAAAAAAAAAAATAAAAAAAGAGGGGAAACTGCCCCGTGGAGCAGCCAACTTAGCTACTCTATGGAGCAGCTTCCCCGCCCCCCCTCTCTCTCTCTCTCTCTCTCTCTCTCTATATATATATATATATATATATATATATATATATATATGGGACCTTTCAAATGAGGTGGGTACTTTCTGAGATTGTAAAGGTTGCTGTCAATATAGTAAAAACTCTGTAGCAATTTTGTAAAATATAGCATCCAAAATTAAATTAACATTTTCATCCAATATAATAATATTTTCATAAATTTTTATTTCTCTATACATATTGTGTTAATATTAATTATCAAATCTATGATATAAGAAATTGTAAAATACATTGGAAAGATGCCTAAATTGACGGTTATCCACCCTATATATGGTGAGACCCCACCTCCTTTGAAGTCTCTCTCTCTCTCTCTCTCTCTCTCTCTCTATATATATATATATATATATATATATATATATGGTCGATCATGTAAGAGCCAAAATCTATAAGAGCACGAGAGCAATGAATCTGGACCACTAGATTATGCTCTTCTCTCTCCTCCTGCAATCAATGATGAGAGAGATGACAGAATTTAGTGGTCCACAAACATTGCTCGCATGCTCTCATAGATTTTGGCTCTCACAGTATCAGCCCTACACACACACATAAGCCACCAACCTCCCAACCTACCTAACCTCCCCCCTACCCCCACCCCCCAGTGTTGCCCCCTACCTCTCCTTCCCTATGACCTTCCACCTCAGCTCGAGGCCTCCCCCCCCCTGCGACCTCCCAAGTGTTTCCCCCTTTCTCGTGGCCCACCCCCTCCCTCCCATCCCTTCTACCCCTTCAGCCCCACGACCAACAAACAACCCCCCCCCCTTACGCCCATGATCAACGATCTCTCGCGCCTAGCGAACCCCCTCTCCTCATGCTCAACGCCCACTTCCCTCTGCCCACCCCCTTCTACCCTGATCACAACAACTTCTCCACCATCATTTGGGAGAGCTTTGGCCTTTCACTGTCGGAGAGGTTCTGATGCATCCTGACAAGCAGTGTTGTCTACTCGTCGGTGTCCCCTTTCTCCCATCAAGATGGACTCCACTATGGTTGACCTAGAAGAAGGGATTCCTCCTAATCTATGTATCTCCGTGCCTCAAACGCATCGTGAGAACTCACAATCTTGTTCTGCATTTTCACATCATACAAGTGGTTTGTTGTGCCCATTTTGGAACTTTCCCTGTTGTCTAGATGGTTGGGAAGGGAGGAATGGGTTTACGCATTTAATCTATCATATCAATAGGGTGCATCATTCCAACGACAAGCGTACAACTATTTTGCGGGACACCAATAGGAATGATCTTTATTTTTCCCTAGAATGGACCTTAAGGACTCTTGATCGGTGGTTGTGTGGGAGGTGCATAAAGATGCAAGCTGTGAGTCATGTTTTCCATCATGACGATGGTCTTGCTTGAGTTACAGATAACACAGAGGTAGTTTAGGGGAACATTCATCTTGAAACCCCTCCTACCTATTGTACCTGATCTCACAGATGGGTTGGTTGTTGATGTTATACTCCTTGATCCTATTTTCAAATATCCAATCACTAGAGAGGTAGGATATTTTGTTATGGTACCATTGATTTTACAATTTTTAATTATTTTCTTGATCTTGTTTTTTATCCACAAATTATTTCATAATTTTTATCCCTTATTTAATATTTTAAATAAATTAAAAACCCTAATTTATATATGAAACTGAACTTTATAACATATACTTGAATTTATTTATATATCTAAGTTAATTTATAAAAAGCTAGAAAAATTCATACACCTTCTATTTTTTATTATATTAATTAATAAAAATATAAAAATGATATATCATTCATTAAATTGCTGGATTAAAAATATAGATCTTATTTATTAAGTATATTATAAACCTATTTATTAATATTATATTTATAATTTATAAAATATATATTATTTATAAAATTAAATTATTCTAAATTTTAGATAAATTAATTATATAAAAGTTTCATTTTATTCATATTTAAAATATCATCATTTATTATTTATTAACCATTTAATACTCTAATTATTCGTTTTGGCTACCATGGTCCTGACACGTGTCAACACCACAACCCTCTTCCTTAAGAAGAGGTTGGCTAGAAATTTGTTGTAACTGGCCATCTTCACCTATTTTCCCTGCATCCATTCCAGTACCTCCACCTGATCTTAACCCTCCATCTTCTCGGCCTAACAACCCCCATGTTCGTTAACCTTAGGATTCAAACCAACACCTCATCATTTTTCCTATTTAATGATCCAAAGATCATCACTTCAAACTAAATCTGTTTGAACTCTTCTGCTACAAAATAGAAATGGCCATGACCTCACCTTCTCCGCCTTGTACCATCCACCTTTGGAGGTGACATCACCCGAGGTCGACCCCATGTGGAAGAAGGGAGAATGGAGGAGCATTCCAAATCCCTCCACCGGCCTTGCATCGTCGCCGTGCATGGTGTTTAGCTCAGTTTACCGATTATCGAGCCATCATCTGTGGGGTCCTAAACCTTGCATTATTAGGTAACAATCCATTCATCCTTTGAATCCTCGTTCTTGTGTCATATTAGTTCATCTAATCACTCCATTATCGTTCATAATCATCTTCTTTGATTATCACTCAAAATCGAATCGTGAATCCATTCGAAATCCACTCAATTTTGTTCTTTTATTTCCTTATTCTAGAAATTGCCTAGACCTAAAAAACCACCTTACTATTTCATCGATTTCATTGAAAAAATTGAACACCCAACTCTCACATGCAGGTTGAGCATACCATCTGGAGTAGCTTTATCGTGCTCTGGAGCATCTATCTTCGTCGATTGAAGCAAATCAATTAACAGAGCAATCACAGTCCTGGAGCTCCTAGAACCATAGCCGTACTACTAGTCTTCGCTTCCACCTTCTTCGATCGACACCAGTCGCAGGAGAGCTCGGAGGAGGTAGGTGACATTCTCCTAGCCCTTTTGGAGTAATGCCATAGCCATTGCACATTCATCAATCGATAGAGAAGAAATCCATCGACGCCACCCATGATTTGGGGAAGATCGGACGAAGAACAGATGAGGCATAATCTTTCAACATGTGGCGCCAACAACGATTTAGATCGCCTCATCCCAATCTTATCTTGGCCGTCAATGTTGAATCGATGGAGAAATTGCTAAGGGGCCTATGCAATTTCAGAAACTTTAAATGTGCCTCCATTATTACTAATAATTACATTTAGGTCCTTGATCAGGGACCTAAATGTAAGAAGTTTGTATCTTTTTTTTCAATTAGGTCCCTGACCAGGGACCTAATTGAGAGAAGAGCATTTTTCTTTTCGTTTATTTTCTTCTACGCACTAATAAATAAAGATAGTGAAAATTTCAATTTTAGAAGAGAGCCCGATATTTCATCATTTTCTCTCTCTTTTCTATCTCTTTCATAGGTGTTGTTCCTTTGTTTGAAAATAGCATTTTTTTTCAGTGATTCGCTACACCCAACATCAAAATTAATCGTGGGTAAAAGACTCATTTCAAAATGGCACCATTTATGGGGAGGAGTTGCCACGCTTCATTTTTCAAGCATTATTTTTGTCATTTTTCTTCTTTTTTTTCTTCTCATTTTTCTTAGTTTTCATTGAGCTTTCTCGATTTTTATGTGTTTTCATTTTCTTTTGATTTTTTTCTTTATTTTCTTTTTTCTTTTCTTTGTGATTTTTGTGTGTCTTCTTTTTCTTTGAATTTCTTGATTTTTTGATTTCTTGTTTTTTTATCAGTTTTTATCTTTTGTTTTTCTTCTCGATTTTTGAGTCCTTTCTTTTTTGTTTTTGTTTCTACTAGAGATTTTCGTTTGAATTTTTTATATGCATGTGCTAACCCATTTTGCAGACCCTACAACATTATCTAGCTTCCTAGGAAGTCGATCCAGCTGAGAGTGCATAGATCGGCTCAATATACTATGAGCCGATTGCAGAGGAGTAGTGTGAGCTAGTGGTTTTAAAGATTCTATATTTTTTGTTTTCTTCTAATGATCAGGGCCTTTGCCCATTTTTCTTTTTTGGTTTGAGAGGAAGGGGTGTTTTCCTATTTTTATTTTTGTAAAAAAGGGTCCACTGTGGACATCATGAATTGTAGATGAACTTTCTGACTTTTTCTCTAGGTCTGTTTCGCCAAGTGCTGGTGCACTTGGGGGGATCTCATCGTGGTGTTTGTTTTTCTAACTTTTTCCTTTGTTTTACATTATTTTGTGGAAGCCTAGGGTTGTATGCAAGATTGATTAGATGAGTAATGTAAAATCCACTACCCTAATCCACACTTAGGCATAAATAAATGATTTTTCAAAATTAATCTGTTCTTAAGCTAGAGCTGTTGATTTAGGGAATGATTTTTACCGCCTTTTCATGGATTAGCCTAGGTTTTTAAATTTTTGAGCTCCTCCTACATGTAGAATGTTGGAGACATGTACGTCTTCTATCTTTACATTTATCATTATTTTCTGTCGCATTCTGTGAATCCCCCTCCTTAAGACACATTATGAAAAATTAAAGGCAATCAGAACACTGTTAGACTTTCTAAAAAAACCCCAAAAAAGGTGAAAACTCTAAAAAATAAAAAATATATTTCTTTCTTTTGAAACTTGACCGAAAATAAAAAAAATACATGGACTTAACTTGTATTGGGAGAGCAAACCCCTCATTGTTTCAAGTATATAACTCCAGACAGAGTGGGTGAGGACATGCCATAAGGAACAGAGACAAAAATCCCTGTACTTATGCCCTAAGTACATATGCACCACTTTTCAGTGCATGGTTGCAACTGCAAGAACTTGCCTCTGACCATAGAAAGTCATTTTGGTGTGCTCTGCCTCACAGTTAACTTAAGGCCTGATATAAACCGACATCACGGGAATATGGTATCACTGTTTGGGGGATTGTGAGGATGTGCACTGGGCGATAGGGTGACACCGCATGCGATTCTGTTTAATACAACTTCTTGATCACCAAAATTAAAATTAAAAAGATAAAAGATCGAACTCTTATGTTCTCCACCGTGTGAAGTTGGTGAATCTAAGATCTACATTGTGTTTATTTATTGGTGTGTGTTATTCAACGTCTTATACGCCTTCAGACTTGTGTTCTTGATTTGATAATTGTATTCTCTCTTGTATTCTACATCGAGGATGACGACTAGACAGATTTTACACACACACTCTATGAGTTTTCAATCTTTTACCATCTAGCATGCATCTTCAAAGACTCAAGATGACCCTCTTTCCGAGTCAATCCCACTTATTCAGGAGGTGAGTCAGACTCAAACTCCCTCACCTCCCAGCTCTTCAATAGAGGTAGACCCAACACCTTGACTTTTCGTTTGCTTCTCTTACATATTTTCTATGAGTTCTTATGAGGCTTTTTCCTTCTGAGAAAATTTGATGGACATGGATAGAGGGAAGGCACTAGTTGAGGATAGAGTTGTTGTTGAGGATAGACCACATGATGAGGAGAGACATACATATGAGAGATCGGGTCCAGCTTCGGATATCACATCAAGGATTCTAAAAACACTAAAGCACATGAGCTTATAGATAAGAGATCAGTATAGAGTCCAGGACGATCTAAGAGCTGAGATCACTACGCTGAGAGCAGGAGCCGGGAACCTACCACCAACCCTGCCTACAGAACTGGACTTTTCGAATTTTTATTTAATGGAATTAATCACAACGTGAAAATGTTTTCACAACCCAAAGAAGCGTCAAATCAAAATTTATTTATTTCTAAAGCCAAAAAGAATAAAGAAATATCAGCAAGAGAATTTTGCTACTTAATTTACATGTACAGCATACAGGATCAAACGTAGGGAGGCTACAAAAATCCCAAGGGTTATTAAATCAATGAATAATCAGAGAAATAAAAGAAGGAATTCTATGAGCTTTTTATTTTTTTATATTTTTATGCTTTTTCAGATTTTTTAATTTTACAAATGTTTTAAATATTTGAAAATAAAATAAAATGAAGAAAAATAAAAAGAATAGAAGAAAAGAAAGGAAAAGCAACTTTTCGTATTTTTCAAATATATAAAAAATATGTAAAAAAATAAATAAAATTATTTTTATATTTATGGTATTTTCTGTTTTTTTATGAGTTTAAAAATTTTTAAAATTTTTAGGATTTCTCATATAAATTAAAAATAGGATAAATGAATAATAGAGAACAATGTGAATATTTTTGGGTTTTTAAAATAACAAATAAAAAAATGGAAGAAACAATGCATTAACAAAAAATGAATTTTATATTTTACATAATGAAGTTTTATAAATTTTTTTTCGTTTTCTGTGAATATCTTTGTTTTTAACTATTTTTGAAGTTTTCTATTTTTTATAATTTTTAAAAGATTAGAAAATGAAATTTGATCAGAAAATAAAACAAATAAAAACACAAGCACACTATTTTTTCAGAATTTTTCAAAATATTTTCTATTTTTAATTATTTTTAATAAAATAGGTAAAATTTTTGTGGTTTTTTAATTATTAAAAATAATAAAAAAGAATAAAGTGCAAAATAAAAATTACTGTGAATAAAAGAAATTAGTTGAAGGTTAAGGGAATCTTTATGGCTTTTTTAATGACATTTTGCTATTATTTAAGCTAAATCAATGTGCAAAATAATATGCAGATACACAGGGGAATAAATGAAATAAAAGTTAATTACCGGACCAATTGGATAGCAAAATAAGACGTGCAGGTTGAAACATGAAAATTTCCCAAGAAATGCACGTGCCAGCGCACGTGAGTGAAGCTTGCATGGACTTTAATGAAATTAATTTAATTTTGAGGACTAGATGATAACACAAAACATGCATATTTTTATTGCAAAATATCCTAGAAATCACGTATGATGCACACACTCCAGTTCAATCAAGATTGAAGTGAAATCAAATAAAGCTTAAGGGCACTAGTGCAATTGTTCACTAAATAGTAGAATGATATGTGTCCCTATTGGGATTTAGTTGCAAAATGAGAAACTAGCAGGTTATGAAATCTATCCAAGGTCTTGTTAATCCACAAGGCGGATCGACATTCGTCGAAGCGTCTTAAGACGAAACCTGAGTTATCAACAATCAACCTATGAATAAAGCAAGCTACGAATAGCACAAAAAGAGAGTTAAAATTTATTATTCTCTACCTCTATATGTATAACAAGTAAGTGTGTATAGATCGAACCACAAAGAGCAACATTGGTAGCATATGGTTTTTTTGAATATAGTGTATTTTATACAACCATGCTATTTATTATGTATATACATATATTTTTTGTGGCTTTTTAATCTTAAAAGTTTTTTTGTTTTTATATTTTTTTATTTTATTTATATGTATATAGTATATTTTTTGGATTTTTATTTTGTATATATATATATATTTAGAATAAGTAATATAGAATAATATATATATAATAATGGATAACATAGGTATAAATATAAATAAAATATACAAAAAATGCAGAAATATATTTTGGTGTTTAAATAAATTTTTACTGTTTTTTGTGATTTTTTAGTGAATTTAGCTAATTTTTATATATTTTTAAAGTTAAAAGAGCTTAAAACATGGATAAAATACTAGGCTGAGATTGAAATGGAAATGAAAAATAGAAAATTACATCCGAAATTTTCCAAATCAATTTTAATATATAAATAAGAATAGAGAGAAAATTACAACATAGAAAAATATATTTTTGGATTTGTTGGGATTTTATATATTTTTATCAAGGTTTTTGGGGGTTTTCAATTTCTAACAGTTTTGTTTTTCTATTTTAGTGATTTTTTATCTAAGGGAAATATAAATAAGTAATATATAATTTTTTGGAATTTTTCAGAAAGTTTTTATATTTTTTTGGTATTTTGTACTCTAGACAGGGACTGTTTGTGCTCTAAATAATTTTTAATAAAAAACAAAAAGGTCCAAAATTGCAAAATAAAATCATGGCATGAAACCATAAATAATCAGGGGCTAAACCCATTTTTTGTGATTTTTGGAGCACTGAAGATTTAAATAAATCCATCAAAAATACAAAAATACCATTGCTGGCAGAGGCATACATGTAAATAGAATAAACTCTAGGGGCCTCTATGAAATTTAGCCAAAAATATACAACGTGATTAAAATTTTCATAGAACGAAAATAGATATGAACAAGAACAAGGGTGCACGTGCAAAATGTCCACCTCACGTGGGAGGGCACGTGAGGTGACATGGCATGGACCTATTTGTAATATGACAACACCACATGGGACTTCATGCAAATTTCCCCATTTATTTACACATTTCAATTTATTTATATGACTAAACAATAAAAAAAGATTGGGATAGATTTAGCAAATTACCCTGATGGGCACGGGAGTGGACGGTTGTATTTCGACCACTTGAACACGTATCGGCTCCTCGCTCAACGATGATGCTTTGCTTTTGGATGCAGGGGATTAGATCTCTAGCAAGAGATTGATGACTAAGGCGATGCACATCTACCAGTGACTGGAACATCTGGACTCGAGGCTTGATCCAACGGTTGCAGACTCCCTTGGATGAACAGGGAAGAACAGAGCCTGGGTCGAGCTTTGAATGGTGAATCTGACAGGCTCCGACCACCTGGCGATGATCCAAGGCAGTCGTGACATTCCCCGACCTCCTCCATGCCTGTTGAGAGCTTCAAGAGGGCTCCTAGAAGCCTTGTGATGTTCGGCAAGCTCAAGAAAGGAGAGGGGTCCCAGATACCAAACGCACACATGAAATGCGACCCATGAAGGTCCTCTGGCCAATAGTACCTGCAGAAAAGTTACGTGTGAGAAAACAAAGGGTCCCGTTGCCTTGTTAGTGGGTAAAGACGACGACGGAGTGGGGCAAAGAGATCTCCGGTGAGATGGCGGAGAGAGACCTCTATCTTCAGATCTGTGTAGGATCTGGGTGAGTGGAATGTGGGAGAGAATGGAGCAGTGAGGGGGAAAGGTATGGAGGCGATTGGTGGGTCAACATATGGCGGCGCACGATGGATGGGGTTCACTGGAGCGAGGCTTGGAGGAACTATGAAATGGATTTTACGCGAAATCGAATGACTAGAAGGCTAAAAGTAAATGCAGGACGTAAAAACTAAGCAAATCCTACCTAAAAAATTGATAAGGGTGCAGCTCATACTTGCCAGCGAAGGCAGGGAGCAGAGGTGGCCGGACGACCGCCTTGGGTGCACCTCCTTCCTCCTGGAGCCAATCCAGACTGCAGGGAAGCTCCTCCTGTCACGAGGAAACTCTCTCGACCAAGAAGTAGGGCTCTAAGACTCAGAACAATGACCAGAGAGGTTGAAGGAGATGGAGGTTTATAAACAAGGTTGGGAACACTCATTCACAGCTTGATGGGGAGAAATCCGTCGTATGTACAAGAGATCTACAGACCTGGCATGGATCTACGAAGAACAATGATGAAATCTTCTAAAATGATTAAGGGTGATGGACGGATGGATCGAGCAGAAAAATGAAGGAAAAGGGGGAGTTGACACTTCTGATGAGTCAGAAGGCCTAAAGGGAGAGTTGACTAGCGATCAACAAAGGGCGCGATGTGATTGGTCCACATCAGCCGCTATAACACAAAATAGTACAAATTATTCGAAAATAAATAACTAAAATTAGAAAATAATTTTATTAATTTTTGAGTGTAAACTAATTTTTTTATTATTTTATGTAGTGTTTTAATATGATTTTTATTTATTGATTGATGTTATTTATTAGTAGTTAATTTTCAGGGGTATATTTAAGGTATATTAATATACATTTTGAATATTTTCTTTTTATTTTGTATACATTATTTTATTATTTTATTGTAGTATTTTATATATTTTAACTTATTTTAGATTTATACATATGTTTTTATTATATTTTTATGATGTTATTTGTATCTTTAAATAAATAGGTAAATATATTATATAAGTATAAATGTAGATATTTGATCTATGTGGTTATATTATTTATTTTAATGTATTTTCTTAGGTTTTATTTTATCATAATAATTTTAATAGAATATAAATGATATGTACAAGAGTATAGAAATATAAATTCATAAAATAATTAAAGAATAGATTTCCCTTTTATTTTTTTACATGTATTATCACAAATATTTTACCTATATATTTTATATTCTTATTTTATTTTAATGTTTTATTGGTGATTTTATATGGTTCTAATATGTATAAATAATATACGTTATATTTAAGAAATTATGGAAAAATAAAATTATAAAAATAATAAAAAATAATTAAACTGATTATTTTATTCGGGTATATTGTACTATAGGGGTTTAAAACCTAACTTGCACACCTTAACTCTAAAAAAATATGAAACCACCTTCATTAAATAGCTTATTTAAAGTTATATACAATTAGAGGTGATTTTGTACATTTTTGAGTTTTTATTTGGAAGATATGGGTATGGGAAGTTTGGGTTTTGGCTTTTTGTTTTGTGTATAAATGAACATTGTGTATTATTTTTGTACAAACTCATTTTTGTATTTTTATTTACATTATTATCTACAACATTCATGGCAAAGTTTCATTATTTGATGTTTAAAAAGTGGAAAATAAAATGGATCCCAAAATTAATAGTAGATGGATTAAAGGGATTTTTCTTGTATTATTGGCCCTTATCTCCCACTACTTTATTTCTTGTCGATCAATTCAATTCTTGCCTTGGTCTCAGGGTTTAGTTTCATAAAATATCTTTGATATTTTATTCTTTTTCTTTTATTTTCTTTATTTTATAATTTTGGCATTAAAACAATATTATTTACACAATAATTGTAATAAATAATGAATGCTATTTTGTACGAACTAATGTTATTTACATGCATTAGCTAGGGTTTTTAATGGCAAAATGATAGAATAAAGGTGATGAAATGGAGATTCATCACCCCTATGCTTGCCTTTGCTAGTCCCTAACAAACACTTATAAAATAAGTGCAAAGAAACAAAGAAAAGAAAAAGAAAGAAGATGGATTAAATTTAATTCTCAAACTTGTCTTCACAAAATTAAAGTTTGGAGCTTAAGTCAGACCTTTAGAATTTTAGTGCGGGCGGAACCTTATTGGAAATCAGATTTGAAATACAATAACCTTCGAGAATCTCAAAACTCTGGTCAAGTCTCCTCAATAGCCAGGTCAGAATACTTCAAACCCTTATGACAATGAATATTACTTGTGCAGTGTATGTGATAGTGGCTCTCCCCATTTAAAATGACAAAGAGACTAACTTCTCTAGCATGACAACCCAATGATTCCCCAATCCAACAACTCTTTCCTCGAGGAGCGGAGTATTCCCTTCTAAGTTCATGGGGCAACTAGCTGAAGAGGATGGGGTAAAGAAAAGAATGGATGGTAGACATTGTAGATACCTATCCTTGGATGCTTGACCAGTGTAGACAAGTCATCCAATTGTAGGCTCACAAATCATGAAATTCAAGCACAAGATTGCTTATCGACACTACAAATATGTACACTCCGGCATGCATTTTATTTTCAATTAGGCATGTCCACTTTTTTGGAATTTTTTCTTTTTGTATTTTTTTGAAATATTATATACAACAACATTTACATAAGGAGATTTTCCTCTTGAGCTAGTAGACAATCCCTCTTTTGAAGCATTATTGCGACCCACACACTCCTGTCTTTAGACGTCTTTGCTATTGGATGGGTTGGGGTGCACTTCCCTCCCGAGACAAGGACAAATGTTTCCACTTGTGTGTGTCTCATACAGGAAGATCCAATCCCCTCACCACTCCAACTAAGTTGAGCCAAGTGAAAGTCGTATGTGTCCAAGTTAGGTCATTATCAACAAGAGTCATATGCGTGCTCCAAAATACTCTACTTAGGCAGTCAAGAATCCATTGAACTAAGTCTTACAATTCTAAATGACTTAAGTCAACTAGACCTAAAGTACCTCAATTCCAGCTCCTATAAGATTCTTGTGATTAGGTAGAATTAAGGTTCAACCATGATCCAATCTTCAGACTTTACTTAGTCTTGTTCAATTATCAAAAACAATCTGTAAAATGTGAATGCTATGCAAATGCTATGTACAATGCAGAAAATCTTTTTATGATGCAATTTTCAATTTTGAACTTTTTTATGGATTTTTGAAAAAGAAGATGCAAATGTAATTTTTTTGGTATTTTTTAGTTCGCAAATGTTTTTGTGATTTTTGAAAAAAAAGATTTTGTATGAAAATATGTACAAATATTTACATGGGGATGCATATTATATTTACAAGAGTCAAGTTTTTTAAGGATTTACAGGGGATATGTGATCCTTTTTATATATGTATTTATATAATTAATAAAGATATTTAGTGTGATGTATATGCTCCTCAACCTTATTTGAAAAATAATTTTACAAACAATTTTGAAAACTATGATCCAAAATAATTTTTACAAATAATTTTTATAAACATTTACACACATTTGAAAATAATTTTGCAAATGTTTTTCAAAGAGTATATAGTTTTTTCAAAATAATTTTGCAACCATTTGCAAATCATTTTTTAAACATTTTTATTTCACACAAAGAAAAGAAATTTTTATGAACAGAGTATTTTTACAAAGATTGAAAGCATTTTACAAAATATTTTCCAAACAGCTTTCAAAAGATTTTTCAAAAGGATTTTCAAACATTTTGCAAAAATATTTTCTGTTGATTTATTAATCGGTGTGTACAAAAATTTTAAGGAATAATATGCATCTTTTTATTATGTGCTTTTAATGAATTTAATGGGATGTGTGTAGTATTTTAGCCATATTTATTGAAAATACGAAAGTACGAGTTATGGCTAAAGTTTATACGCATTATATATGACCCCCTATACTTAGCTTGAGCTATGCCCTCATAAATTGGAGAGAAAATGAGAAGACATAACTCGTACTGAGTATAGAAAAGTCTAAAGAATGAGGGAATGAATACATGAATAAGAAGCCGACCGTCCCCCTATACTTAGGATCAAATAATCCTAAGTATAGCAGACTATACACAAAGCAGGGAGGGTCAACGGTGGGAATAAAGACATCGTACTCAGTCTGTCTCCCCCTATACTTAGGGTAAGATATCCCTAAGTTAGACAAGAAGAGGAGACGGGGGAGAGGATCAAAGAATGGAACAACTCATGGTACACACCCCCTATACTTAGGACAAAGTACATCCTAAGTATAAATACTGGCAATAAGGGGCGATACACACATTTTTTAAATAACAGAAACTGAAAAAAAGAAGAAAAGAAAAAAAAGAAAATATGAAAGCTTAAAGGAAGAGTTTTTGAGTGCATTATCTAAATCTTGTGATGTTGCTACTGTTGTGGATGTATCTTCATAGCATAGAGCTTGGATAGAGCTGACAAAGGCCAAGAAAGTGTCATGCTCGAGGTAGGGCTTCAGAAGCTTGACATTGACGACAAATGGTTGTGCGCTAGGAGACAATTCTGATATCATTATACTTCTGTTGTCACACACTTCTTGAACTCTTAATGGCCCTGTCCATTTGCTCTTTAATTTGCCCAGGGAGATCTTCCACTTTGCATCAAATAACCATACTTTCTGTCCAATCTCGAAGGTCTTTCGTCTGATGTGCCGGTCATGCCAGCGTTTAACCTTCGCCTTGTACATCAATGTGTTATCATATGCATAGTCTTTGGATTCCAGGACCCTATTCAGATCATCTTTCCTTGTCTGACCACCTTGTTGTGATTCCAAATTACAAATGTTAACTGCCCGCAATGATTGATGAATCAGCTCTACTGGTAAGTGGAATGACTTCCCATACACAAGATAATAGGAAGACCTGCCCAATAGAGACTTGTAAGAAGTTCGGTATGCTCAAAGGACTGGGTCCAACAACTGGGGCCAATTTTTCCTATCCTGCTTGACAAGCTTCTAAAGTATCGTCTTGATTTCTCTCTTAGATAGTTCTGCCATACCATTGGTCTGAGGATGGTAAGGAGATGCGACCTGGTGCTCGATGCTATACTCCTTCGTTATTTTCTTAACATATCTACTAATGAAGTGTCTACCTCCATATCATATTAGTATCTTTGGAATCCCGAACTGCGAGACACATTGTACGGTTGTCTGCAGCTCGAGCGGGGATAGCTTCAACCCATCGACTCACATAATCAATGACAAGAAGGATGTGCTCGTATCCCTGATTGTTATGGAAGGGTCCCATGAAGTCGATGCTGCAAGCATCAAATACACATGCGATCTCAATGATCTTTAGAGGCATCGAATCTTTAACTATAAGGGTTCCTTTTAGTCACTAACAGTTAGTGCAATGTTTGACGAATGATGCGACATCCATAAATAATGTAGGCCACCAAAGACCACACTGTAATATCTTCGTTGTCGTTCTATCTCTAGAGTGGTGTCCACCAGATTCGAGCGAGTGATAATACTTGAGGACACTATGATGCTCTTCATGAGGAATACACCTGCACCAAATACAATCTACTCCTTCCATGAATAAGAGAGCATCTTCCCATTGGTAGAAATGGATTGTTGATAAGAATTTGTCCTTCCAAATCCTCATCCATTCATGTGGAACTATGCCCGAGATGAGGTAGTTGACAATATTAGTGTACCAAGGGAGTGAATCCATGGCCATAATTGACTCGTCAGGGAAGGTGTCTATGATGGTGCACTGCTTAGTAGAGTCTCTTGCTGCTTAATTCTGGGGAGGTGGTTTGTTACCACATTCTGAACTCTAAGCTTGTCTTTAATTTCAAAATCGAACTCCTGAAGGAGAAGGATCCATTTCATTAGTCTAGGCTTGGCATCCTTCTTCTGCTGTAAGTATCGGATAGAAGAGTGGTCAGTGTAAATTGTGACTTTTGATCCAAGCAGATAGGATCTGAACTTCTCACGGGTGAATACCACAACTAGCAATGCTTTCTCTATCACAATGTAGTTTCTTTGAGCTTCATCTAATGTTTTGCTGGCATAATGAATGGCACTGGGTGCCTTGTCTTTTCTCTATCCTAGAACAACCCCAATTGCAAAATCTGATGCATCCGTCATGATCTCAAAAGGAAGAGACCAATATGACGGTTGTAGAACTAGAGCTTAAGTGATTTTCTCCTTCAGCTCATTGAATGAAAGAACTTGCTGGTCAACATTGAATTTTATCTCCTTGTACAATAATTCTGTAAGAGGTCGAGCAATGCGGCTGAAGTCACGAATGAATCTTCGGTAGATTCCCACATGCCCCAGAAATGACCTCACATTCTTGATTGTTTGAGATGGATCTAGATCGGCAATCACATCCACCTTTGCCGGGTCGACTTCCATGCCACATTTGGAAATGACGTGACCCAACACAATCCCCTTTGTGACCATAAAGTGACTCTTTTCCCATGATAATACTATATTGACATCACAACATTTCTAAGTACTCTATCCTGGTGTGCAGGAAAAGAATCGAATTGTCACCATAGATGGAGAAGTCGTCCATAAATACCTCGAGAAAACTGACTACCATCTCTGCGAAGACTAAAAGCATGCATCTTTAGAATGTTGGTGTGTTGCAAAATTCAAAGGGCATTCTCCTGAAAGCATAGGTGTCGAACATGCAACTGAAGGTTGTTTACTCTTGATCTTCAGGGGAGATTGTCACTTGATTGTACCCAGAGTACCCATCCAAAAAGTATAAGAACTCCTTTCCAGCCGGTCTTTCCAAAACTTGATCAATGAATGGCAAGGGGAAGTGTTCCTTCTTAGTTGTTGGATTCAAATGGTTGTAGTCAACACATACACACCAGGATGTCAGTACTCGAGTAGATATCTCCTCTCCTCTATCATTTGTGACTACAGTGAGCCCTAATTTCTTCAGAACTATGTGTAGTGGGCTCACCCATTTGGAGTCTGAGATGAGGTAAATGAAGCTTGCGTCTCACTATTTCATGATCTCTTTCATAACGATGTCCCTTAGATTTGGGTTTAGTCTCCTCTGAAACTCACAGGACGACTTGGCATCTTCTTCCAGGTAGATGTGGTGTGAGCACAAAGCAGGATTTATCCTGCGGAGATCTGAAACATGCCAACCAAGTGCCTTGCGGTTCTTTTCTAGAAACTCAAGGAGTCGAGATTTTTTCTCCGAGGTCAGCTTGATGCTGATGATGAACGGATACGTGTTCTCTGCACCCGCAAGGAAAGCATACTTCAGCCCTACCGGAAGTGGCTTTAATTCTGGTTCCAATCTAGTCGGCTTCTTGGTCACTTCTAAAACTGTGCTGGTTGGAGGATGATCTGCTTGAACTCTGGAGGTAGTGCAGTCCTCAGTGTCTTGCTTATCTTATGATAATGTTTTGAATAGATCTTCAATGGTATTATTGTGTTCGGGCTGTAGTGATTCATCTGAATCGAAGATATGCATTAGCATTTTAGATTCTGTCTCCCAAATGTCGTCGGAGCTTGCATCAAATGTGCTTTCCAAGTCCTCCTCAAGAGAGATGATATCTTGTGTCCATGGGTCATTCAAAGAGAGTGGTGTGTCTCTAATATCTACAATGAAGTTACAGTCTAATTCAAGTGATGGTGCATGACTTTTATCAGTTACGATTTTAGGCTCGTCGATCATGTCTATTGTAATTCTGTTGTTGTTCGAGTTGAACGTGATCTCCCCAGACCCATAATCAACCCTGGCCTATGAAGTGTGCAGGAATGGCCAGCCTAGGACAATGGGGGTCTAGAGTAAGGGTGTGAGTGAGTCCATATCAAGGACTGCAGAATCGACTGGTAAATGCATGTCCCGTACCTTTACCAAAATGTCTTCCAAAAGACCTCGAGGGAACTTAATGGATCGATCAACAAACTGAAGGATAATCCATGTTTTCTTGAGAGGTCCTAGTCCAAATTCTTGCAACAATGAAGAGGCCAGGAGGATGATTGAGGAACCATTGTCAAGCAAGGTTTGCTCGAAGATTTGATCGAAAATCTCGCAACCGATCAAAGGTGCACCTTTTTCTTGCTTCTTTTGCAGGAGATTGTTGATGGCTGCAATGGTGGTCATGGTAAGAATGTTCTTCTCTACCTATTTGCATATGTTCTTACATGTTGGTTGATGCCTGTTTGTACATGCCTCTTTTAGACTTTTCTTCACAACGGGCAAGTATTCCATGGCTTTCATTAATGGAATCTCAACAATCAGATTATTGATAATATCAATAACTCTAGGATCAGATAATGCACTTTTTCTTTTTGCATTTTTTTGGAATTTTCTATTGTTTCAGGAAAAGGAATATTCATAGTACTAAAATTTAAAATAGAGTTCTTATTTACAACAAAATCCTTGTCCATAATGTTCTATACATCTGGGTCAGAAAAAGGAGTACAAGCTGGTGGCGAAGATGCTGGTGCTGGTGGATAGGAAAAATGTGAGGCCTCTGCTCCGTCAACTAGCGTAGGATCGGGTGCTGCTGGAAGCTCCTACATGGCTGGCTTGGCTTTGCATCGATCGCGAACATATTTTTGATCTTTTTGAATTTTCTGATTTTTTTGGTGTTTTTGCTGATGGTGGTGGAATTGATTTGTATCTGTCTTGGCTCCTCCTCCTTCTTCTCACTCGTCCTTATGGCTGGCATGGCTGATGTAGAAGATGACGACTCATCTATCAAAGACTTTTTCCCCATGTCTTCCGGCAGATGGAGGTAAAGTCCTACTACTCCTGAGAGTGACAACATTAGATAAAGCAATATTACAACCATCGGACTCTACGGGTACAGAGTGGACATCAGATTCTACCCGCTCTTTCCTTTTGAAGCTATTGGGATTCGCTTCGACCTACGTTGGAATGGATGTTTTGGTGGCAGTCAAGTCTTCTAGCTTTTTCTCATATCTGCTAGGCCTTTTACAAGTTGGGCTAAGCGATCAAGGGTAGGGTTCATAGGACTCGCCTCAGAAGTTTTAGTGTGTAGACCACGTTGTTTCTGAGTGTTTAGGGGTTGAGGCTGCGACTGCAGGTGGTGCTAAGGAGGTGGAGGAAGCTAATATTGTTGATGTGAGGGAGGCAGGTACTGATGAAATGATGTAGTTGTGTACTGGTGATATGGCTATGACTGGCAGTACTAGAATTGTGCATATTATTGATTCTACCTCCATTGATGTTCGTACTGCAGGGGCTGGTGATATTGAGGTGGAGGTTGAGAGGACTGCTAATACCGACCACCATAAGGTTGATGCTAAGCCATGTTGGCTGGTGGCTGGCCTTGTGGGTTTCTAGTAGGAGGGGCTAGTTGTGCATCATTGCTCCACATGTCGTTGACTTCATGAATAAATGGTGGTGGTGGGAATGTTGGATCATAAGGTGGAAGGAAGTCTCGCTGGTAAACCACAATCTGCTATTGTGACGAGCCTTAATCGGGTGACTGCACGTAGTATATGTGCTGGACTGTTGATGGTTGTTGACTCGGCTGAGGTTGTTGTGGCATTGATGGCTTGTCCTTCTTCTAAATAGGAGTCTCTGTAGATGGTGTTTCCGGCTGGATTGAACTGATGGTGCTCACCAGCAGCTCCAACTGCTTGGTGATCTGGTCCAGTTTGTCTAAGTGTTGTGCCTTCTTTTCAATCACAGAGAGCTTCTCGAGATCTTGTGTCCGCTTTTTGATGATGTCAACCTTTGAGAGAATGGCCCCCGATGATGCTTAGGTTGGAGCTCTCATCTCTCTTCACCTCACGAGATGCTGCTATATGTACTTTATTCTGGAGGATTCGAGTCTCTTTATGGTATGCACAGGATGAAGAGATGGCAGCCTCTCCTTCGGCCATTTCTTCAAAAATTTGGCAGACTACATCTTCATCCTTATTGAAGTGAGATCCCACGCATGTTGCGTCGACAAGCCTTTGGCTCTCTACATTTAGTCTCTCAAAAAAGTGTTGGACCAGACTGGTCCTCGGTATCTCATGATGGGAGCACTTCTCCTACAAGCATGTGAATCGCTCCCAGGCTTCATGAGAAGTTACTAATCCTAGCTCACATCTGGTTGAGCTGACCAAGAGGATAGAATTTGTGCAGAAAGGTGGATTTCAGTTCTTGACACGTCATCACAACCTTTTCCAAATGATTGATCTAGTATAAGGCCTTGTCTTGGAAACTGAATGGGAACACCATCATCTTCACTACATCCAAAGGAACATTGGGCTAGTGGGTAGTACGACGGATGCGTGAGAACTGCTGTAGGTGAATGTATGTCTCCTCGTTGGTGTTCCCGTGAAATGATGGTAAAAGAGAGAGGAATTGAGTCTTGAGCTCCAATTGAGCATGTACCGGTGGGATACGGATTCACTCGGTCATCTGGTTGTCTCGAGGATTATGTCTCCTTTAGCGTGGGTTTCTGCCTCCTTTGTTCTGGCTCTTCCTCATCTAGATCATCACGGGGTCCGTCTCCTCTTCCTCCTGCTTGTCTGTCTCCTCCTCATGCTTGTCTATTCATAACATCATTCAGCAAAGCTTGGAATGCAGGCTATGCTTGGTCTCACTCGATCAGCTGTTGTTGCATGGCTTGGATGGAAGACAACAACTGGGCATTCACCTAGTTCTAGTTTGGCATCTGCCCTTGCTTAAGTTGGGAAGGTGGCTGCTATCCTTTGCCCTTTCCTTAGGGGGTCATTTCTGGGTCTAAATTCGAGGAGATAAATTATGTGTTGGGATCAAGAACTGGGGGTGGCTTCTATCTGAAATGTGAAAAAGTCCCAATCATACCACTTGAAATTGATTCTCAGCTTCTAAGATGAATCTAGAATTAGGGTCAATCCTATAATCTTGTGAATGAAAAAGATGTAGATTGAAATCGACTCTCATCAAAACGATGAATGTGGGACAAAAGTGATCCTAATTTATTAGGTAGGAAAAGAAAAGAAGATGAGGAGTCTGGAGATTGGTCCGCAATGTTCGGGATGGGTTCTCGGGAATTGCCTCGAATTATTGACGATGTTGAGTCTATGGAATCAATGTGGGCATCGGCAGAGTCCCGACTGATCCATCCATGGATCACCATCCTGAAGCAAAAAGGAGATCGTTGTTGGAGGAAAGATACGGTGGTCAACGAGAAATAAAACGGAATATAAAACAGTAGAACGACTCCAACTGAGCGGGGGTCAAAAGGAAGACACATATGAAAAATTTGTGCAACTGAGCGGGACTTGATCTTTGAACATTAATCTAGATCCATACAGACACAATACAAAATTGGGTTCACCAACTCATGCCATTTGAAGTCGTGAAGGATCGGCTATTTATTATCTTATTAGTTTTAGAGTTGTTATTAAAGGCATATCTTTTAACAAGTCCTTATCACGCTAACCCTATATGAGAGAGATTACTGCCCGAAAAGTATCTCGTACTTGTCCTCCTTTGTAACATGTAGTCTGTACTTTTTGGGGTCCTTATAACCCTTCTAGGTTCCCTACTCAGCCAAAGAAATAGAAAGAGGAAGCTCATAGGTGAAACCACTACTCGTGAGCAAGCAAGAACCTACTCATATGCAAACCAATGGGACAGACACACACACACGTGACAGTGTGGACTACGCTTAGTACTTCAGACCATGTCGACGTTCTACACAAGGTGGGAACACCATCGCTGGCAAGGCCCTAATCGATCAAGTATGATAGAAGCACCATTACTTTGGAAATCCAGGCAATACACAAGGCAGTTACAGACTCGGTTTTGTGCTCTAATCCTTAGCGGGTCGTGCCTCGCTCATGGGAGGGGTTTTGGTACCCTCCTAAGGTACATGAAAACTATGAGGGCTTTATGAACCAAAAATAATGAAAGTCCATTATGAATTTTAATTAAGGTCAAAGTTTATTTAGAAGTCCCCTTAATTTAATTTTTTAGGTTTTCACTTTTTTGGATCTTTTTTCATACAAGTGCCTAACATTTTTGTAGATTTTCATTCAAGTCCTAGGTGCTCAAAACCAAAAGGAGATAGAGAAAAGGTCGTGCAAGTCAATTCGATGATGGAAATCTTACCATTGAATCTAATGATGCATGTTGAGTTAGAGGGCTTACAGTTCTTCCCATCTCTTTCCATGCAGTATGCAAAACATAATTTTTAAACCTAACTACATGGTGGTGCGCAATTGACAAAATCAATCTAAACAGTAGCTGCTATTAATCGTGAAGAAACATTTGTTGATTATTCAGAAATGAGACCAAGGTTCAGTCTTCGATGCCAATCGGTGCCTGCCACAATGGGTCTTGCAAGCGCTGTATACGACCTCTCTCGACACGCACTCTCAAATCAAAATAACTGACAGTTATTAATTTGAGTATATCCAAACGTAAGAGACTATTGGTACACACATTCTTATTAGGGTTTGGACTTAATTATTGAGGTAAGCAACCGAAGTCTAGGGGCTCCATGCACACAAAACAAATGAAAAGAAAGGTAGAAAACTCAAAACATTGGGAAATAAAATTAAAAGGTGTTAAATGCGAAAAACTACGACGAGGCTCCCATGTGAACAAACACCTAGGAACTGGACCTCGTTGTGGAGAGTAGAGTCACAGTCTTAATTATTACATATTAAAAGACTCTCTCTCACAATAAATAAAAAATTAAATCTATCCATCTTTATGCTAAGTCTTCTCTTCTTTCTTCCTTTATAGCCTCTACAATTGGTCACAGAGTGAAGACAAGCCTCCACCAAGCTTGGTTGCATCGGCCTCCCAAGAAGCCGTCCTCACGTGGCGGGCCCTTGCAACAAAGTCATAAAAAATTATATTAGCACAGATAATCAAATAAAATCAAACTGAGCTATACACAGAGAATAACTAAATGGCTACGTGCAAAATATATCAATTATTATTTATGTC
Organism: Ottelia alismoides; assembly: GCA_037367405.1. Lineage (NCBI taxonomy): Eukaryota > Viridiplantae > Streptophyta > Magnoliopsida > Alismatales > Hydrocharitaceae > Ottelia > Ottelia alismoides. The sequence goes on from JAZKJV010008197.1 coordinate 275,872, forward strand.
AATAAATCAATGAATAAGTAGTAATGGCTATTGAGGAATTTGCATTTCATTATCTTTATTCATTTATTTTAGCTTAAAATCCGTTATAAAGCACTTGTATATAATACTAAATCCATATTCTTACTAACATGCATCTGTATGTAAATATTGTACATTTATTATTATTTTAACCAAAAAAATAATGGAATAAAAAAATAAAAGGAAAAATAAAGAAAATAAAAAAAAACTGTATATATGTAATAGATACAGGCTGACCCAAACCCTGAAAGAAGGTCAAGACTAGACCTGATCGACTAGGAATAAAGTAGGGGGAGATAGGGTCTCTAATCAGAAAATCCGAAAAATTTGTTTTCTAAATACTTTTCATTTATTCTGTGTATATTTGTATAAAACATAAACTATTTTATTTGTCCATAAATTGACTCAAATTAAATAAAATTTAAAACAAAAGTTGTAAAAAAAATGTTTCCTAAATAAAAAAAATTATTTCAAAATAAAATAATGCACAAAATAAAAGTAACCACAATTGGAAAAAGCCATAACACGATAATTAAAAGACCAATTACCACTCCACATAACTCGAATTGAATCAAAATTACTTCCATTGTATTCTAAATTAAATTATCTTTAAAATTGCAGTGGTTTCATAATATTTGGAGTTACGATATGAAAGACGATTTTTTGGAGTGGTTTTTTATTTTTTCTATTTTTTATTTTATATATTAATCCTTATTTATTTTTATACATATTATACTTGTAAATAACTGTAAATATTTTTTAGCATTATTTAAAATAAAAATAAAATTTAAAAAAAATAGAACATAAAACAAACTAATTTCCTTAATTAACTATGTATATAATGTACCATATTTATATAGTATATGTATATAATTGATTTCTGGAATAACCCTCACTAAAAATAAATAATTAACATTTATTATTTAAAATAATAAAGTAACGAAAATAATTTATTTATTTAATTATTTATGTAAATAATATACCATGTCTATATAATTTAATAAATTCCTTAATTAACCCATTATTAAGGTGGCTTATTAAGTTATTGGTTTTTATTACTATTATTTTAACTAATTTAATTCTGAAAATTATTTTATTAATTTCACCACTAACTTCCTTCCTTTTTTCCCTCTCCATTCAAAATTTGAAATTCAAATTAATATTTTTTCTATTTTATTGGCTCCTCCTCCCTGATTCTCATTGGATCGATCTTTTGGTGAGAGGAGCCAATTCTTCGAGAGCATTCTTGTTGTAGAGAGGTGCCCAGCTTCCGAGCCATCCAGTGACAGCAAGTCCATCCTCGTCGAGGCCATCACAGCATTATCTGCTCCCAATCGGTGAGATCCATTTTTTCTCATTTTTAATCTAAGTTAATCATTGTCTATTTTTTGCATTTTTAATTTCGTTGTCAATTTTTCAATTTTAGATTGTAGTTCTTAACAATAGTTAATCATTAATCTTTCATCATCACGATTTGATCCGAATCCGATCTTTCATCTCATTTTTCTCGATCTCATCGCTTCCCATTCTACCTCACACATCCACACACCTCCGATCATGCACGGTCATCGAAGACCTGAATCTATCTACCATTTCACTGGATCCAAACCATTCACATTTATCTTTTTATTTTATTTTATATCTCTTTGACCGAGCCATCGTGCTCGAATCGAGTTATCTTTATTTTGCTGTAGGTTCACAGAAAATTTGAAAAAAAAAAATTACAAAAAAAAATTGCAGCTATTGTTTACAAAAAAAGGAAAAAAATGAACTTGTTGTTCAAAAAAAAGAAAAAAAAGCAGCAGCACAGCTGCCGTCGTCTGGAGCCGCAACCACCATCGACGCTCAACAGCCCAAAGCACAACACCGTCTGCCGTCTGGAGCCGCCTCCTCGCGCCGCTTAGCCGCACGACCACAATCTAGTCTTCGTCACCCTCTCCAAAACACCTCCAAGAGCCATCACTGCCATCTCTGTCGCCCCGCCTCTACCTCTCTACGGCTCAGCGCCTCCTTCAGTAGGTCACTGTGCGACGACAGTCCAGCCGCTGTCGCCCTTCACAACAATTGCCGCACATCATGTGCGAAGGCGCATAGCCACCTGTGCCACTACATCTCCTCCTGCGCAAAGAACACCGTCACCCATAAACGTGGCGTCACTCTTGCCGCCAGGAGAAGAGCACAGACCGCCTACCTGGAGAAGCGTCGTCCGCGCCATCGTCGAATCCTCCCATCACCCACGGTCTTGGACGAGGAAGAGAGGTGCGGTGTCGCCCCCTTCCCTTGGGAGGAAGTAGAACAACCAATGTGCCGTAAATCCCAATTTTTGGGGTAAATTGCAATAAAATCCCAAACATTTTTTCAAATTACACAAAAGCCCCTATTGGAGCATAAAATACATGAATCACATGTTTTAGTGGGAAAATTACGACTTTTACTATATATTTTATTTTTATTATCTTTTAACGCAAAAACATTTGATAATTTCATTCAGTCCTGTGATTCCAGGCTTTTTATTTTGCATGTTTTTCTTGTTAAAATAAATATTTTTTGTTACTCAATAAATTTTGGAAAATTCACGTTATACTCTTGTTGTTTGTCTCTTCGTTGTATAAATTTTCTATTGCATATTATTATTACTTGTTATTATTAAAAAAATCAAAAACTTCTCATTTTTCGTTGTCTGACATCTGAAAAATCATAAAAATTCAAATATTACATAAAAATTCTAAAAAATTAGAATAGTTTACTTTTATGCCTTTTATTTCTATGCAAATTGCGCATTCAATATTTTTAAGATCCAAAAAATCTCAAAATGTTCAGAAAATCATAGAAAATTGAAAAATCCAAAAATAGCGATTTTACTTCCTACTTGTAGATAATTTCTCATAGTTTTTTTAGAAAAATAAATTTAGTAATTTTTATTTTTGTTTGATATTTTTAAATTGCAAAATAATCAAATTTATTTACTGTTTGCATTATTCCCTATTTTTATTCATTTTGAAAATTCTAAAAAAAATAAAAATCTTTGAAAAATTAAAAAAAATAATAAAAAGTCATCAAAAACAAAAATATTTTCTTTGGGCATTTTTATCATTTTTGTCATATTTAAAAAATCTAGAAAAATAACCATTCTCTATCTTTGTATTTAGCTTGTTTGAAAAATATTTTCTCGAAAATTAAAAAAATTACAAAAGTAAAAATCATCGAAATTTTAAAAACTAGAAAACAAAAAATATAAAACTAAAAAACCATAAAAATATTAAAAGATAAAAATCTCACGAAAACCAAGATAGTTTGCATTGAAATTTCCTCCTTTTTTTAGTTGATTTTTTATTATTAGAATAACCCTCAGGATTGTAGCCTCCCTGATTTTTATGCTATACATGTAAATTAAGTAGAAAATTCTCTTGATACATTTTTGTAATTATTTCAGCTTGAGAATAAAATAAATTTTTTTGTTGACGCTTGATTGGGTTGCGATGACTTGTGAATAATTCATTTAAATAAAAACCCGAGAAAAGTCTCTCAACAAAATGGCACCGTTGCTGGGGAGGCACGACGAGGGTAGTTAGGTTTTTGATTTGACCTGATATTCTTGGTTATACATTTTTGTTTATATTTTTATACTTATTTCCCTTACACATTCTTTCTTTCCTCTTTCTTGAAAGGGCCCGCGGAGAGAAAGAGGCGATCGTAGGAGAGTTGAAGCACCCAAGAAAAGTGGAGGCAACTTGATTCTTCTTGAACCCACAGGAGAGCGCAAGAGGAGGAAAAAAATTGAGAGAGACCAATCATTTGGAGCATAGATAGATTAGATAGATTTTAACGTTTTATTCATTCAAACCTCTTGTAAAATGACACTATATACCTTGTTTGTGGGTCTATTTCACCAAGTGCCGATGAACTTGGGAGACATCACCGATTTTGTTTTTCATCACTTTATTTTTATTTGTTTCACGCGGATTTCGTGAGCTACCTATTGATTGCTTTTATTAATTTTCTTGAACCATGTAATTATTTAGGTCCAAAACCCTAAACAAGAATATATGTACATATAGAATAGAGCATAATTGGACTTCGTCAAATTTAACAGGTTCTTGCTCGTTAATAGAATTTATTGTTAGGATGGTTCACTTGCATCATATAGGTTAGTTTATTTTTTCTATATTAAAATTCTATGTGGATCACCCTGTATGTCGAGTGCTAGCGACAAGGTAGGCATCTCTAACCCCTACATGCATCATTGTGTTTAATCATGCATTGGCTTTTCGGATCTCCTTCCTTGTTTTCACTCACATTATTTAAAAGGAAATTGAACACTCGGTAGACGTTTCATTGAAAATTTACAAACCAAGTGATAACTGTTTAAAAATTCAGGATTGCTAAAGAAAACTCAACCCTAAAATAAACATAAGGAAAAATCTTTGTTTTGGGGAGAGTAACCCCCTCATTGTTTTATTTATTTGAAAGTGAGAGAGGGACGCCACTAGGGTAGGTCCACACCCTGCTTTTCATATAGACTATTGGTTCTCCAAAAAAGGTTATCCACTTTACATTAAGGACATACGGGTAGCCGGTAAACGGTCTAAATTTCCTTAGTAGATTGTGCAGTTTAGAGGACATTACGAAAGGCGTCATTCTCAAGTAACCGATAGCCATTTTTATATGGTATGTACTTACTCCTATACTGGCTGAAGGTGGGTGCAACTAGCTGTATGAATTCGGGCCAGTTTGTAGGGAAAGACAGGCACCTAACAACTCGTTAACTATTTCTAGTATTGTATTTTCACCAAACTCTAAAAGTTGACAAGATAATTAACTGAACTTTCACGGTTTTCACATTGCGTTGAGTTTGTGAACTGGAGGCTTGTATTGTGTTTGATTATTAATGGTAGATATCCTTACATGCAATTTGCGCCTTCACTCATCTTCACTCTTGCATTGAGTTTCGTGCTCTCGCATCCTGTTTATAGATTTCGAATATGTCGGACTGGAGTATTTCTTGTTCGGATTTTATGAACTCATTCTACTCTCTAATCCGTTCAACTTCTATTCAAGAAGACTCACTTCTTGAATATTCTGCATTCTACACATCACCCTTCACAACATTCATCAACCCACTGTTTGATATTGGCTCTAATCTCAAACTAGTATATGAAACTCTATCATTTTTTAGGACTAATCGAGTGTCATGCACATTTTAAGAACCAGACATGGGATACTTGATGCCACCATGGGGAAAGGGAACCATGTCGGAGTAGAACGAGATCAACAACACCATGTTAGCCTCTATTCAGTTGATTCAAGCCCAATTAACAGAACAGGCTGACTTTCAGACCGCATTGAGAGATATGATTCTTGAGCTGAGGCAAGACATACAAGATAGGAGAGAGGAGGATAGAAACAATGGTGGAGGTGGGAATGGGGGAGAAGATCCTGTAATAGAACATGTGGCTAAGCTTACATTAGAGGATGCTTATAAACCAAGGGCAGGACAGACAAATTCTTGTATACAAATCCCTGCGATTCATGGGAATTTCGAGCTTAAGCCCACTATTTTCCCTCTTCTCCCAATATTCTATGGAATATTAATGAGGAACCTTATGTACACCTCCAGCAGTTTCGATCGCATTTGTGGAATAATACACTACCCATATGTCCCATTAGAAAAAGTGAAGATGACCATCTTCCCGTCCAGTCTGATGGACAAAGCATTATATTGGTTAAATCACTTGGGGAAGGTTATCACTACTTGGGAGGAGTTGAGGTCCACATTTCTAAACAAATATTATCCACTCGGATGACTCAACCAAATGTGATCCTTGATTGCTAACTTCTCATTTATGTCCCATGAGCCTATTCACGAGTCGTGGGAAAGATTCAGACTTAATGGAGAAGTGCCCCCATAATGATATTTTAAAGATCAGCCTTGTGCAAAACTTCTTTAGGGGTTTAAGCATAGAGAATCAGAAGTTGGTAGATGCTGCTTGTGGGGGGGAGGGGGCACTTCAACAAGGACAAGCATGTCCTTTATCAAAATTTTGAGGAGATGGCAGAGGGCTCAACAGCTCTTTCTTCTTCACATGCTTTTTAGAAGCACCCCATCACCTCCCCTTCAGTACCCCATAAGGCTGTCAATATGACAGCATCACATGAGGTGGATAGGGTGGACCGATCTGACCTGACCATCATTAGAAACCACCTATCCAAAGTGGATATAATTGAGAAATGGTCCAAGGAGCTTGAGAAGCTTCAAGTGATTGAATCGAGGACTAAGAACCAAGACAAGCTGGATGAGATGACAAAGTACTTAGAGCTTCTTGTGAATATGATCAATGTAGTCCACAGTGCGAATGCAGCAGCCGATACCTCTACTAGGGAGCAGACTTCATTCACCCAGCAGAGTAGCAGAGGACCATCCACTGTTCAGCATGTCTACTACGTGTAGACCCCTGATGAAGTCCAGCAGCATTCACAACAGATAGTTCCCTACCAACAGGAAGTAGCCTACATTTCTGAGTAGCACTCTCCACCTTCACCTATCATTCACGAGGTGAATAGCATCTGGTTCGACCATGAGTGAAACGAGCCCCGTCCGTCAGGGCAAGGTCAGTTAGGTTCACAGTAGTGTTAGAGACCCGCCTAGTGGTTTCTTGGAGGCAGACAACAGCAGTACCAGCACCAGCAGTTCTAGCCTCACTATTAGTCTCCGCCACAGTTCCAAAACTGGAGACAAGGCCAGCAACAACAATAGTCTAAATATTTCCCTCATCCTAACCAATCGCAGGCTACATATTATGGACAATATCCTCCTCATCATCCTCATTATTATAATCTGTATGGTTACCAACAACATCTGCACTATCAGTCTCAACGACAACCAATCATTGGGAACCCTGAGGCCCCTTAGGTGAACCAAGCACTGGGAACGTGCATTGCTCATGAAGAACATGAACGAGCTGACTCGGCGGATCGATAACCTGACCACCACCAAGACACTAATTCCAACACAGGTCGAAGCCAACCCTAACAACTTCAGATGCAAGGAGCAGGTAGCCAATACCCACCCACACCCGAAATAGGTATGATCTTCGATTTTACATGTTTATTTGACGCCATTCATCTCAAGAGCGGTAGGAGATTGCAGCTGCCTACACACCAGTTAAGGTTGGGAGATTGATCCACTAAGAGATCAACATCTTCCACATCATCTCCTTCACCAGCAGTTGAGAGGCCCAGTGTAGCAGCGCCCAAGTCTGGAGTTCCACCGCCTTCACCACCACCTTCACATTCACCAGGCAGATGTAGATCACCATAAGCAAGGGTGAATTTACCAGTCGTGGATTCTTCCTCTTCATCACCAGCAGCATCCCATTCTATTTTGTATTAAGTTTTTCCTTCACCTATTTTGGACAGCATTGTACAGACTGATTATTGTTGTCATTTTTTAAATAAGGATTCTACTTTGAATAATTGAAATGAACGTTTGAATATTTATTCAGATTCCATGCCATTTCCTTCTCCTCTGAAAACTAAAAAAATTCAAGAAATAAAAACAACCCTATCAGATCCTAGAGTGGTTGAGATCTTACATAACATCTTTTTAGAAATGCCGCTCCTTAAGGATATGGAATACATGCCTACAACGAAAAAGGGAATGAAGATGCATGTACACAAAAGCAACAACCAAGGTAGAAAAGACAAAAGGAAACATAGAAACACATCTTTACCATGGCCACATTTCATGCCATCATTAACCTCCCTTCAAAAAGAAAGACAAGGGAGCACCTCACATCCGTTGCCATATAATTTGATCGTACTCTTCTCTATAGCAGTTCCTCCATTAATCTCATGCCTTCCTCTTTGTGTACTAAATTTCGGTTAGGGCCTCTTAAAACAACCAGGATGATCCTTCAATTTGCTGATAGATCGATTAAGAGGCCAAGAGGCATTTTAGAGGACGTTATTGTAACGGTGTAGGGAATGAAATTCCCTGTTGATTTTGTGGTCATGGATATGGACACACCTACACCGTTATTCCATACCCTAATCATAATAGGTTGACGTTCCTCAGAATAGCCGAAGTAGCAGTTGATTATGGTACTAGAGAGACCATCTTTCACTCTCGCAGTGATAAGGTGAAAATTGAGACGAACTCTGATCCTAGACCAACACCGCCACCAACAGTAGATGAGATAGAGAAAGTTATATTAGAGCCAAATGAATATGATTTTCTTGCTGAATTCTAAGAGACATATCTTTTCACTAATTTCATAGATACCCAGGAGTTCCTTTCCCAAAAGGACTCTATGGAAAGCACAATCGATATGAGTTCCCTTGGTGATCTAATTGAGCTAGTTGTTCATGGAAAGTTTGAGCTGATTTTTGAGGATAAATCCGAGTTTTTGGAGTCCCTTCTAATATTCCTTTGATACACTTTTCTAGGATTACTTGTTATATGCCTCCTTTTGAGAGTTCTGAGGTACAGATATCTGAGCCATTCGTTGAGTTTCCTGAGTTATGTACATATGAGAGACATCTTTTTGAGATTATTATCGAGATAACCGTTCCGTTAATTGATAAAAATGTTGAACACCCTGATGGGCCCCTCCTTTATGATCAAAGATCATTCATTGCAGATCTGTCAAAGATTTTACTTGTTGAGCCATTAGTAGACAAGGTAGACAATCCATAGAGTACAGATCACATACCGTCTTCCAGTATAGTAGCAGAGGTTATTGTAGAGTCGATTCAGACCCCACCTGAGCTCAATATTTTACCATCAATGTTGAAATATGCCTTCCTTACGAGTCCCCCCTAAATGTTTCCGATCATCCTCGGCTCACAGTTAACCACTGGATAAGAATCTCACATGCTAGAGGTTCTAGAGAGAAATCGCAAGGCCATAGGATGGAATATCTCGGATCTCTGTGGGATTAACCTAGGTTTGTGCTCGCATCATATCTACCTAGAGGATGACTGTACACCCTCCCGTGGATGTCAGCATCATCTAAATCCAAATCTAAGGGAGGTTGTCATGAAGGAGATCAGAAAATGGTGTGATGCTGGCTTTATATATCCCATTTCGGATTCCAAGTGGGTCAGCCCTTTACATGTGGTCCCAAAGAAATCTGGGATTACTATCGTTAAGAATGACCGTGGTGAGGAGATTCTGAACCGGGTACCTACTTCATGGCCTATCTGTGTAGATTACAGACACTGGAACTCAGCTACCAAGAAGGATCACTTTCCGCTGCCCTTTATTGATCAGATTATTGAGAGGTTGGCAGCGAAAGAGTTCTTTTGGCTCTTGGATGCGTACTCAGGATACAACCAAGTTGCTACCGCTCCTGAGGTTCAAGAGAAAACTACTTTCACTTTTTCGTTTGTCACCTATGCCTTTAGACGGATACTCTTTGGATTGTGTAACGTCCCCACTACATTCCAAAGGTGTATGTTAGGCCATTTTTGCCGATATGGTGGGTAGTTTCCTTGAGGTCTTCATGGACTATTTCTCGATCAACGAGGATAATTTTTACACATGTCTTGCTCATTTAGACCAAGTTCTTCAACGTTGTTGTGAGGTAAACCTAGTGCTCTCATGGGAGAAGAGTCACTTTATGGTGACAAATGGGATTGTATTGGGCCATTCATCTCCAAACATGGTATGGAGGTTGACCCGCTAAGATTGTTGTGATTTCCAAGTTAGAGCCACCACATGATTTAAAGCAGTTGAGGTCATTTCTAAGACACGTAGGATTTTATAGGCGATTCATAAGGACTCCAGCAAGATCGCCAGAACTTTGACCGAGCTTCTATGTAAGGAGAGTGAGTTTGTTGTCGATGAGAGAGTACTCCTTGCATTCAATCAGGTGAAAGATATGGTTACTAGTGCTCATGTTCTACCATCACCTGATTGGTCATTTCCTTTCGAGATCATGACGGACGCCTCAGATTTTGTAGTTGGAGTTGTTTTAGGACAAAGAAGGGATGGCATGCCATTTTCTATACATTATGCTAGCAAGACTATGAATGAACAACAGTGAAATTATACAGTTATAGAGAAGATGTTAGCAGTTATGTTTGGGCTAGATAAGTTCAGATCTTACCTCCTCAGTTCCTACGTTATTATATACACGGATCACACTGCCATACGATACTAGCAGGAAAAGAAGGATGCCAAACCACGCCTTATCAGATTGATCCTTCTTCTATAGGAATTTGATTTAGAGATTCAAGATAAACCTGGAGTGAAAAATTGATAAGCGTCCCGCACCCTATGTTAATTCGGTCAAATTAATGTCCAAGTTAATGTTAATCGTTCGTTGCAGTCGGATACGAGAGGCTAGTCAAAAACCACTTATCAATTAATGTTAAGTTAATTTTAAGCGGCAGATTTTTTTACTTGGTGGAAGTCCAAGGTCGAACTCAGGGAGGCATCTGTCTCCTTAGGTAGATTTTAGCAAAGATCAAGTGTGTGATTATCGAGGAGCAATTTTTTTTTAAAATTTCAATGCAGACACATGCAATCAACAGGCCAATGTAAAGTTCAATTTAATTAGGATATCAAATGAAGTCCAAAAATTCTACAAATTGGCCAGATGATTAATTATGATGAAAATGAGTTACCCTAATTTTTTGGGATTTTTCAGACACTAAATGGATTTACTGGGAATTAAATATGCAGACAGGGTTATTTTCACTATTTAATTTTTAATAAATAACAAATCACAATTTCTTCAAGAAATAAAATTATCCTAGATGGTACTACTGGTAAGGAATCCAGGAAAATTGACAGATCTTTATTTCAATGTGAAATGAATTTACTAAAATTAAAATATGAAAATCACTCAACAATTTATTTAGGCCTCGAAATATGTGAAATGACATGAAATTTTTATGGCATGTTAAGACTACTGTCCTTAGGCTACTGTGAATTTTTGAGGATTTTTGGAACCACAGAGAATTAACTACAAATTAAAAGGTGTCACTGGGCAAAATATTTCAAAAATATACCAATTAATTCATTAATAATTAACTGTAATTACAAAAATGTGACACGTGGACCAATAGACAGAGGACAAGTTTCTCAACAAAATACAATTTTTTAGATTTGATAAATGATTTAAATGCAACCTAGGGATGCGTGTAAACACAGGGGTGTAAATGCAATGCAGGAAAATAAAAATACATAAAGCAAATATGCGGACAGGGACTGAAATACAATTACATATTATGTTGGGGACTCAAGTGTAATTTCTCCAACAGGCACGTGCTCCTCACGTGGGCTCAACTTCACAGGGACCTTTTTGCAAAATTGGAAAGCTCCTGGGGCCTCTGTGTAAATTTCCCAGGCCGCACGTGCTCCTCATGTGGGCGGCCTAGGCTCGGATGGTGGCTCGGGGCCTTCAGGAGGTTCGGATCTGGCTCGGACTTGCTTCGGGGATCCGAGCCTTGTGGTTGGGGAAGAGGCTCGGATCGGGCGACTTGGACGGATCTCGACCGTAGGATTGGTGATGATCCAATGGTGATGAAATGCTGGTACGTGGCGTGGATTGATCCGTTGGATCAAGGATGATCCAAAGGCTCCAGGGTGAGGCGACGTGGCTGACGATCCACCGCTGGATCAGATGGAATATCAACGGCTGAGATCTGTTGTGGATGGAAGACGCGTGGCGCTCGAGGCACCGTTGGATCTAAGTGAATCCAACGATTCCTGGGATCCCGGTGAAGAGGCGACGTGGCTTGCTGAGGGCCGTTCGATCGATGTGATCGAACGGCAGCTGTGCGTCTGCTCCGATGATCCTCCGCCGCCTACGGAGGAGATGGCGGGGCTCCGACGAAGATGCCTTAGCTCCGTCCTTCCTTCCTCGTGTCGCTGACGCTCTCCGACTCGTCGGAGATATCCCAGAAGACGCGTGACGATACGGCGAAGATGTTGGTGGTCTCAGGAGCGAAGGAGGGTGGATGGTTGGCGATGGCGATGAAGCTCCGAGTCGGCTCCGGCGACCTTCCGTTCAATGAGCAGAGGGGCACCTGCAGGTGTTAGAGATAGAGCCGGAGCTCGTGCGTGCGCTCGTGGAGAAGTGAAGGTGGGCGGAGAGGCCTAAGGGGTAGGGAGGGCGTCTAGCGAAGGAGCTCCGGCCAAATGGCAGAGCTGGAGATCGGGGTGTTGTGAGGTGCGTCGTTGGAGGTCGTGAAAGGTACCGCGAAGATGAGAGCTTCGACGCGAAGCTCGGCGGAATGGAATGGAGGCGTGGAAGTGACTGGAGGCGTAGAATAAATAGCGAGAAAATCGACGAAGAAAAGAAGAGAAGATCGGAGAAGAATGGACGAGTCACCTGGGGTTTGGAACTCCTTCTTGGGTTCCAAGTCGTCGCTCGAGGGGCCGGTGATGTCCCGAGCTCGTGCAGCGTCGCGGAGGGCAGCTGCAACACGGCGGAGATGCCGTGGATCTCGCCGGAGAAGAAACCCTTCTTCGCTCAACGATTCGTCAAATCGCTGTCACCAATTGGAAGATCGGAGCTCAGGGAAGCTCTCTGGGGTGGCGGATAGGTGCGACGATGGTCGGAGAGGGGGGATTTATAGGTTGAAGGTCTCGGCCATTCTGTCGATGGAGCGAGGTTGACGGAGTTCGTGGGAGCGAGCTGGAGGTCGACGTGGGTTATGGAGTAGCTGGCGAGGATAAGGGATGAGTGGGGCTCATCGTGGAGGTGGTGGTGATCGTCTGCGGTGGTTGAGGTGCTGCCAATAATAGGAAGGGGGCGCCCCTCCCGTAAGGCAGAGAACGTGGGAGAGAGGGGCACCCGAGGTAGGAGACGAAGTCTCCACCGTTGGATCTTGTGATCCAACGGTGGTGATCGAAGCGGAATGGAGCGGCTGGATGGGCATCTGGCGCGATGATCTGAGCGTTAGGAAGCGCCCACGTGGCGGAATGTAGACGAAGCGCCAGTGGACGGCTGTAATGAGCATCGGGTGTTTAATCGGGTGGTTTAGATGCCTGTGGAGCTGACGGTTCAGATGGAAGGGCTGAGGCGTGATCTGAGGGTCGTGGAAGCGCCACGTGTCTTGTGGGGGAGACAGCATTGACGAGCGGGCCAGATGAAGCGGGGGTCTTGATCCGACGGTGGGAATAAAGAGAAGATCGAGCGGTTTGGATGAAGGGATCGAAGGCGTGATCAAGCGGTGTACACGCCGCCACGTGGCGAGCTCTGGTGAGGGCGCTAACGTGCGGCGTAGATTAAGGGCGAGAGATGATCGGACGACAGGGGATTGAGGTGCATGTGGAAGCAGCTAAGCCGTTGGATCTAGAGGGCAATCCAACGGTTGTGGCTGCGGGCGGATGAGGCAAGGGCAGCGGGCCACGTGGCGCAACCAGAGGGCGCCACGTGGCCTGCTGTGAATGGCTGGAAGAAAATGTATGTGTAGAGAGAAGAGGGGGCCGAATTTGGAAAAACTCAAAACATGAAAGTTGTAGATCTCGATGAGATCTACAAGTTTCATGTTGACCAAAGACGGAGATGAGGTCAAATATGATACATAAATACAAAGATACAAATATACATATATGTAGTATACAAAGTGGCCCAAAAACCCAACTTTCTCATACGAGCTCCAAATTGGATGAAATTATTCTCATTTTAAAGGTCTTTTAATGTGTAGTATTCTAAGAGTAAGTAGACCTAGTTCGGAGTTTGTATGAGGGATTTATGTGCATTTTAGTGTACAGGGGTTCTAGGGCTTTATTGACTAATTTACAAGGGGGATTTTTGGCATTCTTCCCTATATTATTAACTAAGGAGTACATATTATAAGGAAGAGATTATTTTAGTGAGTGGGTAATTTACAAGGGATTTTTGGCTTCTTATTTAAATGCAAATGCACTGCTAAAATGTATGTATTATGTATGTATGCATGAATGCTATTTATGCATTATAAAGGGAAATATGCCTCTATTTACTCGGGAACAAGGCTCTATTTTTGTCTTTTGAAGTGATGAATCACAGATTCATCAACCCCCTATACTTAAACCTTGCTCGTCCCCGAGCAACTAAATGAAATGCAAGAGTGAAATGATTTTGGGTTCCATACCAAGGTCATGAACAAAAGTTGAAAATGGAGCTTGACTCGACCTTTGGATTAATTGTGTGGCGGAACCTTATTGGGACCTGAATTTAAGACCTAACAGACTTCAAGTTCCACAAGTCTTCTATTCAAGACTCCTCAATCGTCAGGTCAGAACAAATCCTCAAACGCAAATTCTGATGACTATGATTCTTACTTGCACTGTATAAGTGATATGTAACTCCCCACATCAGAAATGGCTCGGAACCAGCCTCCTCTAACAAGGTAACTCAATAACCCGGTCCAGTAACTCTTTCCTCGAGGAGCGGGGTATTCCCTTCTAAGTTCAAGTGCGTCCAACTCAAGAGGAGGGGGTAGAGAAGAGAATGGACGGTAGCCAGTGTAGCTACCTATCCCGGGATGCCCGACCAGTGCAGCCAAGTCATCCAGCTGCCTTTCTTTACAAGTATACAGACTCCGACAGGTATTTTATTTTCTCTTGGACCTGTCTGATTTTTTGGAGTTTTTGCGATTTTTTTTCTCAACAATGTGCAGCATGTACATCAGTAATTTTTCCTCTTGAGTCAGTAGACTATCCCTCTTTTGAAGCATTATTGCAACCCATAGCATCCCGTCCTTAGACGTCAACACCACTAGACTAGGTTGAGACGCACTACTCTTCCTAGAGGAGGACGGATGTTTCCACCCGTGTGCTACTCCAAGCTAAAGGATTCTACCTCCTCACCACCTCATCAGGGAAGAGCTACGTGCATTGTGCTTGTCCAAGTTAGGTCACTGTCTATAAGAATCATGCGTGTGCACAAGATATTATTCTTAGACTAATCAAGATGACATGTGAACATAGACTTGCGGACTCAAAGAATTAAGTCACTTGACCTGAGAAATCTTAACTCCAGATCCTATAAGGTTCCTCTGAAATTAGGTGGATTAAGCTCAAATCAAGTCCATCCTCAATATCTACTCATAACATGGTTCAGAACCCACTAACTTTTCACTTTGCATATGCAAAGTATGCAGATGAGATGAGATGTCATGCTATGAAGATGAATGAAAATGCAAGACTCTTTTTCTTTTCTTGGATGCGGAGATGATATACACGAGTAAATAAGAAGCCTATTTGTTTTATTTTTTTTTTTGTATACAACAATTTTGTATTATTTACAACAATTTTTAGTTGATACAATTTGTACATAGTATACACGATTTGTTTTGGTATACATCCTATTTAACAACAAATTTTACAAAAGTATGTTTTACAACTTTTTATACAAGTATTATACATATTATACAAGTATACAAAAATTTTTTTTTCGATTTTTACTCACCCATAATTATTGCAAAATATATACAAAAATACGTGAAAGTACGAGCTATGGGTAAGTATATATGTAATATATACACGCCCCCCTATACTTAGCGAGTGCTATATCCTCAGAGCACGAAAGCGACTAAATAGCTCGGGCTAAGCGTAGGAGAGCTAAAATAACAAAAAATGTCTAGAAGTTGTTCTGCCCCCCTATACTTAGGCTCTGGCAGCCTAAGTGTAGAAGAAGATCACAAATGGGGCGGACGAGGTTAAGAGGGAAAATGGATGAGTATATACAAGGCGGGCATCGGTCCCCCCTATACTTAGGCTCTGGTCAGCCTAAGTATAGGACAAAAATGAGTGTGAGAACCGATGTGATCTGGAGGATGTACAATGAACTGACTCATGTGACCCCTCCCCCCTATACTTAGGATCTTGTTATCCTAAGTATAGTCCAAGATAATGGTTCGATGATGTGGGTGTGGGTTACTAGAGTCGTGGGATAAAGGAGAGGATGTACAAGACTGATGGTATATATACAAATGAGTCGGTTTGAATCTTTCAAGATGCTGCAGATGGCCGTAGCTCACTGTTGCAAGGTCTCATACGCAGCTCGAGGTGTATCTGCTGAATATGTCTCGCGCATGAATACAATCTCCTCGACATGGACTAACTGCTCATCGGATTCGACGAAGTGCTTCAACAGCTGTCCATTCACTAGGAATGTCGGTGCGTCATCTGCGATATCTGAGATCTCGACACATCCACTATCATGCACCGTACGGACGACAAATGGGCATGTCCACTTAGACTTCAGCTTGCCTTGGAAAATCTTTAGCCTAGCATTGAACAACCATACCTTCTGTCCAGGAACAAAGGTCTTTAGTCTGATATATCTATCATGCCAACGCTTCACCTTGTCCTTGTACACCAAACTGTTGTCGTATGCGCGGTTTCTGACTTCCACAAGTTCATTCAGATCCATGTCTCTCTGCTTCTGTCCCAGGTGTGTGTTCCAGTTGACCTTCTTGATTGCCCATTCTGATTTGTGCACTAACTCTGCGGGCAAGTGGCATGGATTTCCGAATACCATTCGGAATGGGGAGGTGCCTAACGGTGTCTTGTAAGCCGTCCTATACGCCCAGAGGACTTGATCCAAGATCTGAGACCAGTCCTTCCTGTCCGGGCGGACAAGCTTTTGCAATATGGTTTTCACCTCCCTATTTGACACCTCAGCCATACCATTGGTTTGTGGGTGGTAAGGACTCACGACACGGTGTTCGATGCCGTAGTCCTTCAGGAGTTTCTTCACCTCCCGATTCACAAAGTGGCTACCCCCGTCTGATATCATCATTTTGGGGATCCCGAACCTAGAGATGATGTGCTCTCTGATGAATTTACAGACAGTCCTGCTGTCTACGGCTCGGGTCGGGATAGCCTCCACCCATCTGGACAGATAGTCTACCGCAAGAAGGATATATTCGAACCCGTGGCTGACAGGGAATGGGCCCATGAAATCGATGCCCCAGGCGTCGAAGACATCACAAATGATGACCGGCTGCATTGGCATCTCATCCTTGGAACCAACGGTTCCTCCCATTCTCTGGCAAACTGGGCACGACTTTGCGAAGGTGGTGGCATCGCGAAACAGAGTCGGCCAGTAGAAGCCACACTGAAGTACCTTCCATGCGGTCCTCTTCCGGAGTGGTGTCCTCCTGCCTCCAAGCTGTGGCATAAAGAAAGGACACTCTGGTATTCCTCTTGAGGAATACACTGTCTCCAGACACAATCCGGTCCTTCAAAGAAAAGGATCGGATCCTCCCAATGGTAGAGTCTAGCGTCCGACTTTAGTCGGTCGATTTGGCTCTTGGGCCAATCTTCGGGAACTTTCTTGGAGACAAGATAATTCACGACATTGGTGTACCATGGGAGTGAGTCGATAACAAAAATCGACTCGTCAGGGAAGGAGTCTCGAATTGGTGAAACCTCGGAAGTATTAAGATCTTCGAGACGAGAAAGATGATCGGCCACTACATTCTTCTTTCCAGGTTTATCACGGATGTCCAGATCAAACTCTTGGATAAGTAAAATCCATCGAAGAAGACGCGCCTTCGCGTCCTTCTTCGCCATCAAATACCGTAGTGCCGTGTGGTCAGTGAACACAGTTACCTTGGATCCGATTAGGTGAGATCTGAATTTGTCCAAGGCAAACACTACTGCAAGCATTTCCTTTTCCGTAACTGTATAGTTACGCTGAGCAGAATCAAGCACTTTGCTTGCGTAGTGAATTGCAAACGGGACGCCATCTCTTCTTTGTCCCAACACAGCCCCAACAACATAATCAGAGGCGTCTGTCATGATCTCAAAAGGTAGAGACCAATCTGGGGCTTGTAGGATGGGTGCGTCCATAATCATTCCTTGTAAAAGCTTAAAGGCCTCAAGACATTTGTGATCTACAACAAACTCCATGTCTTTGCCTAAAAGCTCAGTTAGCGGTCGGGCAATTTTAGAAAAATCCTTAATAAATCTCCGATAAAATCCAACATGCCCGAGGAACGACCGCAACTGCCTTACGTTGGTTGGTGGCTGGAGTCGTCTGATCACGTCCACCTTGGCAGGGTCAACCTCCATTCCATCTTGGAGATGACATGCCCCAACACTATGCCCTCCGTCACCATGAAGTGACTTTTCTCCCAGGAGAGCACCAGATTAACCTCACAACATCTTTTGAGGACTCGGTCCAGATTCATAAGAAAGGAATCGAAAGAATCGCCGTGGACCGAGAAGTCATCCATGAAGACTTCCAGGAATTCGCCGACCATTTCGGCGAATACAGCAATCATGCACCTTTGGAAAGTACCTGGAGCATTGCATAGCCCAAAAGGCATGCACCTGAAAGCATAGGTACCAAAGGGGCATGTAAACGTGGTCTTTTCCTGGTCCTCTGGAGCTATGGCTACTTGATTGTAGCCTGAGAACCCGTCTAGGAAGCAGAAGAACTCTTTCCCCGCTAGTCTCTCTAGGATCTGATCAATGAACGGTAGGGGGAAATGGTCCTTCTTTGTCACGGCATTCAGGCGTCTGTAATCCACACAGACACGCCACGATGTGTGTATTCTCGTCACGATCTCCTCTCCGTCCTCATTGGTGGTCATCTGAATTCCCGACTTCTTCGGGACAACATGGATTGGGGCCACCCACTTAGAGTCGGAGATTGGGTAAATGAAACCCTGTGATGTAAAATGAAACCCTCTCTCCTACGTTCAATCTGATCTGGTTCAGTGTTGGAAGTGGCTGGATCGTCTTCTGTGATAGCTGCCACCAATTTCGGCTCTGGAGTCGGATCGTCAAAGGTCTCCATACAATCGGCAAACGCCTCGTCCGACTCATCATCCTCATCTTCCGATTGTCCTAGAGATGTAAGGACTGACAGGCCCAACTGGGCCTCTACGTCATCGAAGATGTAGGGCGATGCAGGCTCTGAGCTGTACTCGTTCCTGAGGATCTCGCAGACTGACTCGTGCACTGGATCATCTTCGGAGGAGATGGACACATCGGTGCTGGCTGGGTTTTGTCTCCATGGCCCAACTAAGTCTACATGCTCGCAGTCTGTTCCGGTAGAAGAGTACTCGGTGCTGGATTCTGAATCCGGTCTCTGCCATCTTGTCTGCGTCATTTCAAGTTCCTCATCTCCACCTGGAGTTTGGAACTGAATCTTCCCATTCTTATAATCAAATAAGGCCCCTGCTGTTCTGAGGAAGGGCCTACCTAGAATGATCTGGGAATCTCTCCAATTACGAGGGGTTTCCATATCCAGGACAGTGAAGTCCACCATGTATTCTTGCCCCTCGACTTTGATCACAATGTTCCTTAATTCTCCTTGGGACCTCTTGGTTGATTTGTCAGCGAACTGTAGAAGAGCTCTGAGGAGGGCTGTAGGCATCAGATTGATTGAGGAACCATTGTCTAGGAGAGTGCGTGCAAAAGCGATGTCATCAACATGACTCACTACATAATGTGCACCCATGTCTCTTCGTTTCTGAGGAAACGAGTTCTTTATTGCACAAGTCGTGGCTACTGATAAAACGTGTTTTTCAACACAGCTTTTGGTCTTCCTGCTAACCCTAGTAGGTGTGCATCTCACCTTAAGGTATTTTTGGAACGCAGGGGTCATTTCCACGAACTTGTCAAAGGGGATTGTGACCTTGATGTGTTTATTGCAGAATTCAGCCATCTTAGGGTCATCTTTTTGGATTTTTTTGTTTTTCTTCTTTCCTCCCTTGAGAGCTCGGGGGAAAGGGATTATTGACTCCAACTCAGGTTCGGAAACTGAAATTTTCTCATTAACTTCGGGAACTGAGTTCTTAACAGGACTCTGACTCTGATACAAACTAGGACTCTGACTCTGATTGAAAAGAAAATGCTGAGGCGAAACCAGTGACGCTTCTTCCGCGACTGCTGGACGATCCTCCTCAGATGGAGGTGCGGGCTTTTCATCGGTTTCGTCTGACTCCATGCAAATGCGAGAATACTGCTTCGAGGACTCAGATGTCCTCTTCTTATGCCGGTGATGATGTTGGTGATGCTCCTCCTCTTCTTCCTCCGAGTTCTCCTCAGGTAGAGTGTCGGAGGCTCCTTCCTTCTGCGCCCGTGCCCGATCATGTATGGTCACGGTCCTTCCGCTCCTGAGGAACATATGATTTACATTATCGTACGAAAGGATCTCATGTTCAGATAAATAATTATCTGAATAGTATACCTGATCTCGAGGTCGGTTCTGGCCCTGGTGTAAGCTGTTCGGGTTGGCCTGAACCTGTGCGGGAATTGGGGTCTTTGGCGCCATCTGTTGGTCCTGGGCACGAGAGACCCGATTGATGTCGGTTCTCATGTCCAGGTAGTCATTCTGTATCTGTTGGACCCTATCAGATAGGGTCTAGATCACCAAGGTGAGAGACTCCAATTCAGTGGGCTGGGCTTGCTGCTGCGTAGATGCGGTTCTGTATTGGCCCTGCTGGCCATGCCGATATTGCTGCTGCTGATGGGACGGTGCTGGCCCCTGCTGATAGGTGTGATGCTGCTGCTGGTACCCCTGTTCTGGCCTGGACTGGAAGCGCGGTATGGGAACGGGCCTGGTCTCTTGGTAGACTGGGGATGGGCGGTGTGGTTGATCCTTCCCCATTTCGATCTGCCTGACCATCGGGTCACGGCTATACCAAAGCCCATTGATCTCGTACACTAGCGGAGGTTCCTCGTATCCCGTCTCCACTTGTGGGGGTGCATGCTGGTTCTGTTGGTTGTAAGTCTGGTCCCAGCTACTCTGAGACCCCGGTGCCTATTCCTGTACAAGATGGACTCGATGTACAGGTACAGGTGGTGCAGAAGGGGTAGGTAGCTTGATCATAGCTACCTTCTCAGAGAGTTCCTCCACTTGCTTCGGTAGGTTTGAAAGAGACTCCATCTCTATGACTCTCTTGTGGATTTGCTCGACCATGGTAAGCTTGTCAGCAATCATCCCCATGCTGGGAATGAGGTCCTCAGTCAGATCTGCTACAGTCCTTCGAGTTGCCTCATTGGATAGGATTGAGAGAGACAACTGATAGGCCCTTGTGGCCTGCGACCTGCCGGTTTCTGCCATCTGCTCCAGGATCTTCCATACGGCGTGCTCGTTCTTGTTCAGATAGCTTCCTCCACAGGCATCACTGACTAACCCCTGCATCTCCGGGGTTAGACCACAGAATAAGGTCTGGACTAAGATCGCCATCGAAATGCCGTGGCATGGGCATTTCTGTACTAAATCATTGAACCTGTCCCATGCTTCATGGAAAGGTTCACTGGGTCCTTAAGTGAAGCTGGCGATCTTCGTTCTCATCTGGTTAGTCCTACTGAGAGGGTAGAACTTTTTCAAGAATAGATCCTTGAACTGCATCCAGGTAGTACATACCACCCCTAAGTTCTTCAGCCAATGAGCAGCCTTATCACCTAAGGCAAAAGGGGTGGCCTTCAGCCGGATATAATCTTGGCCAACATTGGGATGGCTAAGATTATTGCACACCAGTTCGAAGTCACGGAGGAAAGTGTATGGTTCTTTAGTGAGGTTTCCGTTGAACTTCGGAAGCAGACTAAGGAAGTGGGGCTTCAGCTCAAATGCCTGGGCGGGAACTGCGGGTGCTAACCAGTTCTGAATCTCGTTCTTCGCCGGGTTGTAGGTATCGACCATTGGTCGGTCGATTCCTCCAGCTACAATAATCTGTCCCATTTGCACCGTAAGATCTGCATTCTTCTGTTCAGCTTCGGCAAGGCGAGCAAGAATCTGTCGTATCTGGTCCTCATCCGGTGGCATCCTTGGCGGCATCTTGTCCTCTAATTCTGGGGATTGGGAAATAAGATCTGTGTTAGAGGGCAATTTAAGGAAGGGATTACCGAGGCAATGGTCTTCCTCGGTAATCTCGGAGGAGATGAAAGGGTTGGTTTGAGAGTAACCACCCTGAGCATGAGGGAACCAGGACTCAAGAGGGTCATGAGTCCTGGGTGGTCCAAGGTGCGCTTGGGCCGATGAAAATGAGTTACTTGGGGGACTCATAGAAAGATCAGTGAATAATGCGTTGAGATCTCCCCAGTCACTCATCTTGATGAAGCGAGAAGAAGATAGGATTTTACTCCTACCTGAAGCAAAAAATTCAATCCAAGACCATGGTTTCACACTCAACACAGTGGAGGACTCGAAATCGAGTCCAATTAATCTTGTAGTTTTTAAGTGTGATTTTCAAGCAAAAATAGCAAGGATTACGCGGCCTATAGGGAAGTCGGCTCAGAGCCGTGTTAGCAATGTGAGCCCGAGGCGAACCATTCCTACAATAAATGTTATTGTAATAAATGATTCATCAATAAATGTTATTGATTTTGTTTCACTCCCTTTCTGATATTGAATGAATGAATGCACTATAAGGTCCCTCTGTACAATAAGGGTTATGTACCATGGCCAACTTGATAATCATACAGCTGTTAATTCAATGATTGAATCATAGAGGATGATGCTTGGATGAATATCTAAGGAGTTAGATAGAGGACTCATCAAGCATCATCAATGATTAGCAAGTAGTGATCTCCAGTCTGAGTGGGAGATGGCAATCCCATCTCATTAGACTGATATCTAATCGACCTCTTGATGCAGGTCCTCTGCATAGGAATATTGATTCGGAGGTATCAGATTAGTTGAGTCAATGAGTTGACTTAACAAGATAGAGATAACCAAAGACCTATGATGAATACTGTCACATCACAGGCAAACATCCTCTGACCAGAGACAGATATATTACTATATGTCTGAGCATGTACATTTGGCAGACCATTAGGTTGATGACCTAATCAATGTCTATACACCGGCGAGCTGGTGTGCATGTAAGGGCATATGAGTAATATGATCTCTCAAAGGGATCATACAGGTTCACTTGTGAACCGGGAGACATGAGCTCACTCATGAGGTATTGGGATTGACCAAATTCCATGCATGGTCATCATGCTTTAGAAGCATGATATGAATTTGAAGGTAAGATATATGCTTTGTGAAAGCATATGATCTGTACCATATCCCAAGGACCAAGATTGAGAAACTTAATGATCAGACTATGGAGATGACAGTGTAAAAGTGATCTTTATCTTCATGATGATCATGAGTCTTCCAGTATGCAGGATGTGCAGGTATTAGGAATACCTGAAGGGTGATTTGATCATAAACGATTGTATAACCATGACGCTTCCATTCCGAGGGAGTGATGAAACAGGTCTGGATTTTAGTGACTCCTCTCATTAGAGAAGTGACCTAATCTTAGTCCATGTACTGGACATTGATCTGAATGAGATTCAGATGCAATGAGAAGATTAGGTTTACGGTCTTGATTTAATCAAGCATCTATGAGAGGTCCATGGGATCTGGATTTGAGATGTGATCTCAATATCCAAGTCGCTATACGTGGAACAATACAATCGCCCTGTCCTTATCTCCAAGTATCTAAGGAGAAATAGCATTGTTCTTAAATGGTTTAAGAGCAATTCCATAAGATCTAAGCAAAGAGAAGTTGATAATTAATGTGATTTAATTATCATGATGTATGAGAAGTTATCCAATATAATTAAATGTGATTTAATTATTATGGATAAGAATAATGTGGATAGTAATATCCAATTATTCCTAATATATTATAAATGTGATTTATAATGTATTAGAGAGAGATAAATATAATTTATATTAGTAGATTAATTATTAATGTGTATTGGATACACATTGTCTAATTAATTGAAAATGTAAATTACATTTTGTTTTGGGTTGTGAATTTGATTCACAATATTCCAATGTCAAGATTGCAATATTCCCAAAATTAATTGAGAATTATTTTGGTGAATTAATATATCAACAAATTGTTGTTGGTAAAATAAGAAGAGAGAAAAATAAGGAGATTGGACTCCTCATTTGGAATGAGGGGGGCGGCACTCAATTCCCATGGGGAATTGGTGGCCGTCCCCTCTTCCAAATAAGGAGAGTATCTCCTTTGTCTTCTCTCTCTCTTATTTGATTGATTTAGATTTGGTATTAATATTTATTTGATTTATCAAATATATTTTATCAAATTAAATCACAAGTTGTTGGTTTTTACCAACAACAATCTTGACCATTGGATTGTCATAAATCAATCTCAACCATTGATTTTATGAGACACATGGATTGAGATCCATGGATCCCAAAACCCTATAAATAGAGAGGCACCCTTGGCTCTCTCTTTACACATGCTATCGTAGCAAATCTCTCTCTCTCTTTCTCTCATACTCGACAGCCCTCTCTCCCTCTTCCTCTTGGTGGCCGTCCACCCTAGTGGAGGGAATCGTCGTCGCCTTCGCCTTCGTGCTACCGCTTCGACGCTCTGCGGTTCTCCGTCTACTTCAAGTGCTTCGCCCGCGAAGGAGACGTTTGATCTCGTGCGACGAGATCAGGAGCAACCGCGCTTGGATCAACTTCTTGGATTGCGAGGACACCGCGGTTCATCCCCGCGCTCGCAAGCGATCTCTCCGACGATCGGACTTGAGACAGGAGGTCTCTTCTCTTAGAGACTCGATCAACCACGCTTCAAGAGGTATTGCATTATACTTGCTGTGGTTATAGATGAAACGATCCGAGAATGGTTCTTGGATCATGTAGTTTCATCGAATAAAATTTTTTAAATTCCGCTGCACCGAACAACTAGTACGACTAGTCGTTCTTCGTCGTATCCGATACGACGCTCACGCTTCCGTGATGCGCTTGAGGATCTATCCATATCCTTCAAGTGGTATCAAAGCCTTAGGTCGACGGTTTCGAATAGTGATTCGTTAACCAAGGATGACTTGGGTTCGTTTAGGTCGCGAAAGTTTTCATCGCATTTGATTTCGCAGATCTGTTTAGTGAAGAAATTCGGCACTGTTTAAATTGTTTAAACACGAATTTTTTAATTGGATTATGTTCCCCATTAAATAAGGAAACCATAGGATCTGAGTTTGCGTAAATCGGATTTCGTATGCTCGAGATATGGTCGTTTTAATGAACATGTATGCACTGTTGCGGGAACTGTGAATCTGAACGTGATTAAAATGTTAATTACTGTTTAGACTTGCCTCGAAATGCGTGAAACACCACTTAGGTTCTGTCCTAAATCAAATTAGCAAACTTTAGAAATTGACTTTGCTTAATTTAGATTTAATATGATTGAGATATGCCAATTTTAGTAAGTAGGGTTCACTGCTGAAATTGCTTTCCTAATCTAGAACCAAGTGATTGTCAATTAGAGAAATTAATTGTTAATTTCGTGAAATAATCTTGAAAAATATTTGTGAAATATTGGAACATGATTATTTGCCTAATTGACTTGGCCTCAACCAATTAGATGATTAGATTTGATCTAAACCTTAATTGGAACTACAATCATCAAACTTCTTGCTTGAATAGGACTTGGGAATTTGCCTAGCAAATTTCCTTAAAATCAAAAATGTTTTGATTACTATATGGTATAATTTCGGTTGAAGAACCGATGATCATCTCAAGTACAAAATAATAAATTTGGCATTATCCTTTTCCGAGGTGGATATGGTGTCTAGTCGGGGATCGCTGGGTCAGCGGGTTGCAACGTATGTGGTCCGCCCCACTCCCGTCGGTACTGGCCATGACAGCGGGTAGGGCCGGGATAATGTCCGAGGGATTATGATGTATTTTTTCTAATTATTAAAATTCGAATTAATACGTACTTTGAGAATAATATCATATATGTATATTCAAGCATAAAATTAAGTTTGATTGATTAAATTGGATTGATAATTAATTTAATATGATTTAGTTAATTATATCCAATTGAGAATACTCTAATATGATTAGAGTTGATAATTCCCTTGGAAGAATTAATTATATGAATGTGATTCATAGTAATTAATTGAATTTGAATAAGAGGTGGAGGATCACATAAGTGACATCCATGGTCTCCCGTCAAGGCGAAGGGTTTCCGTCGCCAGGGATTGTATATAGGAGACGCCTGTACGTAGTAACAGCTCCTATATACAAGCGCATCTGGATCGGACTCTTCGCTTCTCGAAAGAGTAAGGCCGTATGCGTAGTGACCCCAATATCGGATCCTCATATTATTGGGGCGATATTGGATTGCGTACAGCGAGTTCTAATCCTGTTGACGGTTGGTTCAATTAATGACAGGTCAACATCACCTTAGGGGTGGTGGGCCTGGGTATTAAAGACCGAATTGGGAATGCAAGTTGGACTTGCAAGGCGGAATGTGTTCCCGCTTCTCTTTATTGGAGTTGCAGTTTCTCATATTATTGGGATGTAACAAGGATAAAGAGGAGATCCCAGTTCTTGCTTGAGATATATCGGTAAGTATATCTCCTACTTTGAAAGTGAATAAGGGAATAAACTTTCATAGTTGACATAGCAAGACTAATTTGATTTAAAATGCCTTAATCAAATAAAATTAAATTGAATATATGATTATATGTTCTAATATAGTGCATTCTCAATTTCAGAAAATGAAGGCCATGAACCCACTGAATAGGCTTCTGGAGGTCAACCAATTGACCGGACCAAATTACTCGGATTGGATCCGTAATTTGGAGCTTGTGCTTTCAGCAGAGCGCATCAGTTATGTGCTCCATGAAAACAAACTTGAAAACCCTAAATCTAAGGAAGACAAAGCATATAATGACAAGTATGATGAAGATCATGTCTTGGCTAGATGCTATATCTTGGGTTCTCTCTCCAATGTTCTTCAGAAGCAACATGTGGAGATGAGCACTTGCCAGGATATCATGCAGAATCTAAAGGATATGTTTGGTGACATTAACCGCACCCAGCGGTACAATGTTATGAAAGATCTTCTTCGCTGTAAGATGCAGGAAGGGACCTCGGTCCGCGATCATGTACTCAAAATGTTTGGGTACTTGTCAGAGCTTGAGACTCTGGGGGCGACGATGGATGCAGACATGCAATCTGATTTCATTCTGCTGTCATTGCCCAAATCTTTCAATAACTTTGTAGTGTCATTCCACATGAATAAGCTGGAACTGACAAATGCTGGGCTTCTTGCTGCATTAAAGTCTGCAGAAGACGTAATGAAGAAAGATGGTCCCTCTGGCACTGCAATGGTTGCACAGGTCAAAGGGAAGCGCGGTCGGAAGCAAGGTTCTCGGAAGGGCCCGGCCCAGAAGAGAAATAAGAAGGGACAAGGTGTTGCCTCATCTTCCAATGCATCCACTTTAATGGCGTCGAAGAAAACCGACGTCTGTCACCACTGCAAGAAGCCGGGGCACTGGAGGCGTAATTGCCCGGATTACCTGAAGTCGGTCGACAAAGGTAAAGCCCCAGCAGGTATGAAATCTACATTCATCATTGAAACCAACTTTCTCGTTGGACGAGAAGGAAGTTGGGTAGTTGATTCTGGTGCTTCTGTTCATGTATGCAATTTGTTGCATTTGTTTCAGGAAACTAGACAGCTTGAAGAAGGGGAGATAGTCATCCAGATGGGATCTGATGCAAGTGTTGCAGCAGTCGCCGTCGGGACCTGCAGACTATCATTATCTAGTGGTAGAGTCCTAGTACTTCAAGAGTGTCTTTATGTACCTGAAGTCAGAAGGAATCTAATATCTGTATCTAAGTTAGTTAGAAGTGGGTATCCATTCCTGTTCTGTAATAAATTAGTCATAAACCGTTATGATAAATATATTGCAGATGGTATTTTGACTTCTGGAGGACTCTATGAATTGTGCATTGATAAATGTGTTATGAATGTTACAAGCACTAATAAAAACCCTAAAAGATCCAGGGAGAATGAAAATCTCTCAAATGAGATTTGGCATCAAAGGCTTGGTCATTTGTCAGTTGATAAGATCAATAGATTAATTAAGGATGGACCTTTAGACTTTCTACAGGTTCAACCTTTGCCTACTTGCAAGAATTGCATTCAAGGAAAAATGACCAGGATGCCTTTTCGTAACAAGGTTACAAGATGTGAAGGTATTATTGACCTAATACATACTGATGTATGCGGTCCCTTCAGTACCGCGACCCGAAATGGATATCGATATTATTTGACATTTATTGATGACCATTCGCGATACGGGTTTATCTTCCTATTACGTCATAAATCTGAAACCTTTGAAAAGTTCAAAGAATTCAAGGCTTTGGTTGAGAACCAAACCGATAGGAAGATTAAACGAATTCGATCTGATCGAGGTGGCGAGTACCTATCAGATGAATTTAAGGAATACCTTAAAGAGAATGGAATTATTTCCAATCTCACACCTCCTGGAACTCCCCAACTTAATGGTGTTGCTGAAAGACGCAACAGAACCATCATGGATATGGTTCGTTCAATGATGAGTAAAGCACATTTACCACTTAGTTTCTGGGGATATGCAGTAGAGACTGCAATATATATCCTGAATAAGATTCCTAGCAAATCTGTACCTAAGACTCCTCATGAGCTCTGGTATGGAACCAAACCTAGTGTTAATCACTTGAGGGTTTGGGGATGCTTGGTCCATGCAAAGAATGTGGATGCAAGCAAGCTAGAATCTCACTCTCGTGAGTGTTACTTCATAGGGTATGTTAGAGATGGTATTGGATACCAACTCTATGACCCTGAGACTCAGAAGGTTTTTGTTTCTAGAGATGTGAAATTTCTGGAGAATGATTTCCTTAAGAGTCAAGATAAATATGAAGTAAAGGAACTTATTGAATCTCCTGAGGATTATGAGCTTCCTGAACCAGAAACTGAAGAAGTAAATAAAGATGATACACCCATACCTCTTCGAAGGAGTTCGAGGGTGGTTGCACCACCTGAAAGGTATGGATTCCATGTGTCAGGTGAAACTGACTGTGATCCTACTTCATTTGATGAAGCACTAGCGGATCATGACATGGATAGATGGATGCTAGCAATGAAGTCAGAAATTGACTCCATGCATAAGAATGGTGTATGGACCCTAGAGGATCCACCTAAAGGGGTAAAACCCATTGGGTGTAAATGGATCTTCAAGAGAAAGAGGGGACCTGATGGGAAAGTAGAGACTTTCAAGGCACGGCTCGTAGCCAAGGGCTACACACAGAGAGAAGGCATCGATTACGATGAGACATTCTCTCCTGTGGCTATGCTTAAATCCATCAGGGCACTGCTAGCTATAGCTGCATATCTTGACTACGACATCTGGTAGATGGACGTCAAGACGGCTTTCCTCAATGGATACCTCGAGGAGGATATCTACATGGAGCAGCCCCAGGGCTTCATGACTGAGGATGGCAAAGTATGCAAGCTGAAGAAATCCATCTATGGGCTCAAGCAAGCTTCTCGTAGTTGGAACATCAGATTTGACGAAACCATAAAGAGTTATGATTTTGTGCAGAATCCTGACGAACCTTGTGTGTACAAGAAGCTTAGTGGGAGCGCCATTGTGTTCATCGTGCTTTATGTAGATGACATCCTTATCATTGGGAATGATACAGGGATGATGACCAGTGTGAAGATTTGGTTGTCCCATAGCTTTGAGATGAAAGATCTTGGAGAAGCCTCTTACATCTTGGGTCTGAAGCTGTTCAGAAACTGAGAGAAGAGGATATTGGGATTGTCATAACAAGGATACATTAAGAAGATTCTTGAACGATTCCGTATGGATAGTTCCAAGAAAGGATTCCTACCCTTAAAACATGGTATCCACCTGTCTAAAGGAATGGCTCCTCAAACTGTTGAGGAAAAGAAGGCCATGGCTGGATGTCCTTATGCATCAGCCGTAGGAAGCTTAATGTATGCCATGATGTGTACCAGGCCAGATATCTGCCATGCAGTGGGAGTGGTAAGTCGTTACCAATCCTGCTATGAAGAACAACACTGGAATGCAGTAAAGAACATATTCAAATATCTTAGACGGACGCAAGATTACATCTTGGTCTATGGAGATGGTGATCTCCAAGTCTTGGGATATACAGATTCTGACTTCCAATCAGATATTGATGATCGAAAGTCGACATCAGGGTTTGTGTTCCTGTTGAACGGTGGTGCTGTGAGCTGGAGAAGCAAGAAGCAGGACACTACGGCAGATTCAACAACAGAAGCCGAATACATTGCCGCATCGGATGCTGCAAAGGAGGCGGTGTGGTTGCGCAAGTTCGTCCAGGAGCTTGGCGTAGTTTCCTCTGATACTCCCATCCCGCTACTCTGCGATAACACGAGAGCCATTGCCCAGGCGAAGGAACCCAGATGGCATCAGAAGAGCAAGCACGTGGAAAGGAAATACCACATCATTCGGGAGATTCAAAAGCGTGGTGACATCATCATCACCAAGGTGGCCTCCGCCGACAACATTGCTGATCCTCTTACCAAACCTCTGACACAGAAGGTTTTTGACCAGCATGTAATGAGTATGGGTTTAAGGCTTGTTCCTGAATGGTTCTGAGGGCTAGTGGGAGATTGTTAGCAATGTGAGCCCGAGGCGAACCATTCCTACAATAAATGTTATTGTAATAAATGATTCATCAATAAAAGTTATTGATTTTGTTTCACTCCCTTTCTGATATTGAATGAATGAATGCACTATAAGGTCCCTCTGTACAATAAGGGTTATGTACCATGGCCAACTTGATAATCATACAGCTGTTGATTCAATGATTGAATCATAGAGGCTGATGCTTGGATGAATATCTAAGGAGTTAGATAGAGGACTCATCAAGCATCATCAGTGATTAGCAAGTAGTGATCTCCAGTCTGAGTGGGAGATGGCAATCCCATCTCATTAGACTGATATCTGATCGACCTCTTGATGCAGGTCCTCTGCATAGGAATATTGATTCGGAGGTATCAGATTAGTTGAGTCAATGAGTTGACTTAACGAGATCGAGATAACCAAAGACCTATGATGAATACTGTCACATCACAGGCAAACATCCTCTGACCAGAGACAGATATATTACTATATGTCTGAGCATGTACATTTGGCAAACCATTAGGTTGATGACCTAATCAAGGTCTATACACCGGCGAGCTGGTGTGCATGTAAGGGCATATGAGTAATATGATCTCTCAAAGGGATCATACAGGTTCACTTGTGAACCGGGAGACATGAGCTCACTCATGAGGTATTGGGATTGACCAAATTCCATGCATGGTCATCATGCTTTAGAAGCATGATATGAATTTGAAGGTAAGATATATGCTTTGTGAAAGCATATGATCTGTACCATATCCCAAGGACCAAGATTGAGAAACTTAATGATCAGACTATGAAGATGACAGTGTAAAAGTGATCTTTATCTTCATGATGATCATGAGTCTTCCAGTATGCAGGATGTGCAGGTATTAGGAATACCTGAAGGGTGATTTGATCATAAACGATTGTATAACCATGACGCTTCCATTCCGAGGGAGTGATGAAACAGGTCTGGATTTTAGTGACTCCTCTCATTAGAGAAGTGACCTAATCTTAGTCCATGTACTGGACATTGATCTGAATGAGATTCAGATGCAATGAGAAGATTAGGTTTACGGTCTTGATTTAATCAAGCATCTATGAGAGGTCCATGGGATCTGGATTTGAGATGTGATCTCAATATCCAAGTCGCTATACGTGGAACAATACAATCGCCCTGTCCTTATCTCCAAGTATCTGAGGAGAAATAGCATTGTTCTTAAATGGTTTAAGAGTAATTCCATAAGATCTAAGCAAAGAGAAGTTGATAATTAAATGTGATTTAATTATCATGATGTATGAGAAGTTATCCAATATAATTAAATGTGATTTAATTATTATGGATAAGAATAATGTGGATAGTAATATCCAATTATTCCTAATATATTATAAATGTGATTTATAATGTATTAGAGAGAGATAATATAATTTATATTAGTAGATTAATTATTAATGTGTATTGGATACACATTGTCTAATTAATTGAAAATGTAAATTACATTTTGTTTTGGGTTGTGAATTTGATTCACAATATTCCAATGTCAAGATTGTAATATTCCCAAAATTAATTGAGTATTATTTTGGTGAATTAATATATCAACAAATTGTTGTTGGTAAAATAAGAAGAGAGAAAAATAAGGAGATTGGACTCCTCATTTGGAATGAGGGGGGGGGCACTCAATTCCCATGGGGAATTGGTGGCCGTCCCCTCTTCCAAATAAGGAGAGTATCTCCTTTGTCTTCTCTCTCTCTTATTTGATTGATTTAGATTTGGTATTAATATTTATTTGATTTATCAAATATATTTTATCAAATTAAATCACAAGTTGTTGGTTTTTACCAACAACAATCTTGACCATTGGATTGTCATAAATCAATCTCAACCATTGATTTTTTGAGACACATGGATTGAGATCCATGGATCCCAAAACCCTATAAATAGAGTGGCACCCTTGGCTCTCTCTTTACACATGCTATTGTAGCAAATCTCTCTCTCTCTCTTTCTCTCATACTCGACAGCCCTCTCTCCCTCTTCCTCTTGGTGGCCGTCCACCCTAGTGGAGGGAATCGTCGTCGCCTTCGCCTTCGTGCTACCGCTTCGACGCTCTGCGGTTCTCCGTCTACTTCAATTGCTTCGCCCGCGAAGGAGATGTTTGATCTCGTGCGACGAGATCAGGAGCAACCGCGCTTGGATCAACTTCTTGGATTGCGAGGACACCGCGGTTCATCCCCGCGCTCGCAAGCGATCTCTCCGACGATCGGACTTGAGACAGGAGGTCTCTTCTCTTAGAGACTCGATCAACCATGCTTCAAGAGGTATTGCATTATACTTGCTATGGTTATAGATGAAACGATCCGAGAATGGTTCTTGGATCATGTAGTTTCATCGAATAAAATTTTTTAAATTCCTCTGCACCGAACAACTAGTACGACTAGTCGTTCTTCGTCGTATCCGATACGACGCTCACGCTTCCGTGATGCGCTTGAGGATCTCTCCATATCCTTCAAGCCGGATGCGTCATCCCTGTTTAACCTGTCGCCTAAGATACTGCCGCTCCTTCCTTTCTTCGCTCCTATCCCAAGCCGATGGATTCAATGATCACACCCCTATCTACCTGCAAGTAGGCGGAGGCTGACAAGGCCGGAACTTCACCCCGGGGGGTTACTGGCAGCTTGTCGCAAAGTACCGCAATTTCGCCCCTATCTACCTGAGACAGGCGGAGGCTACTTGGTACTAGTCAAAGAATCTGAAATTATTCGACTTGTGATATTTGCTAGGATCAGTTAGAACGTGATATGGAAGGCGAGGATTTGGGCTCTGCCTTAAGGTGTTCACACACACTCAAGTACCCTCACTCAGCCTGAAAACAAGGTCGGGGACTAATCTCCCGCAAACAATTTTCAAATTTTATTCTTTTTTTGGTCAATACTGTTTAGCAGTCCCTATTTTAAGTTAGGTTATCACTGCTTAAGTCCACCACACAGCACGCCTATCGGACAGTCCCAATTTTCTTTTTAATTTAAATGTGAAAATCAGAGGGAGAAATCGAGAAAAAGCCGATGCAAGTAAAAATCAATGATGCGTATGCTGAATGAAGAATACTTACAGTGATCCCTTCGCTTTTTTATGCAGGATGCAGAACAGAATTGAAAACTTTTTAATCTAGATGCAAATGCAAACGATGAAAGCCGCTCCTAGACAGGCAGTTCTATTAGCGTGAAGAACAGTTTAATTTGACTAAGTACCGCGGTCTAGGTGCGTCTTTTAAGTGTATTGTGTGGTCCTATTAATTTACGAGCACAAGCAAATCCTAGAGTGGCTCGGGGAGCTGCTAGTGCAATCTAAATTACATTCACCCACACAGCACACAGGACACAGTTCCACTATCTTTACAGACGCGAGAACCGAAACGGGAACCGCTGGAAATGATGCGAAAAAGAAATAAAATAAATAAAAAAATTACAATGCCTCTCTAATCACTCAATTCAATTGCTCGATTGTCAAAGCGTCTAAGACTCCTCGCGTTCCTCGCACAGAAAAAGAGAGAGGTCAGAGAGTGACTCAAAAATAAAATGATGCAAAGAAATAAAAGAGAGAATAATTACAAGAAAACCGGGGGTCAGACTACCCGGGGAAAAAAATCAAACACTCAAAATATCACTAAAAATTAACCTAAGTCGTGCCTCCCCGGCAACGGCGCCATTTTGATAAGCGTCCCGCACCCTATGTTAATTCGGTCAAATTAATGTCCAAATTAATGTTAATCGTTCGTTGCAGTCGGATACGAGAGGCTAGTCAAAAACCACTTATCAATTAATGTTAAGTTAATTTTAAGCGACAGATTTTTTTACTTGGTGGAAGTCCAAGGTCGAACTCAGGGAGGCATCAGTCTCCTTAGGTAGATTTTAGCAAAGATCAAGTGTGTGATTATCGAGGAGCAATTTTTTTTTAAAATTTCAATGCAGACACATGCAATCAACAAACCAATGTAAAGTTCAATTCAACTAGGATATCAAATGAAGTCCAAAAATTCTACAAATTGGCCAGATGATTAATTATGATGAAAATGAGTTACCCTAATTTTTTTGGATTTTTCAGACACTAAATGGATTTACTGGGAATTAAATATGCAGACAGGGTTATTTTCACTATTTAATTTTTAATAAATAACAAATCACAATTTCTTCAAGAAATAAAATTATCCTAGATGGTACTACTGGTAAGGAATCTAGGAAAATTGACAGATCTTAATTTCAATGTGAAATGAATTTATTAAAATTAAAATATGAAAATCACTCAACAATTTATTTAGGCCTCGAAATGTGTGCAAATGACATGAATTTTTTAAGGCATGTTAAGACTACTGTCCTTAGGCTACTGTGAATTTTTGAGGATTTTTGGAACCACATAGAATTAACTACAAATTAAAAGGTGTCACTTGGCAAAATATTTCAAAAATATACCAATTAATTCATTAATAATTCCACTGTAATTACAAAAATGTCACACGTGGATCAATAGACAGCGGACAAGTTTCTCAACAAAATACAAATTTTAGATTTGAAAAATGATGTAAAATGCAACCTAGGGATGCGTGCAAACACATGGGTGTAAATGCAATACAGGAAAATAAAAATACATAAAGCAAATATGCGGACAGGGACTGAAATGCAATTACCTATTATGCTGGGGACTCAAGTGTAATTTCACCAACAGGCACGTGCTCCTCACGTGGGCTCAGCTTCACAAAGACCTTTTTGCAAAATTGGAAAGCTCCAGGGGCCTCTGTGTAAATTTCCCAGGCCGCACGTGCTCCTCACGTGGGCGGCCTACGCTCGGATGGTGGCTCGGGGCCTTCAGGAGGTTCGGATCTGGCTCGGACTTGCTTCGGGGATCCGAGCCTGGTGGTTGGGGAAGAGGCTCGGATCGGGCGACTTGGACGGATCTCGACCGTAGGATTGGTGATGATCCAACGGTGATGAAATGCTGGCACGTGGCGTGGATTGATCCGTTGGATCAAGGATGATCCAAAGGCTCCAGGGCGAGGCGACGTGGCTGACGATCCACCGCTGGATCAGATGGAATATCAACGGCTGAGATCTGCTGTAGATGGAAGACGCGTGGCGCTCGAGGCACCGTTGGATCTAAGTGAATCCAACAATTCCTGGGATCCCGGTGAAGAGGCGACGTGGCTTGCTGAGGGCCGTTCGATCGATGTGATCGAACGACAGCTGTGCGTCTGCTCCGATGATCCTCCGCCGCCTGTGGAGGAGATGGCGGGGCTCCGGCGAAGATGCCTTAGCTCCGCTCGTCCTTCCTCGTGTCACTGACGCTCTCCGACTCGTCGGAGATATCCCAGAAGACGCGTGGCGATGCGGCGAAGATGTTGGTGGTCTCAGGAGCGACGGAGGGTGGATGGTTGGCGATGGCAATGAAGCTCCGAGTCGGCTCCGGCGACCTTCCGTTCAATGAGCAGAGGGGCACCTGCAGGTGTTAGAGATAGAGTCGGAGCTCGTGCGCGTGCTCGTGGAGAAGTGAAGGTGGGCAGAGAGGCCTAAGGGGTAGGGAGGGCGTCTGGCGAAGGAGCTCCGTCCAAATGGCGGAGCTGGAGATCGGGGTGTTGTGAGGTGCGTCGTTGGTGGTCGTGAAAGGTACCGCGAAGATGAGAGCTTCGACACGAAGCTCGGCGGAATGGAATGGAGGCGTGGAAGTGACCGGAGGCGGAGAATAAAAAGCGAGAAAATCGACGAAGAAAAGAAGAGAAGATCGGAGAAGAATGGACGAGTCACCTGGGGTTTGGAACTCCTTCTTGGGTTCCAGGTCGTCGCTCGAGGGGCCGGTGATGTCCCGAGCTCGTGCAGCGTCGCGGAGGGCAGCTGCGACACGACAGAGATGTCGTGGATCTCGCCGGAGAAGAAACCCTTCTTCGCTCAACGATTCGTCAAATCGCTGTCACCAATTGGAAGACCAGAGCTCAGGGAAGCTCTCTGGGGTGGCGGATAGGTGCGACGATGGCCGGAGAGGGGGGATTTATA
Organism: Ottelia alismoides; assembly: GCA_037367405.1. Taxonomy (NCBI): domain Eukaryota; kingdom Viridiplantae; phylum Streptophyta; class Magnoliopsida; order Alismatales; family Hydrocharitaceae; genus Ottelia; species Ottelia alismoides. Next base: position 312,299 of record JAZKJV010008197.1, read on the forward strand.
GGTTGAAGGTCTCGGCCATTCTGTCGATGGAGCGAGGTTGACGGAGTTCGTGGGAGCGAGCTGGAGGTCGACGTGGGTTATGGAGTAGCTGGCGAGGATAAGGGATGAGTGGGGCTCATCGTGGAGGTGGTGGTGATCGTCTGCGGTGGTCGAGCGCTGTCAAGAATAGGAAGGGGGCGCCCCTCCTGCAAGGCAGAGAACGTGGGAGAGAGGGGCACCCGAGGTAGGAGACGAAGTCTCCACCGTTGGATCTTGTGATCCAACAGTGGAGATCGAAGCGGAATGGAGCGGCTGGATGGGCATCTAGCGCGATGATCTGAGCGTTAGGAAGCGCCCACGTGGCGGAATGTAGGCGAAGCGCCAGTGGACGGCTGTGATGAGCATCAGGTGTTTAATCGGGTGGTTTAGATGCCTGTGGAGCTGACGGTTCAGATGGAAGGGCTGAGGCGTGATCTGAGGGTCGTGGAAGCGCCACGTGTCTTGTGGGGGAGAGAGCGTTGACGAGCGGGCCAAATGAAGCTGGGGTCTTGATCCGACGGTGGGAATAAAGAGAAGATCGAGCGGTTTGGATGAAGGGATCGAGGGTGTGATCAAGCGGTGTACACGCCGCCACGTGGCGAGCTTTGGTGAGGGCGCTAACGTGCGGTGTAGATTAAGGGCAAGAGATGATCGTACGGCAGGGGATTGAGGTGCATGTTAAAGCAGCTAAGCCATTGGATCTAGAGGGCAATCCAACGGCTGTGGCTGCGGGCGGACGAGGCAAGGGCACCGGGCCACGTGGCGCAACCAGAGGGCGCCACGTGGCCTGCTGTAAATGGCTGGAAGAAAATGTATGTGTAGAGAGAAGAGGGGGCCGAATTTGGAAAAACTCAAAACATGAAAGTTGTAGATCTCGATGAGATCTACAAGTTTCATGTTGACCAAAGACGGAGATGAGGTCAAATATGATATATAAATACAAAGATACAAATATACATATATGTAGTATACAAAGTGGCCCAAAAACCCAACTTTCTCATACGAGCTCCAAATTGGATGAAATTAGTATCATTTTAAAGGTCTTTTAATGTGAAGTATTTTAAGAGTAAGTAGACCTAGTTCGGAGTTTGTATGAGGGATTTATGTGCATTTTAGTGTACAGGGGTTCTAGGGCTTTATTGACTAATTTACAAGGGGGATTTTTGGCATTCTTCCCTATATTATTAACTAAGGAGTACATATTATAAGGAAGAGGTTATTTAGTAAGTGGGTAATTTACAAGGAATTTTTGGTTTCTTATTTAAATGCAAATGCACTGCTAAAATGTATGTATTATGTATGTATGCATGAATGCTATTTATGCATTATAAAGGGAAATATGCCTCTATTTACTCGGGAACAAGGCTCTATTTTTGACTTTTGAAGTGATGAATCACAGATTCATCAAAAATGTTGTGGCAGATCACCTTTCTCGCATCTTGGAAGCAGAGACCTCTGAGCAGAATATCGTCCCTATTTCCGAAACCTTTTCAGATGAGGCCATTTTGTATATGGACTTACTCCCATGGTATGTTTATATTGTGAACTATCATGTCTCTAAGAAAGTTCCACAAGATTGGCCGAAATACAAGGCATACAAATTTTTGTCAGAAATTCATTATTACCAATGGGAGGATCTGTACCTATTTCGTGAGGGTGTGGATTGCATCTGGAGAAGGTCCATTCCTCATGAGGAACACACCAGTGTACTTGCACACTATCACAAACTAGAATTCAGTAGGCATTATTCTGGGAAATGCATGGTAGCAAAGGTTTTACAGAGTGACCTATGGTGGCCTACATTGTTTAAGGATGCTACAGAGTATGTTGAAGGTTGTACTGACTGCCAGAAAATGATAGGCATCGTTGGTTCCAAGGATGCCATGCCAATAAGATACATATAGATTTCAGATGTTTTTGATGCTTGGGGCATAGACTTCATGGGCCCATTTCCTGTCAGTCAGGGATTTTAGTACATCCTGCTTGCCATGGGATTTGTTAGTCGATGGGTGGAGGCTATCCTCACATGATCCATAGATAGTCGTACAGTGTGTTCCTTTCTCAAGGACCACATTATTGTGCGGTTCGGGATTCCCAAAATAATCATTTCAGATGAGGGAAGCCATTTCATTAATAGAGAAGTAAAGAAGCTTGTGAAAGAGTACACCATTGAGCATAGAGTCGCATCTCCTTACCACCCCCATACTAATGGTTTAGCAGAAATTTCAAATAGGGAGATCAAGATGATATTGCAAAAACTTGTACATCTTGATAGGAAGAACTGGTCCCAAATACTTGATTCAATTCTATGGGCTTATCGGACGGCGTACAACTCTCCTTTGAGTATGTCTCCCTACAGATTGGTGTATGGAAAGCCTTGCCACATGCCAGTAGAATTAATTCGCAAATCTTTATGGGCACTCTGTGTATGCAATCTTGATTATGAGAAGGCAGGAAAGAACATGAAGTTTATTTGAATAGATTACTAGAATTATGGGACCCTGCATATGATAACTCATTCATGTATAAGAAGAAAGTCAAGCGTTGGCATGATAAACATTTTCGAAGAAAGACTTTCTCTCATGATCAGAAAGTTCTATTATTTGATACTAAGTTGAAGTTGTTTCCAGGAGAATTGAAAAGCAAATGTTTAGGACCATTCATTGTGAGAGCAGTGCGTGACAATGGGAGTATTTTCATATATGGGTTGCCATCTGACACACAACCATTTGTTGTGAACGGACAGTTGCTGAAGCCATATCTAGATCATGATACATTCTTGTCCGTCATTGATTCTATATCTGTGGTTTCAAACGATGATCCTTTTATTCCATCTTTTGCGTCTGATACATGATCTGACTACCTCTTGTATATCCTTTCGTTTCATTCTTTCTTCTTCCGTTTTATCATTCACACATTTTCGTTTGTATATATGCTATACTTAGGATGTGCTTTATCCTAAGTATAGGGGGTGAATGATTTGTGTTGTTCATATTGTCTCTTTTGTTTTTCTTCTTCTGATCTCTCGCTTGTCCACCTACTTGTTGATATCCTATACTTAGGGCTATTCTACGATAAGTATGGGGGGGAAAGACAAGCTATTGAGTCTGTCAATTCTTTTCCTCGATTTTCCCCTCTTGTATAGTCTTCTGTAATTAGTATTAATTAATCCTATGTATAGGGGGATCACCGACTTCTACTCATTCTTTGAGTAATTGTAGCATAGGAGTCTTTTCACTTTTCTATACTTAGCATGAGTTATGTCTTCCTTTACCGCTCCCTGATCACTATGAGGACATAGTTCGATCTAAGTATAGGGGGTACCGTATTATATTGTATATATACTTTAGCCATAACTCGTACTTTCGTATTTTTAATATGGCTAAAATATTGTATAAATACATGTAAAATTCAGTAAATAAAAATATGTGGATATTTCCTCAAATTTCTTTGTGTATATACCGATTAATAAGTCAGGTTAAAATATTTTGAAAATAGTTTGAAAATCTATTTGAAGAATGTTTTGAAAAACTATTTGAAAAATATTTTGAGAAATGTTTTCAACCTTTGTAAATATATTTTGGTTTGTAAAATTTTCTTTTCTTCGTGTGAAACAAAATTGTTTGTAAAACTGTTTGCAAGTGCTTTAAAAATGGTAGATCTCTATACTAATATTACAAAATGAGCAAGAATTTTTACAAAAGTATTATCAAAACTACCCTTACAATAATAAAAGTATTACTAAAATTGATTTTATTTTACAAAGTAGGATACAAATTTACAATGTCAGTGCAAAGTTTTGACATTCTGCATAGCCCGAAAATGCTACCACGTTGGCAAACCTTAATAAATAATAACAAAACTAAAAATGGAAAAAAATAGAAGGATTAAATGAGATTCAAACTAAAATTCAAAACAAAACACATGGACTAAATCACCCTTTTGGATAAAGAACCGTTAGATTAAAATCTAACGGACCTCGTGATGGGATTTCCATTGATGCAGTAAAGGTGCACCTCGTTAAAAGGGTCCTATATATAAGGGAACTGTCCCTCGCCCCATTTTCTAAAATTTATTTTCCAAAAAATACCATTATTTATTTTCATCACTATATCCCTCTAATATTCAATCCCAAATTCATAAGAAACAGAGACTCATATGCCCTCCATCTAGAACATGTCAATTACATCATTTCCTAGACCATTAAAATTACATATTCTAGATGGAGGGCACATGAGTCTCTGTTTCTGATGAATTGGAATGGCATATTAAAAGGATATAGTGATGAAAATAAATTTTGGTATTTTTGAAAAAAAATCATCGGAAAATGAGGCGGGAGCAACCCCATTTTCCCCTATATATGTGGGTAAATTGGGTTGCCCTTAGGGGAGCTAACTTGGCTCCCTCTTCCCCATTTTTCCATTCGTATTAATTTTTAAAAATGCTTTCGAAGAAAATCATCACCATATCCCTATATTATGTCATTCACATTTCATGCAAAATAGATGCTCCTATGACCACCATCTAGATAATAATTTTTTAATGGTTCACAGAATTGCTGAAATTGACCCCGTCTGGATGAAGGTTGTAGGAGTCTGTTTCGCACGAAAGTTGAATGACATAATATAGGGACATAGTGATAAAAATCTATGAATTCATTTTTCAAAAAAATAAAAAATAGGGAAAATGTGACAGGGGGTGCCAAGTTAGCCCCCCTAAGGGACAACCCCATTTTAACACACATACACACAGAGAGAGAGAGAGAGCTAACTTCTCTCCCTTTGCATCATTTTCCCTATTTTTTTATTTTTTCAGAAAACAACTCAGTGGAAATTCATCACTATATCCCTATATTATGTCATTTAGGTTTCGTGCGAAATAGAGACTCCTACAACATCCATCCACGGGGCAACCCTATTTTACTCTATATATGGATAAGGTAAATGGGGCTGCCCCATTGGGGGAGCTGTCCCCGTCCCATTTTCCCTTTTTCATTTTTCAAAAAATGCTTCCCTTGATTTTCATCACTTAATCATTATATTATGTCATTCACGTTATGTGCGAAAAAGAGACTCCTATGGCCTCCATCAAGACGACGTCGATTACAACAATTCTGCAACTGTTAAAAAATTATTGTCTACATGGTAGACATAGGAGTCTCTGTATCCCACAGAACGTGAATGACATAATGTAGGGATATAGTTATATCCATGGATTCATTTTTCAAAAAAATAATAAAATTGGGGGAAAACGGGGCATGTGTTTTTGTGTATGTATAGGAGAAATTTAAATGACGCAGGGTCTCACCATATATATGGTGAGCTACCGTCAATTTAGTCATTTACGAATGTATTTTATAATTTCTTATTTCATAGATTTAATAATAAATATTAACATAACATGTATAGTGAAATAAAATTATGATAATATTATTATATTACTAAAAGTGTTAATTAAATTTGGATGTTATATTTTAAAAAATTATTTTTTTACAATGTGGTATTCATACTTGTACAAAATTGTTATAGAGTTTTTACTAAATTGACAACAATCTATACAATCTCGTAAAAGACCCACCTCATTTGAAAGGTCTCGTGTGTGTGTGTGTATCTCTCTCTCTCTCTCTCTGTGTGTGTGTGTGTGTGTCTGTATGTATGTATATGGGTATAATGATCTTGGCCCCCTGAGGAGCTAACTTGCCTCCCCCTTCCCATTTTTTCCATTTTTTATTTTGGAAATTAAGCCATGGAAATTCATCACTATATTCCTATATTATGTCATTCAACATTCGTGCGAAACAGAGACTCCTACGACTCCATCTAAACAGTCATGTTTTACAGCCGCAAAATTATTGAAATCGATCCCATCTGGATGGAGGCCGTAGGAGTCTCTATTTCACATGAAATTTGTACGACATAATATAGGGATATAATGATGGAAATCTATGGAAATATTTTTTTTAAAAAAAATAGGGTTGTAGGAGCCAAGTTAGCTCTCCATGGGGCACCCCAATTTAACCCTATATATAGGGTAAAATAGGGCTAGCTAACTTAGTTGCCCCTTGGGGGAAGCTAACTTATCTCTCCTACCTAATTTTTCATATTTTTTTTAAAAATATCTCAGTAGATTTTTCATAACTATATCCCTATATTATATCATTCACATTTAGTGCAAAATAGAGAATCCTATGGCCTCCATCCAGACAGGGTCGATTTCAACAATTCTACGACCATTAAACAGTGACTGTCATTATGCAGGTTGTAGGAGTATATGTTTCGCATGAGACATGAATGACATAATATAGGTATATAAAAATATAAAGATAAAATAAAATCCATGAAAATGCATTAAAATAATATAATATAACCAAATACATAGATCAAATACCTACATTTATACATATATAATATATATACTGATTTATTTAAAGATACAAATGACATCATAAAAATATATGTAAACATCTAAAAATAAGTTCAAAATATATAAAACAATAGAACAAAATAATAAAATAAAGTATACAAAAATATAAAATAGTCAAAACACAGATGAATATACCTATAAATATACCCCTAAAACTAACTACCAATAAATAACATAAAAAATAAAAATCATATTAATATACTACATAAATTAATAAACATTTTTATTTTACACTTAAAAATTAATAAAATAATTTATTAATTTAATTATTTATTTTCGAATAATTAGGACTATTTTGTCCTATAGTAGCCGATGTGGACCAATCACATCATACCTTTTGTTGACCGCCAGTCAACTCTCCCTCCAGGCTTTCTGACTTGTCAAATGTGTCAATCTACATTTTCCTTCCATTTTTTGCTCGATCCATCCGTTCATCACCCTCGATCCTTTCAGAAGATTTCATCATTATTCTTCCTAGATCTACGCCAGGTCTGTAGATCTCATGTACATACGACAAATTTCTCCCCATCAAGCCTCCAATAAGGGTGCCCAACCTTTTTTTATCCATAGTTCTGTCACCCTCTTCCTCTTTGATCGTTGTTCCGAGTCTTAGCCCTACTTCTTGGTCGAGTGAGTTTCATGTAATAGGAGGAGCTTCCCTACGGTCTAGATTGACTCCTGGAGGACGGAGGTGCACCCAAGGTAGTCGTCCGACCACCTCTGCTCCCTGCCTTCACCGGAAGGTACGAGTTGCACCTTATCAATTTTTAGGTAGAATTAGCTTAGTTTTTACTTCTCACATTTACTTTAACCTTCTAGTCGTCTGATTCAGTATAAAAATCCATTTCGTAGGGGCTCGGGTGAACCCCATCCATCGTGCTCCACCGTCTATCGACCCGCCAATTGCCTCTACAACTTTCCCCCACGCTACTCCATTCTCTCCCGCACTCCACTCACCCATATCCTGCACGGATATGGAGATCACAGTCTCTCTTCACTGCCTCGCTGGAGACCTCTCCGCCCCACTCCACTGTCCGTCTTTACCCTCTAACAAGGCCCCAACACCCTTCATTTTCTCACACGTAACTTTCCTATAGGTACTGGTGGCCAAAGGGCTCTCTTGGGTCGCATTTCCGAGCATGCGTTTGGTATTTGGGACCCCTCTCCTTCCTCGAGCTCGCCGGATGTCAAAAGGCTTCCAAGATCCTTACTGACGCTCTAAACAAGCACAGAGGAGGTCGAGGAATGTCAACAGTGCCTTGGATTATCGCCAGATGGTCGGAGCTGGTTATATTCGCCAATCGAAGCTCGACCCAGGCTGTGTTCTTCCCTATTCATCCAAGGGATTCCGTAGCCGTTCGATCAATCCTCGAGTCCAGATGTTCCAGTCACCGTTGGATGTGCATAACTCTAGACGTCGATTTCTCGCTGGAGATCTAATCTCCTCCGTCAAAAGGCAAAGCGTCATCGTTGAACGAGGAGCTGACATGTGTTCAAGTGGTCGACAATTGTCTGCTCCCCAGCCCATATGGTAAATTGCTAAATCTGTCCAACGCCTTTTTGTATTTATTGTTTAGTCTTGTAAATAAATAGTAAATTGTAAATAAATGAAGAAATTTGCATGAAGTCCCCGGTGGTGTTGTCATATTACATATAGATCCATGCTAGGTCACCCGCCATGTGTCATCCCATGAGAGGTGGCAATTTTGCACATACACCCATGTTCTTGTTCGTATTTGTTTTTAGTCCAATAAAGTTTTAATCACATTGTATATTTTTTGTTAAATTGCACAGATGCCCCTAAATTTTATTTTATTTACATGTATGCCCCTGTCAACAATTATATTTTCATGTTTGATGGATTTATTTAAAATAGATTCAATGCTCCAAAAATCACAAAAAAAAGATGTAGGCCCATTATTTCTTGTAGTTTCACGCCATGATTTTAATTTGTAATTTTAGGCCTTTTTGCTATTTATTAAAAATCATTTAGAGCACAAGCAACCCCTGTCCAGACTATAAAATACAAAAAAATAATATTTCTGAAAAATCCCAAAATATTATATGTTGCTTATTTATATTTTTCGCATATAGTTAAAAAATCAATAAAAATAGAAAAACAAAACTCTTAAAAATAAAAAACCCAAAAAACCTTGATATAAAATATATAAAATCCTAAAAAAATCTAAAAATATATCTTCATGTGCTATTATTTTCTCTATATTCTTATTTATATATTAATTTGAATCAGAAAATTTTGGATGTAATTCTTCTATTTTTCATTTCCATATCAATCTCAGCCTAGTATTTTATCCATGTTTTAAGCTATTTTTGACTTTAGAAATACATAAAAATTAATAAAATTCACTAAAAAATCGCAAAAAAACTAAAAAATTATTTAAACCCGAAAATATATGTATTTATGTGATTTTTGGATATTTTTTAGTAATATTTATACTTATGTTATCCATTATAATATATAAAGTCTATTATATTCTATATTACTTATTCTAAAAATAATATATAAAAAATTTAAAATCCAAAAAAATATATTCTATAATATAAAAATATATAAAAATATATAAAAAAATATATAAATAAACACTTTTAATTTAAAAAACCAACATATATATAATCAATTACATGGTTGTATATAACACACTTTGTTAAAAAAGCCATAGGCTACCAATCTTGCTCTCTATGGTTCGACCTCTACAAACTTACTTGCTATACATATAGTTGTAGAGAATAATAAATTTTAACTCACCTTTTATGCTAATCATTGCTTACTTTATTCATGGGCTGATTGTTGATTGACTGAGGTTCCGTTTGTGGTCACTTCGACGACTGTTGGTCTACCTTGTGGATTGACAAGACCTCGGGAAAATCTCTGCCATCAATTGGCACCGTTGTTGGGGACCAATGAGCGTAGCCTATTTTTGTCATTTATCTTGTATAGTTGTTGAGAGACTTTTCTTAGGTTTTTATTTAAATGAATTATTCACAAGTCATCACAACCCAATCAAGCGTCAATAAACAATTTTATTTTATTCTCAAGCTGAAATAATTACAAAAATGTAGCAAGAGAATTTTCTATTTAATTTGCATGTATAGCAACAGGATCGAACTTAGGGAGGCTACAATCTCAAGGGTTATTCTAATAATAAAAAACAATTAAAAGAATGAGGGAATTTTAATGCAAACTATCTTGGTTTTTGAGGGATTTTTATCTTTTTAAAATTTTTATGATTTTTTTTGTTTTATATATTTTATTTTATGGTTTTCAAATTTTTAATTATTTTTAATTTTGCAAAATTTTATTTTTCAAAAAAAATTTGACACAAGCTAAATAAAAAATGGAGAATGGTTATTTATTTTTATTTTTTAAATATGAAAAGAATGATAAAAAATGCCTAAAGAAAATAATTTTTATTTAATGATGATTTTTTTACTCTTTTTGTCAATTTTGAATGTTTTTTGTTATTAGTTAGAATTTTCAAAATGAATCAAAATAGGGAATAATACAAATAGTGAATAAATATGACTATTTTTCTATTTAAAAATATTAAACAAAATAAATAATTAATGAGTTTATTTTTCCTAAAAACTATGAGAAATTATCACAAGCGTGTGAAATCACTATTTTGGGAATTTTCTACAGTCTGATGTGATTTTTTTAAATTTTGAGTATTTTGTATTTTTTGGGTTTAAAAATATCGAATGCACGAAATTTGCACAAAAATCCCCCAAAAGTAAAACATTCTATTTTATAGATTTTTTATGCAATATATGAATTTTTATGATTTTCCAAATACCGAACATTGAAAAATTAGAAGCTTTTGATTTTTTTAATAATAACAAATAACAATAACATGAAATAAAAAAATTATACAATGAAGACAAACAACAGAATTATAACATGAATTTTCCATAATTTATTGAGCAATAAAATTATTAATTTTAACAAGAAAACATGCAAAATAATAGCCTGGAATCACAGGATTTGAATAAAATTATCCAATCTTTTTGCATTAAAATATAACAAAAATAACAGAGATGGTAAAAGTCGTAATTTACCCACTAAAATGTGCGATGCACGTGTTGGGTGCTCTGATAGGCGCTTTTTGCATAATTTGATAAAATACCAGGTCTTTTATTGTAATTTAACCCAAAAATTGGGGATTTAGGCCACACTAGTTGTTCTATTTTTACACAAGGGAAAGGGGCGTCACCACACCTCTCTTACTTGTTCAAGACATCGGGTGGCGGGCAGAATCCACGATGGCACAGATGACACTTCTCCTGGTGGGCGGGGCGATGGTCCTCTCAATGCGACTAGAGTGGCACCATGTTTGTGGGTGCTAGTGGTATTTTCACAGGAGGAGATGTGGTGGCGTAGGAGGATGTGCTCCTTCAGACGGGGGTGCAGCGGTTGCTGTGAAGGGCGACTGTTACTAGTCTGTGGTCGTGTGATGACCCAGCGGAGGAGGTGTTGAGCTGCGGAGGAGGTAGCGGTTGGACGACGGAGAAGGCAACGATGGCTCTTGGAGGTGTTTGCGAGTTGTGGGGGTACGCTGGCTGGGAAGGGCGACAACGACAAGATCGTGGTTGTGCGGCTAATCGACGTGAGGTGGTGGCTCCAGACGATGGACAGTGTTGTACTTTGGGCGTTGAGCGTCGATGGTGGCTGAGGCTCCAGACGGTAGTGGTCGTGCTGCTGCTTATTTATTTATTTATTTTTATTTTTTTGAACAATAGCTTTAACTTTTTTCCCTTTTTTGTAAACAATAGTTGTATTTTTTTGTATTTTTTTGAAATTCATGTAAACCTGCAGCAAAATAAAGATAACTCGACTTAAGTACGTTGACTCGGTCAATGAGATATAAAATAAAATAAAAAGAGAAATGCGAATGGTTTTGATCAGGTGAAATGGGAGATGGATCCAGGTCTCCGGTGACCTTGTGTGATCGGAGATGTGTGGTTACACGAGGTAGAACGTGAAGCGATGACATCAAGAAAAATGAGATGGAAGATCGGATCGGATTCAGATAAATTATGATGATGAAAGATTAACGATTAACTACGATTAAGAACTATGATCTAAAATGAAAAAATGACAACGAAATTAAAAAATGCAAAAATTAAACTACGATTAACCTAGATTAATAACGAGAAAAAATGGATCTCATCGAATGGGAGCAGATAGTGTCGTGATGGCCTCGATGAGGACCGACTTGCTGTCACTGGACGACTCGGAAGCTGGGAACCTCTCTACCACAAGAATGCCCTCGGAGAATAGGATCCTCTCACCAAAAGATTTATCTAGTGAGAATGAGGGAGGAGGAGCCAATTAAATAGAAAAAATATGAACTTGAATTTCAAATATTGAATGGAGAGAAATAAGGAAGCAAGTTAGTGGTGAAATTAATAAAATAAATAAATAAAACAATTTTCGAAATTAAATTAATTAAAATAATAATAAAAACTAACTACTTAATGAACCACCTTAATGGTAAGTTAATTAAGAAATTTATTAAATTATATACATATAGTATATTATTTACATAAATAATTAATTAAATTTTTTCGTTACTTTATTAATATAAATAATAAATGTTATTAATTTATTTTTTTATTAAGGGTTATTTAAGGAAATCAATTATATACATATACTATATGCATATGGTACATTATATACATAGTTAAATAAGGAAATTAGTATATTTTATGTTTTTAATTTTTTTTATTTTTATTAAATAATGGTTAAAAATATTTATAATTATTTACAAATACAATATTTATAGAAATAAATATGATAAATATATACAATAAATAAAGAATAAAAATTGCAAAAACTACTCTAGAAAATCATCTTTCGAACCGTAACCCCAGAATTATGAAACCACTGCCATTTTAAAGATAATTTAATTTATAATACAATGGAAGTGAGTTTGATTCAATTTGAGTTCTTATGGAGCCGGAATTAGTCTTTTAGTTATCGCTTTACGGCTTCCAAGTGTGGTTACTTTTATTCGGTACATGATTTTCCTATGCAATTATTTTTATTATTTAGAAACATTTTTATTTACAATTTTTTTTTGAAAATTATTTAATTTGAGATCAATTTATGGACAAGTAAAATAGTGTAAGTTTTATACAAATATACACAGAATAAATGAAAAGTATTAACAAAACATTTTTTGGATCTTCTTATTAAAGACCCTATCTCCCACTTTTTATTCCTGGTCGATCAGGTCAAGTCTTGACCTTTTCTTGGGGTTTGGGTCAGCCTATATCTATTACATATATACAGTCTTTTTATTTTCTTTGTTTTTCCTTTATTTATTTAATTATTTATTTCATGTTAAAATAACAATAAATGTATAATATTTACAAACATATGCATGTTAGTAAGAATATGGATTTAGTATTATATACATGTGTTTTATAAGAGATTTTAAGCTAAAATAAATTGATAATGATGATGAAATGCAGATTCATCATCCCCCTATGCGTTACCTTTGCTAGTCCCATAGCAAACACTTATTTTGAAAGAATAAGTGAATAAAAGAAAAAGAAAGGAGAAATAAAGAAATTAGGACAAAATTGAGTATTAAACTTAGCTTCATAAAGTTGTAGTATGGAGCTCTGTCGGATCCTTGGATTATTAATATGGTAGAACCTTAATAAGAAATGGATTTAAAACCTAACAGCCTCTAAGTTCTACAAGACTCCTATTCAGGTCTCCTCAATAGTCTGGTCAGAACAAGTTTACACACACATATTCTTATGACTATGAATCTTTTCTTGTATGGTGTAAGTGAAATATATCTTCACATCACAAAAGTAGCAAAGAAACATCCTCTCTTGACAAGGTAACTCTAGACCCCGGTCTAGCAACTCTTTCCTCGAGGAGCGGGGATATTCCCTTCTAAGTTCAAGTATAACCAACTTGAGAAGATGGAGAAAAGAATGGACGGTAATCCAGCGGCAAGTTAACAAAAAATTTATTTTGAAGCTCTCTTTTTTTACTTGTATATACACTCCGACATGCATTTTACTTTTCAATCAGGCCAGTCTACATTTGGAGATTCTGCATTTTTTCTTTTCTTTTTTTTGAAAATATATACAAGGTGCAGCATGTACATAAGGAATTTTTCCTTTTGAGCTAGTAGACAAATTAAAAAAAGATGGAAAATGGGGCGAGGGAGACAAGTTAGCTCACTCATGGGCAACCCCATTTTTCTCATAGACACACACACACACACATGGTAAAAAAGGAGCATGCTCCCTAGGCGTAGCTAACTTATATGCTCCCACCCCTTTTCCTGTGTATTTCTTTTATTTTTCTGAAATGAAAGCTATTGGAATTTAGATCACAATATGTCACCATAGTGTCATTAAAAATTCGACTTAATTCAAGACTTCTATCCCCTCCATCAAGATTATCAAATTTCGATGGTTTCAAAATTGCAAAAATTGAGCCCCTTTAGATTGGTGGCATAGGAGTCTCTGTTTCTAACGAAATCGAAATGACATGTTAGTGGGGATATAGTGACGAATATACATATTTTCATTTTCCAAAAAAATAAAAAAATAGGGAGGAAATGGTGGTGGGAGTAGCCAATTGGCTTATATATATAGCACACCGTTCCAATAGGACATGGTCCTTTCATGTATAAGGCCAACGATCATAGTCGTTTGATTCAAATCTAACATCATCATCTATTTATTTGATCGAAAGGATATTTTGGTCATCATCTTTTACATTAATTATGCACACCATTTAATAATTCAAAATACAAAATTTAGCTGGTTTATTTTTGGTATTTTTCACAAACGTTATGTTGTAGAATACGTGGTTCCTTTTGAAATGAATGTATATTTTTGTAGAGTCTGTGGTTCATTCAAAAGTCATTAGTTATTTGTAAATTTTATATTATTTTTTGTAGAATAAACTTCATATTAGCAATATATTAGTTATTTTTACGTTTTGTATATTTATTTGATATATGCAATCCTTTATATATATATAATACATATTTTCAATATGTATATTACATAGACAAATATGTATAATCCACATCCAAAATGTATAATATACATCTGAAATGTGTAATACACATCAAATATACAAGATATATAAAAAATCACAATTATCATTCGCGCACAATTGGTATGTATAATATACATCAAATATAGATAATACACATTAAATTGTATAATAAACATCCAAAATTGTACAATAACCATGAAAATATGTAAGATATAATGGTTGCAAGGCCTCATTGCGCTACCACCACCATGCTACACATGTCTTCGTCGATCTATGCATTGTCGTTATCGTATGCATGAAGAACTTTCTTGAGAGTCATGGCGTGATATCCCTACAACTAAGCATGCCAACCACATCAGCCTTGTCAATGAGTCCACAAATGATGTCGTCAACTCCTCTCATGCATCGCCATCATCACCTCCGCTCATGCACCTTCGTCATCACCTTTGTGATGTGGTGAAGAGGTTGATGTCCCACAATGCTCAAGCATGTATGCCCTGTTAACAGTGAAGACGGCGATGAAGGTAGCGAAGAGGTTGACGAGTCTTTGATGACAGAGAAGACGAGCGATGGCTGGAGTACAACGCCAATGTTGTCGTCGTGCCCATCCTCCTCTTCCTCCCACTTTTTGTGTGTGCGTGGTTTTAAAATAGTGCGTTGGAAATATGAATGAAAAATTAGGAGAGAGATTAATGATGAGATATTTTAGGTGATTACATACTATTTAGATAATAAATAATGACCAAAATGGATTTTGTATTAGTTAAATAATAATATTAACATACCTTTAATGACAACAGCCGAATTAATTATGGATGAATGAGGTCGTTGGCCTTCCTTAGGGATAGAAGGACTACGTCCTATTAGAAAGATATATATATATATATATATATATATATATATATATATGGTTTAACGGTTTTGCTACCGCCCCATTTTTCGGTGATTTTTTTTTAAAATACCATAATATATTTTCATCACTATATCCCTCTAATATGTCATTCCTTTTTTGTCAGAAATAAAAACTTATGTGCCCTCTATCTAGAACATGTCGATTATAACAATTCTAAGATCGTAAAAATTATTTGTTTTAGATGAAAGGCATAAAAGTCTCTGTTTCTAATGAAATTAGAATGGTATATTAGAGGAATAAATTGATGAAAATACATGGTAGTATTTTTGAAAAAAACCAGGGTTTGATGTGGATGCCCCCTTAGGGCAGCCAACACCTGCCATCGCACTATATTTCAGTGAATTATTTTTGTTTTTGGGAAAATACGACCTGTATTTTAATTAATATACCCCTCTAATATGACATTCCATTTTCATTAGAGACATAGCCTCTATGCCCTCCATCTAGAACAGGTCGATAACAACACTTCTAAGACTGTTAAAATTACCTATTCTTGATAGAGGGCATGAGAGTCTCTATTTCATACAAAATTGGAATGAGGTAATAGAGAGATATAGTGATAAAAAATCATTGTGGTATCTTCTAAAAAGATCGCTGAAATATAGTGAGGGCAGCCCATTGAATGCCCCCTAGGGCAACCCCATAAACACACACACATACACAAATATATATAGGGGGCCTTTCAAATAGGATGCATCCTTCCTGCCTTAAGGACGACCACCATCTTTTTGTAGAAAACACGAGCACTTTAGTAGAATGTGTATACAATTTGTATTATAACTACACATTATAAATACAAAACCGCATACAAAACTACATATTATAATACAAACATTAAAACTGCACATTGTAATACAATCTATATACGTATTCTACTAACGTTGTCATGTTTTCTACAAAAAAGGGGTTAGCCTTCCTGAACTCAGGAAGAACCAAGTCCTATATATCCACGCCTATTTTCCAATGAAGTTTTTTTTCAAAAATACTATAATGTATTTTCATCACTATATCCCTATAATATGACATTCCAATTTCGTTAGAAATAGAGACTCCTATGACTCGAATCTGGAACAAGTAATTTTAATGGTCATAAAATTTATGCAATCTACTTGTTCTTGATGGAGGTCGTAGGAGTCTCCATTTTTAAAGAAATTGGAATGGCAAATTAAAGGGATATAGTGATGAAAATACATAGTCATATTTTTTGAAGAAGAACTAAAAATGCTAGGGGGTATCTTCATTGAACCGTTATATATATGTGTGTGTGTGTGTGTATGTGTGTGTGTGTGTGTATGTATGTATTTATGTATGTATGTATGTATGAATGGGAAAAGTAGGGAGCAGCCTCGTTTTGTAGTAATATTTTAAGTTTTTCAAAAATACTGTCATGTATTTTCATCACTACATCCCTCTAATACGCCATTTCAATTTTGTCAGAAACAGAGACTCTTATGCCTTCCATCTAGAACATGTAATTTTAACGGTCTTAGAATTGTTGTAATCGACTTGTTCTAAATGAAGGACTATGGAGTCTCTATTTCTGATAAAATTGGAATGGCGTATTAGAGGGATATAGTGATAAAAATACATGATGACATTTTTGAAAAAGACAAACAAATTCATTGCAAATTGGGGTGGGGGCAACCAACTGAGGCAGTCCCATTGAATTATATATAGGGGAAATGGGGTTGTCCTTGGGGGAGCTAAGTTGTCTCCCCCACCCCATTTTTCACATTTTTTATTTTTTTGAAAAAATACATGAAGATTCATCACTATATCCACATATTATGTCATTTAAGTATCGTGCTAATAGAAACTCGTACGACCTCCATCTAAACAATCACTTTTTAACGATCGAAAAATAGTTTAAATCGACATCATCTGGATGGAGGCCATAGAAGTCTCTATTTCACAAAAAATGGAATGACATAATATAAGAATATAGCTATGAAATCTATGAAAGTATTTTTAAAATAAAAAAAAATAAAAAATGAGAAAACTGGGATGGGGGAGACAAGTTAGTACCTCCTAAGGGGCAACCACATTTTACCCATATATATAACCAAGTTAGCCCCTGAGTCAATTTCAACAATTCTATGATGGTTAAAAAAAGATGGCCCAGATGGAGGTCGTAGGAGTCTCTATTTCGTATGAAACTTGAGTGGCAAAATATAGTTATATATTACTGGATTTTCACGGATTCATTTTTCAAAAAAATGAAAACGAGAAAAATGGTGGTGGAGGAGCCAAGTTAGCTCCCCCAAGGGTAAGTCCCATTTTACCCATTGATGAATCTCCATTTCATTACCTTTATTCTATGATTTTGACCTTTAAACCCTAGCTAAATGCATGTAAATAACATTATTTTGCATACATTAACATTTATTGTTTATTATATAAATATTGTATAAAATACACTATTTAAAGCCAAAATAAAAGAAGTAGGGGGAGATAAGGGTTAAACAAAATAAAAACACTAATTTTAAGCCTTCAATAGTGCATTTTTAGAACCCACTTTATTATCTATTATTTAGACCTCCAATAAAGAAAATTTTTATATGAAAGTTGTAAATAGAAATATATCAAAAAATACTAAATTTGTTTCACACAAAAATAATATACAATGTACATTTCATACTCAAAATAAAAAGCCAAAATCTAGACTTCGCAGACCCATATCTTCTCCATATGAACTCAAAATACCAAAATCACCTTTAATTGTATATATCTTTTCAATTTAATTTATAGGAAGTTTCATTTAATTTGGAGTTAATATGCAAAAGTTAGGTTTTGGACCCCTATTGTACTATATACCTGAATAAAATATTCATTTTATTTATTCTTTATATTTTAAATTATTTCCTATTTTTATAATTTTGTAAATACTCCTTATAGTGTATGTACCTATTTAGAATATAATAGAACCAATAAAAATATACTAAAATAAAATAACATACAAAAATACACATATGAATATACTATACATATAACTATGTAATTAATACCCCTATTTATATAAGTATACATTTATATCAAAAAATTTAATAAAAATGCATTTCTGCATATAAAAATAAGTTACAAATATATAAATGAAGAGTATAAAATAATAAATTTAAAATAAAAAATAAAAATATACACAACATAGGTAAATATATACTTATAAATATACTCGTAAAAAGAAACTTACAATAAATTAATCCATAGAAATAAATAAATATCATATTAAAATACTAAATAATATAATAAACATTTTAAATGTTATAATAAAATATTAAATAATAATTTATTTTCAACTATTTTTTAATTTCAAATTGCTGTCTTTTTGCAGGCGACGTGGCCCAATCAGGGCCCGTCACCTGACCTAAGTCGTAGCCCTGTCAGACCTCATAGGACCTCGGTTTTCCTTGACGTTTGCCACTCGATTCATGTATTTTTTTGGATAGATTCATTCTTTGACTTTCTTCATCGAGACAAGGTCTTTCATGTGCATACGTCTCCTCAATTGATGCATTGTTGAATCGAGATGGCTACCTCGATCTTCCCCCCATCCTTCACCTTTACATAAGCTCCGCCTCGCTTTCCTCTATTTTTTGGTTCTCCTTTATTCCATTTCTTCCCCTCTTGGTGCGATCTATGGCTCGAGCGAGATGACGGAGAGCTCGCCTAACATTTGTAGGGTCGCAGAGGCGGTGTAGAGGCGGTTCCCTATTCATCTCCATCGTACACCGACGTGAGGACCATCTCGTAGCTTCGATTGCTTGAGGTTGATTTTCGTTCACTTTCTAGGTAATCTCTAATCTTAGGTTTCATTTTTGTTTTTATTTCATGCTTTAATTACGTGTATTAGCGTAGGATTAGATTTAAACCTCGTCGGAGCTCTAGAGCTCTGACCACTATTCTACGCTTGTGCCCTCGTATTTCGACTACCTCAACCATCCCATCTCCTTCCCCATCGCTTCTCCACCTCTGTCTCGCCATCAGAGCCCCAGATCTGCTCTAAATCTGAGATCTAAGGTCATCACATCCACACATCATTGTACCTCACCGTCCCTTCACCATTTCACCTTCGACGCCCACTAATAACAGCCACAACCCCACCCTTTGCATTGCCGTTGTCATATCCTATATGCAGGTCATGAAGATCCCTTCTTCGGGATGGATCAACTCAAGAACAACACCCAGGCCCTTGTCAGAGAGCATTGAGCTCCAGGGGTATGCTTGTGACCCCCAGACACATTCGAGGTAACGAAGAGATGCATAGAGGTGGAAAAAGCATTTAGAGATCATCGGAGGACTCCCAAATGGCCGGAAGCATGCTCTGCACTTGATCGAAGCTCGCCAAGGGCGAGTTCCTCCTAGTTCTTGTAGCATATTACAACACCATCTGATCTAGCATCGCTGCCCAGATTCAACAGGCATCGTACAATCAAAGGAGCCATGACCCTCAGATCTTTCCCAAGGATATAATACAAATCATAGTTGCGAAGCATCATCGTACATCTACAGAGTGACACACTTCCAATTGGGCGATCCTCCATCGCACGATCGAGCACTTAAGAAGGTAAATTTCACCCATATCCCCATTTTTGTTTTATTTCCATTTCAGTCATGTAATTTTATTTAATTCCTTTAATATTTTTGTAATATTTGCATATGGGCCCCTAAGCTTTCATTTATTTGCTTTTGAGTCTAGTTCAGCTCAGTTCTCGTATCGTCCCATGTGAGCTGGGCATTTTGTAGTTAACCCCTTGTGGGTTTTGCATTTTGCTTTGAGTATATAAAGTTCAAATATTAGTTGAATACTTTTAGGTATTTTGCATTTTAGACCCTATCTTATATTTCAATTGCAAATATACTCTTGCTAGTTCAACAATTTGCTTGTTTTTTTATTTTTATGAATATCATCTGTGCTCCAAAAATTATGAGAAATTAGGGTTAAGTGGATGCTAGCATACTCTTTCACTTTAATTTATTAATTATTCTTGTTAGACATTTTTCCATTTTATTAAAAATTAAGATAGCACATTTTTTTCCTCCTTAAACTAAAAATTCCAAAAAAATTGTAAAACTATAGTTAAAAATTCCAAAAATAATATTTTTATTAATGTATTTTATATCTCCAGATACAAAATCATTAAAAATAGAAAAAAAGAAAACCACTAAAAATAAAAAATCTCCAAAATCCCTATAAAAATTCTTTAAAAACTTTTATAAACCCAAAAATATTTACTTCTTTCTCTGAACTTCCTTTTTGATATGTATTATCACTAAAAATATTTTTGGAATGATTTTGAATTTATATAATTTTTTTAAATTTCCAAAACAATTCGGCTTATTTATTTAATCCTTATTTTGGGATATTTTTTACTTTAAAATACCTAAAAATTAGCAAAAAGTCCCCAAAATTAGAAAAATAGCAAAAAAATATATAAAATATAAAAACATTTAATTCTATAATTTTTGGTTATATTCAGTTGTATTCATAATTGTATTTTATATATCTTTATATAGTTATATCTATATTATATATTAAAAAGGAAAAGAAATTAAACATCAGAAAATATAAAAAGAAAATAAAAACATAAAATAAAAATAAGAAAATAATATATATACTTATACATATATATTAAAATCGATAAAAAAATTCATAATTCAAAATCCACACAAAAACACAAATAAAAAGTCAAGAGAGAAAGGATAATTTCTGCATTCACATGCAGAATCTATCACGTTTGCTCCCTATGTTTGACACTCTACACATACTTGCATCTATACACACATTTTGTAGAGTTATAATAAATTTTAACTCCATATTTTATTTCATTTCTTGATCTATATTGTGGGTAAATTATTTTCTGATTCAATTTTCGTGAGCAGTCACTACATCGATGCTAATTGTGTTTGATTAGCCTACCCTCGCAAAGGTCATTTCAGCAAAAGATGTTGTTGTCGAGGAACAACACCGCATAGATTGTGTTTCATTGTTTCTTCTCTCTTATCTTCTTGTTTGTCTTTATTTCTTTATTTGTCATTTTATTTGATATTATTTCTGAGTTGTTTAACCCTCTTCCTTGATTGACTTGTGTGAGGGACCACGGATAGAGGGAGGCTCTTCTAAAAGACCTACACAACTACGTGAAGCGAATTCAGCTTTTCAACTCAAGCTGACAGGAGAGAGAGACAAAACATGACTTGAAGGAATTTTGAAGATAGCGCCATTTGTCTTTTATTTTTTTATTTTATTTTAATTAATTTTGTAATTCAAGTGAGAGAGAGACAGTCTTAATTGTAATAATCCAGACTCTCAGGATACTTCGACACTTCACGAGATCTAGTGCTAGAGTGATTGTTCACTTGGGGGCCTCGTCAGCTTTTTTGCATTTTCCGACTTTCTTTTATTTTGTTTCATGACTTTTGAGTTTTTCAACTTTATTTTTATTTGTTTTGTGTGATTGAGCCTTAGAATAAAATTGCTTGATCGATAGAGTAGGTCCATGTTAGCAATGTGAGCCCGAGGCAAACCATTCTGACAATAAATGTTATTGTAATGTTTGATTTATCAATAAAAGTTATTGATTTGTTTTCACTCCCTTTCTGAAATTAAGTGAATGAATGCACTATAAGGTCCCTCTGTACAATTAGGGTTATGTACCATGGCCATCTTAGTAATCATACAACTATAGAATCATAGAGGCTCGTGTTTGGATGAATATATAAGGAGTTAGATTGAGGACTCATCAAACACCGTCAAATGATTGTTAAGAGATGATATCCATCCTGAGTAGGAGATGGCAATCCTTTCTCATACAGGCTAATATCTGACCAACCTCTTGATGCAGGTCCTATTCATAGGAATAGAGATTCAGAGGTATCAGATTAGTTAGGTCAAAGGGTGGACTTAACGAGATTGAGATAACCAAAGTCCTGTGTTGAATACTGTCATGATATAGCCACACATCCTCTGACCAGAGAGAGATGTATTGATTTATGTTTGAGTATGTACATTTGGAAGACCAATAGGTTGATGACCAAACCAAGGTCACTCTAAAAGTTGAAAATAGAGCTTTGTTCCCGAGTAATTATTTGCATATTTCTACTTATATTACATAATTAACATTCATGCATGCATAAATGATATTGCATTTAGCATTCATATTTGCATTAAATAAGAAGCCCAATTCACTTGTAAATATTCACCTGTATATTAGATAAAATACCATATTTGTATCTATTTTATATTAACTCTAAATCCAATAAAATCAACTCTATAGTGTATATATTACTGACACTAATAAAGAAAAAATATCAAAAAAATACTAACTTGTAAAATTGACCAATAAAACCCATGTCCAAGTTTGAGATCAAGAACCTTAAAATGCACATATCTATCTCATACAGTGTCCAATTTAGGTCTACTTACTTTTAAAGTAATATACATTCAAAGACCTTCAAAACAAGACCAAATTCATTAATATTAGAGATCGTATGTGAAACTTGGGTTTTGGCCTCTATTGCATATTGTATATACAAGAACAAAATGCCCTTGTATTTTATCATTTTATTTTCTTTTTTATTAAAAATCCAAAAAAATAGATTAAATTGTAAATATTCCTTTAACATTTCTCTATTATTATTTCGAATTTTCTCTTATTTTAAAATGGCAAAAATGGCAAAAGATAAAAATGCTGTATTTTATACTTATAAGATACCACCCAAAAATACACTTTTTATATATTACTTCTTTTGATTTTTGGTCCTTTATGAAAGTTGTAGATCTCGTCAAGACGAGAAACTTTTGTGTTAAACACTTTTTTATTTAAACCCTTTTGTTATTTCTTTTTTATTTTTCTTTACATTTAATTTTTGAATTTTCTGGGAGCGACACGTGGTAGCTCTTGGAGTCGCCACGTGTCACCCAATTTTTTTATTGATTAATTTCATATTTTATTTTATTATTTTTATTATTTTTATTATTTATCATTTTATCTAATTTTATTTATTTATTTTCTTTTATTTACTTTCTCTTCTTTATTTTTAGTAGCCTACTTATTTTTTTATTTTTTTTTATTTTTTACCCCTTTTTACTACTTCTCCCTCTACTTGTTCCCCACTCCAAGCCATTAACTCCCCACTCCTCCATATTCTCCACCACTTTTCTAACTTCCCCTCTCCTCCTTTTTATTCCCATCTCCTCCTCTATTTTTCAACATCCACCATTCTATGAGTGAAAGAGGTTCTATCCCCGTTTAAGCCGTGAGGTGACAGCTCCTCCTTAGACATTGAGCAACAACAGCCTACAGGAGAGATCCGTAGTTAGGCTCCACGTAGTGAGCTGCCTGTCAAGATCACTTAGCTTCTCTGATTTTTGATCGCCAAATCGAATCGAGACCATGATGGCAGGAGGTCACACACCATAGCTCCTCCAAAACCCGGCGAATCTATGGTAAGTATTCCTTCATTCTCCTTATTATAGTATTTATCTAAAATCATTTTTATCTTGTTCATTGTCATCCCATTTTTATCATCACATTTTTTCACCATCAAATCCAGCACCACTGTAATCACATCATTACCATCATAAATTATCATCACCACATTTCATTTCATTTTTACATTTTTTCCTGTTTACAAAATGCAAAAAAAGTAGAAAAAAAGACCGGCAGGATCTCCTTGCCGGACCCTAGCGCCAACTTCTATCCTTGGACCCGTGCGCCGCCCTCCAACAACGGCGGCGCCCTCCAGCAATGGTTGCTCCATCGCCGTTGATCCACCGCCCCCGCGGCCGCCGCCACCACACACACTACCGCAGAGGGTTTCCACCCTAACCGCCTCCGCCGCGCATGTTCGCGCTGCCCCAGCCACGCCTGCGCGTCTCCTCATGATCGTGCTCTAGATGTGGGCGTGAGAAGGTCCTTTTATTTTTTTATTTTTTATTTTTTCATAAAATTACATTGTCAGCCCATTAATTTTATTTAACTTCAAAACTGTCCCTATGAACATTCAACTTGTTTATTTCACTTCTGTATTGCAAAGACAACCCTACATTTATGCTTGAATTTGGACATTTATTTTGCATCATTTATTTTAATAAAAAATAGCAACTTGTTGAGAATTTAATTCTATACATTTTGGATATTTAATCAATTTTTTTTGAGAATTGGGTAATTAGATAAATATATTTTGGCCAATTTTTGCATATTTTACCAATTTTGTGGTCTGTAATTCATATTTTACTAAATATTGCTCCAAAAATTGTGAAATAAATGTAGATGATGCCTTTAAGTGCTATTTAATTGCTGCCCAAATTGCATCTAAATTGGAATTATATTTTTCATAAAATAAACTATTTTGTGATTTTAGTAAATAATTTTTAGTTAAATCCACGATTATTGTTTTTGTGAAATTTCAAGTCCCTTGGATTCCTCATTAAAACAACTTTTGAGATAAATCGCTTTGCAAAATATTTAATTTTGTGACTAATTAAGAATTACATACTAATAATTATTGTATTCTCAGTTCAAAATTCATAAAAAAATTCATAAAGCGTCAAACGATTCCAAAAAAATTAGTGTAGCTTTATTTCATCATGTTTAACTTCCAGTAAATTTTTCATAATTTTTACAATCTGTTTGCATGAAAAATTACATTAAAACCCCAAAAAGTTTCCATTTTTCATTTGCACATTTTAAATCCAAAAATTACAAAAAAATGCATTTTACATTATAGTTGAAGGTTTGCAGGAAAATTATTACTTGGATAATTTGGATTAATTTGACATTAAAATCAATTTGGCTATGTTGCTCCTTTTCTTAATAACCTAATTCATCCGCATTTGTGCATCTGCATTTTTATCGCATAAAAAAATACAAAAAAATCCCGCTTGGAAAACCTTGAGCTAATTCATCTAATTCGATCCGAAGTTGTTCCTTTGCCTCCTTAAGTCGACCCTGGGGCTTGCCCAGGTTAAAAAACATCAAACCGTACATTAATTAATTCATCGATTCTTCTATCCATGCAGTTAATTTTTGATCTATTTGAATTTATCTGACTGCAACGAAATCAGTACTTCGATATTATTAATAGGATAAAATTCGGTTCAATCAAATGGAACCGTTGCTGGGGAGGTAAACAACTTAGGATCATTTTAGAAAAATTAGATTAAGATTTTCCATTCAATCAAATAATCTGATCCCCAAACCATCTTGTAATTATTTCATTTTTTCCAATTATTTTTCTATTTATTTTTGTCTATAATTTGTTTATCTCTCTCTGACCATTGTTTATTTTTATGCGAGGATTACAAGATGTTGAAGATTATTCACCAGGCGAATCGAAGAACCATCCTCGATTTGAACTGAGTGGTTTTGAGAGATTTTGTAAAAAAAAGTGTATGCTTTTACAACGGTTCCCGCTTGGGTTCTCACGTGTATAATTGGATAAGAAAAAGAGTCTCTGTGTTGTGTGGTTGCTTGACGTAGGATAGAACCTGCACTCGCGGCTCTTAGAGCTTACTAGGACTGTCTGTGCTCGTAGTATCTAGGACCACACTTCACCATTAAAAGACGCACTTAGACTGGAGGACTGTATCCAAATTTAAACTCGTTCTTCACTTGCTAATAGAACTGCCTATCTAGGAGCGTCATTTCATCGCTTGGATTCCATTCAGTGTAAAAATTTCAATTCAGTATTGCATTCTGCATTGTAGAGAGCAGGAGGCACTATAAGTCTTCTTACTCAAGCATTCATCATCGTTTTCATGATTGCATTGGCTTTTTCTGATTCTCTCTCTCGATTTTTCTAACCTAGGATAAAAGAGTTGGGACTGGACGGTCGACACGATTTCTTATGTCTATTAATTACAATGACAATTAATATCTAAAATCGGGACTGCTAATTGAATTGGACCAACAAAAATTGACTAAAAGTAACCCTTGTTTGCTGGAGAGCAACCCCAACCTTGATTTCGGGCTAAGTGAGGGTACAGAGTGTGTGCTCACACCCTAAGGCAGAGCCAAAGTCCCCGCATTCCATATCACGTACCCTGATTCTAGCAAATATCACATGCTGAACTATTTGGGGTTCGACTGACCAGCGCCAAGTAGCCTCCGCCTGCTTCGGTAGGTAGATAGGGGTGAAATAGCGGTGCACCGTGACAAGTTGCTAGTAACCCTCCGGGGTGAAGTTATAAGCCTTGTCAGCCTTCGCCTACTTCAGTATGTAGATAGGGGCAGGTCCTTAAACTTCTCAGCTAGTGATAGGAGCGAAGAAAGGAAGGGCGTTGGTATCTTAGGCGACAGGTTAAACAGGGGAGACACATCCGGCTTTGAGCCAACTTCCCTATAGGTCACGTAACCCTTGCTATTTGCTTGAAAAATCAAACTTAAAATCAACTAGATTAATCAGACCCGGCTCCGAGTCCTTTACCGTGTTGAGTGTGAACTCGGGGTTTGCTCTTGTATTTGTTTTTTTGTCTGTCTATGTATGTTATCTTGTGTAATTGCACGTTTTCTACCTGGATCTGATTCAAGATGTCGGGATATTGGTCCCCATACCCTGAGAACTCTAGTTATTCCTCCTCGACCATATAGCGTTCATCTTCACCTTCTCCTTCTTCCATGTATCCTTCGCCATCCATGGGAGACCATTACCCGTGGTCGGTTCCACCTCAACCCGATTATGAAGACAAAACTTCGACTGACTTCTCCACTTCTTCGCATTTCTCACCTACTCCATATTCTTACACTCTGGATCCACTTCCATCTTGGGCTGACTGTCCTTAATCTTGGGAGATTGCTGGAATCAATGAACCATACGAAGAGCAAGCCACTGTTGAGATAGATAAGTGGCAAAATTACTTGGTTGATAGAACATCTCGAATGGAGAGGCATGCACCTAATTATATTCCTGACTTGGTTGACCCTATTAATCAAGCCTACATTGACCAACCATTCGGAGAACCTATACATTCACAAGATTGGACTCATGGATTCAATCTACGAGCCCCCTCTGTATTGTCTCCATCATATGAGGCTCCGACCAATAATTGCCATTCAGATGGTCCATACTCGACCCAGCATTACATGCCAGAATCTAGGTATGTTGAGTATGAGACCCCAACATCTCAGCAGTATCCTCCAATTGAGCAGAACTCTCCCATGATTTGTCATGATAATTTTTCGGAGGATGACATTTCTATTCTTATTGAGAAGAATGAATCATTTGGTGCCAAGTTGAGAGATGTCATGGAAAAATCGCACTCAATTTCTGCTAGCATGGGTATGAAAGTGGAAAAGGAAATAAGTGGATTTGATGTTGAAGACCGATCAAACACAAGGAGACATACACATTATGTACAACTGCAGTCACTTCTACCTTCTTATTCTACTAACCCCTTGCCTTCCAATCCAGAGTCTGATCATTCGTCCACCAAAAACACCAAAAAAATTGAAAATATCAAAAAGACAAAAAATATTGAAAAATCAGATAAATCCATAAAAATAGAAAATGAAAAAGACTTAAAAAATTGGATCATGTCCTAAGGGAAGCACTCCATAAGGAATTAATTTTTA
The DNA here is from genome assembly GCA_037367405.1 of Ottelia alismoides. Classification (NCBI taxonomy): domain Eukaryota; kingdom Viridiplantae; phylum Streptophyta; class Magnoliopsida; order Alismatales; family Hydrocharitaceae; genus Ottelia; species Ottelia alismoides. The sequence goes on from JAZKJV010008197.1 coordinate 340,278, forward strand.
ATCTACCCTTCCTAAAGGCCATAGCTCACTTCCCAGACCTCAAACTATTTGTAAGAAGTAAGTTGATGCCTAAGAGGTCGAGCAACAAGAGAACAAGGACTGAGAGACATATAGTGTCTATGGCCACCTCCTTGGTGATGGGTGATGAATATGTGATTCATCACTCTAAAAGTTGAAAATAGAGTCTTGTTCCCGAGTAAATAGATGCATATTTCCCTTTATAATGCATAAATAGCATTCATACATGCATTCATAAAATATGCATTTTAGCATTCTCATGTTGCATTAAATAAGAAGCCAAGATCACTTGTAAAATATCTACTATTAAAATAACATCTCCCTTATAATATGTACACTTGTAGTTAATAATATAAGGAAGAAAGCCAAGATCTCCTTTGTAAAATATCCAATAAAGACCTAGAAGCCCTGATTCATAAAAATCCCATAATTCCCTTGTACCAACTCCAAAATAGGTCTACTCAATTTTAGAATAATACACATTACAAGACCTTTAAAATGAGACTGATTTCATCCAATTTGGAGCTCGTATGAAAAAGTTGGGTTTTTGGGCCTCTATGTATACTATATATGTGTATATTTGTACTCTTGTATTTTCGTATCATATTTGACCTCATCTCCGTCTTTGGTCAACATGATACTTATAGATCTCATCAAGATATACAACTTTCATGTTTTGAGTTTTTCCAAATTCGGCCTCCTTCTCTCTCTACACTCATTTCTTTTCTCAGCCAATCACAGCTGGCCACGTGGCGCCCTTTGGTTGCGCCACGCGGCCCGCTCCCCTTGCCGTAGCTGCCCGCGCCTCTGGACCGTTGGATTTCTCTTTGAATCCAACGGCCCAGCGCACTCCACGTGCACCTTTCTTCCCCACCATCAGATCATTTCCCATATTCCATGTCAACCGCCCGTGCGCGCCTCACTCCCATCACGCCACGTGGAGACTCTTTGCACCACTCGATCAGCGCCTTCATCTCATCCCCACCATCTCAGCCGCCCGCTCGTGCTTCACCCCCATCGTGCCACGTGGTGGCCTCCTGACGCTCAGATCGCCTCGCCCTTGATCTAATCCTAGACGCTCCATGGCGCCTCGATCTGGGCCGTTGGATCAAGAGATCCAACGGCTGGGACCTCGTCTTCCACCTCCAGTGCCCCTCTCTCCCACGATCTCGAGCTTGCGCGAGGGGCTTGCCCCTTTCTATTTTCGACCGCACTCCAGCCACCCTCGCCGTTCGCCAACACCACCATGATCATCCCCACTCTTCCCTCATCCTCGCCAGCCACCTCACGCCCCACGACTTCCACCAGAGTCGCTCCATGACACCCATGAACCTCACCTCATCACCAGCTAACCCATCGACTTCATCCTATAAATCCTCACCCTCTGGCCAACTTCACGCCCATCCGCCATTCTAGAGAGCTTTCCTTAGCTCAGAGCTTCCGTTTGGTGACAGCAATCGATTGATTCTTCGAGCGACGAAGGGTTTATTCTCCGGCGAGATCCATGGAGAGCTCAGCCGTGCCGCGGACTCCCTCCGCGAAGCTGCTTGAGCTCAGGGCCCTACCAACCCTTAGAGCGACGACCTGGAACTCAAGAACGAGCTCCAATCCCCAGGTAACCTCCTCCATCTTCCCCGATCTCTTCTTGATTTTTCTTTTACTTTTCTCCGATTTAATTCCACCTCCACCGTGATCTTCTCGCCCTGCATTCACCTCTCCAAGATCTGCGATAGAGATCTGATCTTCGCGCCATATTTCACACCCTCCAACAACGCATTCCACCTCTCATAGACTCCAGCTCCGCCACCTGGGCGGAGCACCATCGCCGGACATCTCTTCGCATCGCCTTAGGCCTCGTCGTCCACCCTTCACATCTCCACGCACTGCGTCGTGCTTCGGCTATACTCCTAACCCTTACAGGTGCCATCTCGTTCATTTGTCGGAAGCTCACCGGATTCCCCATCGAGCTTCATCGCTAGAGAGCTCCGACGTGCCTCCACTCCTGGGACCACCGGAGGCATCGCCGCACCGCGTGCATCTTCCGAGCTACTTCAGAGTCGCCATCGAGCGTCATCGACGACTAGAGGATCGGGCGGAGCCAAGCACGCTTCGCCGGAGCCCCGCCAACTCCTCCAAAGGTGGTGGAGGACCGTTGAGGAAGAAGCTCCAGCCACCGTTCGATCATCTTGATCGAACGGTCAAGTTCACGCCACGTCGCCCACGACCAGAGCAGCACATCACCGTTGGATCGATCAGTGATCCAACGTTCCCCAGCCAGCCACGTCGCCCCCTTCCTCGGTTTCAATGCGTCGTTGGATCTCTTATTGATCCTATGGTCAGCATTCAGCCACGTCACCCTCTTTATCGAGCCCCTGACACCGTTGGATCGATCCAGATCCGGCGGTCTCTAATCACGCCACGCGCCAGCCACGACAGCCGTTGGATCGACTTAGATCCAGTGGTTCCCATCGTGCCACGTCAACGGGTCCGAGCCTCTTCCCCGACCTCTAGGCTCGGATCACCCGAAGCTACTCTGAGCCTCAACCGAACCTCCAGGGCGCCCGAGCCTCGTACCGAGTCGCCGACGTCACCTGAGCCTAAGGCGCCCCACGTGAGCAGGACGTGCGCCTGGGTAAATTGCACGGAAGCCCTTGGAACTTTCAGAAATTACAATCCAGTACCTATGAAGTGCCCCCACGTGAGGAGCACGTGCAGCCGTGGAGAAATTGCATTCCACCCCCCGGCATTATAGGTAATTACATATAAGTCCCTGTCAGCATATATATTTTTATGTAATTTTTATTCTCTGTATTGCAGTTACACCCTTGTCTTTGCATGCATATGTAGGTGTCATCTTGCATCATTTTTAAATTCCAAAAATTGCATGCTATAGTGTAACTTGTCCTTTATCTATTGTAACACTTGTCATATTTTTGTGGTATCAGTAGAATTTTAAATTAATTAATTGGTTTATTTCTGTGATATTTTGCCCAATTGGACCTTTTAATTAATAGTTAATTCTCTGTAACTCCAAAAATTCCCAAAAAATCACAGTAGCTTTAGGATAATTAACTTAACATTGCATAAAAAATTCATCTCATTTGCACGCATTTCGAGGCCTAAATAAATTAATTGGTGATTTCCTTATTTTATTTTTAATAGGCCCATTTCAATTAAAATTAAGGTTTGACAATTTTGCTAGATTCTTCATCATTAGATCTATCTAGGATAATTTTATTTCCCTAAAATTTTGTGATTTGATATTTATTAAAATTAAATTAGTGAAAATCACCCTGCATTAATTTTAAATTCACAGTAAATTCATTTAGTGTCGAAAAATTCCAAAAACATTAGGGTTGCTTATTTCACCATATTTCATCATATGGCCAATTTTCTTAATTTTTGACTTCATTTGATACCTTAACTAATTTAACTTTAAATTGGCTTGATTGTTGCATGTGTCTTGCATAAAAAATAGAAAAAGGACCAAAAAAATATTCCTCGAAAATCACACACTTGGACTTTGCTTAAATTCACCTAAGGAGACAGATGCCTCCCTGAGTTCGACCTTGAACTTCACCAAGTAAAAAAAATTTGCCATTCGAAATTGACTTGATTAAATTAAAAAGTGGTTTTTGATATTCCCTCTCGTTGTCCGACTGCAACGAAAAAATATAAATTAATTTGGACATTAATTTGACTGAATTAACTAGGGTAGCGGAAGGCTTATTAAAATGGCGCCGTTGTCAGGGAGGCACGACTTATGTTAATTTGTAGTGATTTTTAAGTGTTTGATTTTCTTTCCCCGGGTAGTCTGACCCCCGGTTTTCTTGTGAATATTTTCTCTCTCTTTTATTTCTTTACATTTTTCCTGTGTCACTCTCTGACCTCAATTTGTTTCTGTGCGAGGAACGCGAGGAGTTGAAGACGCTTCGAAGATCTAGCATTTGAATTTATTGAGTGAATTGAGAGGATCTGTATTTTCATTTTTTATTTATTTTTTCGCATTATTTCCAGCGGTTCCCGTTTGGGTTCTCGCGCGTGTAAATATAGTGAAAATGTGTCCCCGTGTGCTGTGTGGGTGAATGGTAATTTAGCTTGCACTAGCGGCTCCCCGAGCCAATCTAGGAATTGCTTGTGCTCGTAATTTTTAGGACCACACAAATCACTTAAAAGACGCACTTACACCGCATGACTTAGCCAAATCAAATTGTTCTTCATTCGCTAATAGAACTGCTTGTCTAGGAGCAGCTTTTATCACTTGCACTTGCATTTAGCATAAAAAGTTTTGAATTCTCGTTTGCATCCTGCATAAAAAGCGAAGGGATCACTGTAAGTCTCCTGAACTCAGCATAGCATCATTGTTTTTATCTTGCATCGGCTTTTCTCGATTTCCCCCTCTGATTTTCACATTTAATTAAATAGAAATTAGGACTGGACGATAGGCATGCTGTGTGGTTGGATTAAATCATTGAGAACTAAACTTAAAACCGGGACTGCTAAACACTATTGACCCAAAAAATCAATAAAATTGGAAAATTGTTTGCGGGAGATTAATCCCTGACCTTGTTTTCAGGCTGAGTGAGCGTACTTGAGTGTGTGTGAACACCTTAAGGCAGAGCCCAAATCCCTGCCTTCCATATCACGTTCTGACTAATCCTAGCAAATATCACAAGTTGTAATTTCAGATTCACTGACTAGTACCAAGTAGCCTCCGCCTGTCTCAAGTAGATAGGGGCGAAATTGTGGTACTTTGTGACAAGCTGCCAGTAACCCCCTCGGGTGAAGTTCCGACCTTGTCATCCTCCTCCTGCTTGCAAGTAGATAGGGGTGTGGTCTTTGAATCCATCGACTTGGGATAGGAGCGAAGAAAGGAAGGACCGGCGGTATCTTAGGCGACAGGTTAAACAGGGAAGACGCATCCGGCTCTGAGCCGACTTCCCTATAGGCCGTGTAATCCTTGCTATCTTGCTTGAAAATCACACTTAAAATATACAAGATTAATTGGACTTGATTTCGTGTCCTTCACTGTGTTAAGTGTGAACCCAGGGTCTTGGATTGATTTGTTTGCTTCAGGTAGGAGTAAACTCCTATCTTCTTCTCGCCAAATCAGAATGAGTGACTGGGGGGATCTCGACTCTTTCACCGATCTCTCTATGAGCCCCCCACAAAACTCCTCTTCATCGGCCTAAGCGCACCTTGGACCACGCAGGACTCATGACCCTCTTGAGTCCTGGTTCCCTCATACCCAGGGTGGTTACTCTCAAACCAACCCTTTCCTCTCCTCCGAGCTTACCGAGGAAGACCATCGCCTTGGTAATCCCTTCCTTGATTTGTCCTCTGACACCGATCTTATTTCACACCCAGGAATAGAGGACAAGATGCCGCCTAAGTAGCCACCACCGGATGAGGAGCAACTACGACAGATTCTTAATCGCCTTGCTGAAGCCGAACAAAGAAATGCAGATCTCACGGCTAGGATGGGACAAATCATAGTAGCAGGAGGAATCGACCGACCAATGGTCGATGCCTACAACCCAGCGGAAAATGAGATACATAATTGGTTGACCCCAGCAGTTCCTGCCGAAGCATTTGAGCTGAAGCCCCACTTCCTTAGCCTGCTACCAAAGTTCAACGGGAATGCCCATGAAGAACCGTATACCTTCCTCCGAGACTTCGAGCTGGTTTGCAACAATCTTAGCCATCCCAATGTTGTCCAAGATTACATTAGACTGAAGGCCACCCCATTTGCCTTAGGAGATAAGGCAGCACATTGGTTGAAAAACCTAGGGGTGATCTGTACAACCTGGATGCAGTTCAAGGACCTCTTTCTGAAAAAGTTCTACCCTCTCAGTAGGACTAACCAAATGGCTAGTTTCTCCCAAGGACCCAGTGAACCCTTCCATGATGCCCGGGATAGGTTCAATGACTTAGTGCAGAAATGCCCCTGCCACGGCATTTCTAAGGCGATCTTAGTCCAGACCTTGTTCTGTGGTCTAACCCTAGAGATGCAAGGGTTAGTCAGTGCCGCCTGTAGAGGAAGCTATCTGAACAAGAACGAGCACACCGTATGGAAGATCCTGGAGCAGATGGCGGAAACCGGCAGGTCGTAGGCCACCAGGGCCTATCAGTTGTCTCCCTCAATCCTATCCAATGAGACAACCTGAAGGACTGTAGCAGATCTGACCGAGGACCTCATCCCCAGCATGGAGATGATTGCTGATAAGTTAACCATGGTCGAGCAGATCCACAACAGGGTCACTGACCTTGAGTCTCTCTCCCGTCTACCGAAGTAAGTGGAGGAACTTACTGAGAAGGTAGCTAATATGAAGCTACCTGCCCCTTCTGCACCACCTGCCCCTGTACATCAAGTCCATCTTGTATAGGAACATGCACTAGGGCCTCAGAGTTGCTGGGTGGAGGACCAGACTTACACCCAGCAGGACCAGCATGCACCCCCACAAGTGGAGACCGGATATGAGGAGCCTCCGCAGGTGTTCGAGATCAACGGGCTGTGGTACAGCCATGACCCCTTCGGTAGACAGTCAGGGATGGGGAATGGTTAGCCTCACCGACCTTCCCCAGCTTACCAAGGAACCAGCTCTGTCCCCGCACCGCACTTTCAGTCCAGGCCCGAACAAGGGTACCAGCCTCAGCTGCACCAGCAGCAGCAGCGCACATATCAGCAGGGCCCAGCACCGTCCCACCACTAGCAGCAGTACCGACATGGCCAGCAGGGCCAATACAGAACCTCGTCTGCAAATCAACCAGCCCAGCCCACCGAATTGGAGTCCCTCACCTTGGCGATCCAGACCCTGTCTGATAGGGTCCAACAAATGCCGAACGATTATCTGGATATGAGGACCGATATTAATCGTGTCTCTCTTACACAGGATCAACAGATGGTGCCGAATACCCTAATTCTCGCACAGGTTCAGGCCAACCCGAACAACATAATCCATGGCCAGAACCGACCTCGTGATCAGGTATATTATTCAGATAATTATTTATCTGAAAATGAGATCCTTTCGTATGATAATGTGAATCATATGTCCCTCAGGAGCGGAAGGACCGTGACCATACCTGATGGGGCACATGCACAGAAGGAAGGAGCCGCCAAGTCTCTGCCTGAGGAGAACTTGGAGGAAGAGGAGGAGCATCACCACCACCATCACCGGCAGAAGAAGAGGACGTCTGAGTCCTCAAAGCAGTAGTCCCGCATCAGCATAGAGTCCGACGGAACTGATGAGGAGCCTGCACCTCCATCTGAGGAGGATCGTCCAGAAGTCGCGGAAGAAGCATCACCGGTTTCGCCTCAACATTTTTCTTTCAGTCAGAGTCAGAGTCAGAGTTTGTTTCAGAGTCCGAGTCATGTACATAACTCAGTTCCAGATCTTAATGAAAATCTTTTAGTTTCCGAACATGAGTTGGAGTCAATAATCCCTTTCCCCCGAGCTCTCAAGGGTGGAAAAAAGAAAACTAAAAAAATCCAAAAAGATGACCCTGAGATGGCAGAGTTCTGCAACAAACACATCAATGTCACAATCCCCTTTGACAAGTACGTGGAGATGACCCCTGCATTTCAAAAATACCTTAAGGTGAGATGCACACCTACTAGGCTTAGCAGGAAGACCAAAAGCCGTGTTGAGAAACACGTTCTATCAGTAGCCACGACTTGTGCAATAAAGAACTCGTTTCCCAGGAAACTAAGAGACATGGGTGCATATTATGTAGTGAGTCATGTTGATGACATCGCGTTTGCACGCACTCTCCTGGACAATGGTTCCTCAATCAACTTAATGCCTACAACTCTCTATGAGCGGCTTAATCTCGGACCACTTAGGAAATCTAGAGCCCTCCTACAATTTGCTGATAAATCAACCAAGAGGTCCCAAGGAGAATTGAGGAATGTTGTGATCAAAGTCGAGGGGTAGGAATACATGGTGGACTTCATTGTCCTAGATATGGAAACCCCTCGTAATTGGAGAGACTCCCAGATCATCTTAGGCAGTCCCTTCCTCAGAACAGCAGGGGCCTTGTTCGATTATAAGATTGGGAAGATTCAGTTCCAAACTCAAGGCGGAGATGAGGAACTCGAAATGAAGCAGACAAGATGGCAGAGACCGGATTCCGAATCCAACACCGAGTACTCTTCAACCGAAGCAGACTGCGATCATGTAGACACAGTTGGGCCATGGAGACAGAACCCAGCCAGCAACGATGAGTGCATCCCCTCCGAAGATGATCCAGTGCATGAGTCAGTTTGCGAGGTCCTCAGGAACGAGTACAACTCAGAACCTGCATTGCCCTACATCTTCGATGACTTAGAGGCCTAGCTGGGCCTGTCAGTCCTTACCTCTTTAAGACAATCGGAAGATGAGGATGACGAGTCGGACGAGGCTTTTGCCGATTGCATGGAAACCTTTGACGATCCGACTCCAGAGCCGAACAATTTGGTGGCAGCAATAATAGAGAAAGATCCAGCCACTTCCAACACTGAATCATATCAGATTGAGCCAGACTTCTTAGACGATCACACTATTCCTGAGCTCAAACCTTTACCCACAACATTAAAATACGCCTTCCTTGCGGGTCAGGACAAGAAATATCTGGTCATCATCAGTTCGCGATTGACCAAGGGGCAGGAATCTCGCTTGGTAGAGATCTGAAAAAAACCGCAAGGCGATAGGCTGGAGCATTTCCGATCTCCACGGGATAAATCCCGCTCTGTGTTCGCACCATATCTACTTGGAGAACGAAGCCAAACCCTCTCGTAAATTCCAACGTTGTTTGAATCCAAATTTACGAGAGGTCGTGAAGAAGGAGATAGAGAAATGGTGCAATGCGGGTTTCATTTACCCAATCTCCGACTCTAAATGGGTGGCCCCAATCCATGTTGTCCCAAAAAAGTCGGGAATTTAGACAACCACCAACGAGGACGGAGAAGAGATCGTGACGCGAGTGCCCACGTCGTGGCGCGTCTGTGTGGATTACAGATGCTTGTATGCCGCGACGAAGAAGGACCATTTTCCCCTACCGTTCATTGATCAGATCTTAGGGAGACTAGCGGGGAAAGAGTTCTTCTGTTTCTTGGATGGGTTCTCGGGCTACAATCAAGTAGCCATAGCTCCAGAGGACCAGGAAAAACCACATTCACATGCCCCTTTGGTACCTATGCTTTCAGGCGCATGCCCTTTGGGTTATGCAATGCTCCAGGTACTTTCCATAGGTGCATGATTGCTGTATTCGCCGAAATGGTCGATGAATTCCTGGAAGTCTTCATGGACGAGTTCTCAATCCACGGCGATTCCTTCGATTCCTGTCTTAGGAATCTGGACCGAGTCCTCAGACGATATTGTGAGGTTAATCTGGTGCTCTCCTGGGAGAAAAGTCACTTCATGGTGACGGAGGGCATTGTGTTGGGGCACGTCATCTCCAAAAGAGGAATGAAGGTTGACCCTGCCAAGGTGGATGTGATCAGACGGCTCCAGCCACCAACCAACGTCAAGCAGTTGCGGTCGTTCCTCAGGCATATCGGATTTTATCGAAGATTCATTAAGGATTTTTCTAAGATTGCCCGACCGCTAACTGAGCTTTTAGGCAAAGACATGGAGTTTGTTGTTGATCATAAATGTCTTGAGGCCTTTAAGATATTACAAGGAATGATTATGGACGCACCTATCCTACAAGCCCGAGATTGGTCTCTACCTTTTGAGATCATGACGGATGCCTCAGACTTTGCTGTTGGGGTTGTGTTAGGACAGAGAAGGGATGGCGTCCCGTTCGCAATTCACTATGCAAGCAAAGTGCTTGACACCGCTCAGCGTAACTATACAGTTACGGAAAAGGAAATGCTTGCGGTAGTGTTTGCCTTGGACAAGTTCATATCTCCCTTAATTGGATCCAAGGTAATTGTGTTCACTGACCACACAGCACTGCAATACCTGATGGACAAGAAGGACGCGAAGACGCGTCTTCTTCGATGAATTTTAATTATCCAGGTGTTTGATTTGGACATCCATGATAAACCTGGAAAGAAGAACGTAGTAGCCGATCATCTCTCATCTCGAAGAACTTAATACTTCCAAGGATTCACCAATTCGAGACCCCTTCCCTGACGAGTCAATTTTTGTTGTCGACTCAATCCCATGGTACGCCATTATCGTGAACTATCTTGTCTCCAAGAAGGTTCCCGAAGATTGACCCAAGAGCCACATCGACCGACTGAAGTCGGACGCTAGACATTACCATTGGGAGGATCCGATCCTTTTCTTTGAAGGACCGGATTGTGTCTGGAGACGATGTATTCCTCAGGAGGAATACCATAGTGTCCTTTCTTTATGCCACAACTTGGAGGCAGGAGGACACAACTACAGGAAGAGGACCGCATAGAAGGTACTTCAGTGTGGCTTTTACTGGCCTACTCTGTTTCGTGATGCCATCGCCTCTGTAAAGTCATGCCCAGTATGCCAGAGAATGGGAGGAACCGTTGGTTTCAAGGATGAGATACCGATGCAGCCTGTCATCACTTGTGATGTCTTTGACGCCTGGGGCATCGATTTCATGGGCCCATTCCCTGTTAGCCACGGGTTCAAGTATATCCTTCTTGCGGTGGATTATCTATCCAGATGGGTGGAGGCTATTCCGACCCGAGCCACAGACAGCATGACTGTCTGTAAATTCATCAGAGAACACATAATCTCTAGGTTAGGAATCCCCAAAATGATGATATCCGACGGGAGTAGCCACTTTGTGAATCGGGAGGTGAAGAAACTCCTGAAGGACTACGGCATCGAACACCGTGTCGCTAGCCCTTACCACCCATAGACCAATGGTATGGCTGAGGTATCGAATCGGGAGGTGAAAACTATATTGCAAAAGCTTGTCTGCCCAGACTGGAAGGACTGGTCTCAGATCTTGGATCAGGTCCTCTGGGCATATAGGACAGCTTACAAGACACCGTTAAGAACCTCCCCATTCCGAATGGTATTCGGAAAGCCGTGCCATTTACCCGCAGAGTTAGTGCACAAATCAGAATGGGCAATCAAGAAGGTCAACTGGAACACACACCTTGGGCAGAAGCAGAGAGAATTGGATCTGAATGAGCTTGTGGAAGTCAGAAACTGCATATATGACAACAGTTTGGTGGACAAGGACAAGGTGAAGCGTTGGCATGATAGATATATCAGACGAAAGACCTTTGTTCCTGGACAGAAGGTATGGTTGTTCAATGCTAGGCTGAAGATCTTCCAAGGCAAGTTATAGTCCAAGTGGACAGGCCCATTTATCATTCGTACGGTGCATGATAGTGGATGTGTCGAGATCTCAGATCTCGTAGATGGCGCACCGACATTCCTAGTGAATGGACAACTGTTGAAGCACTTCGTCGAATCCAATGAGCAGTTAGTCCATGTTGAGGAGATTGTATTCATGCGCGAGACAGAGTCAGCAGATACATCTCGAGCCGCGTATGAGACCTTGCAGCAGTGAGCTCCAGCCATCTGCAGCATCTCGAAAGATTCAGACCGACTCATTTGTATATATCATCGTTCTTGTACATCCTATCCTTTCTCCCCCACGACTCTAGTAACCCATCCCCACCTCATCGAATCACTATCTTGGACTATACCTAGGATGACCAGAACCTAAGTATAGGGGGGATGAGTCACCTGAGTCAGTTCACTGTACATTCTCCAGACCACATTGGTCCTCATACTCACTTCCGTCCTATACTTAGGCTGACCTGAGCCTAAGTATAGGGGGGACCGATGCCCGCATTGTATATTCGTCCACTTCTCTTCTTGACCTCGTCCGCCCCACTTTTTGACTTTCTTCTACACTTAGGCTGCCAGAGCCTATGTATAGGGGGGTCGGTCGATTTCTATACATTTTTTCTTCTCTTTAGCTCTCCTACGTTTAGCACGAGCTATGTCTTTTTCCTCGCTTTTCGTGCTCTGAGGACATAGCACACGCTAAGTATAGGGGGCATGTATATATTACATATATACTTTACCCATAGCTCGTACTTTTGCATATTTTTGTATATATTTTGCAATGATTACGGGTGGGTAAAAATTGAAAAAAAAAAGAAAAAATGTATACATATTGTATAACACTTATAAACTCTTGTAAATTGTTGTAACATAGGAGGTATACCAAAGCTTTGAAAAAAAAGAAAAAAAGAAAAAATGGAAATAAAAAAATAGGCTTCTTATTTACTCTTGCATATCATCTCTGCATCTAAAAAGAAAAGAAAAAGAGTCTTGCATTTTCATTCATCTTCATAGCATGACATCTGCATCTCATCTGCATATCTCGCATATGCAAAGTGAAAAGCTAGTGGGTTCTGAACCAAGTTATGAGTAGATATTGAGGATGGACTTGATTTGACCTTAATCGACCTAATTTTAGAAGAACCTTATAGGAACTGGAGTTAAGATTTCTCAGGTCAAGTGACTTAATTCTCTGAGTCCGCAAGTCTATGTTCACATGTCATCTTGATTAGTCTAAGTAGAATATCTCGTGCATACGCATGATTCTTATAGACAGTGACCTAACTTGGACAAGCACAATGCACGTAGCTCTTCATTGATGAGGTGGTGAGGAGGTAGATTCCTTTAGCTTGGAGTAGCACACGGGTGGAAACATCCGTCCTCCTCTAGGGAGGGTAGTGCATCTCAACCTAGTCTGGTAGTGTTGACGTCTAAGGACGGGATGCTGTGGGTTGCAATAATGCTTCAAAAGAGGGATAGTTTACTGGCTCAAGAGGAAAAACTCATGATGTACATGCTGCACCTTGTATGAGTTTAAAAAAAATGCAAAAACTCCAAAAAAATTAGACAGGTCCAAGTGAAAATAAAATACCTGTCGGAGTCTGTATATTAGCAAAGAGATGCAGCTCGATGACTTGGCTACACTGGTCAGGCATCCCAAGATAGATAGCTACACTGGCTACCATCCATTCTTTTCTCTACCCCCTCCTCATGAGTTGGTCGCACTTGAACTTAGAAGGGAATACCCTGCTCCTCGAGGAAAGAGCTACTGGACCGGGTTATTGAGTTACCTTGTTAGAGGAGGCTGGTTCCGAGTCATTTCTGATGTGGAGAGTTACATTTCACTTACACAGTACAAGTAAGAATCATAGTCATCAGAAATTTGCGTTTGAGGATTTGTTCTGACCTGACTATTGAGGAGTCTTGAATAGAAGACTTGTGGAACTTGAGGGCTGTTAGGTCTTAAGTTCATGTCCCAATAAGGTTCCGCCACACAATTACTCCAAAGGTTGAGTCAAGCTCCATTTTCAACTTTTGTTCATGACCTTGGTATGGAACTCAAAATCATTTAGTTGCTCGGGGACGAGCAAGGTTTAAGTATAGGGGGTTGATGAATCTGTGATTCATCACTCTAAAAGTTGAAAATAGAGTCTTGTTCCCGAGTAAATAGATGCATATTTCCCTTTATAATGCATAAATAGCATTCATACATGCATTCATAAATATGCATTTTAGCATTCTCATGTTGCATTAAATAAGAAGCCAAGATCACTTTAAAATATCAACTATTAAAATAACATCTCCCTTATAATATGTACACTTGTAGTTAATAATATAAGGAAGAAAGCCAAGATCTCCTTTTTAAAATATCCAATAAAGACCTAGAAGCTCTGATTCATAAAAAGCCCATAATTACCTTGTACCAACTCCAAAATAAGTCTACTCACTTTTAGAATAATACACATTAAAAGACCTTTAAAATGAGAATGATATCATCCAATTTGGAGCTCGTATGAAAAAGTTGGGTTTTTGGGCCTCTATGTATACTATATATGTGTATATTTGTACTTTTGTATTTTTGTATCATATTTGACCTCATCTCCGTGTTTGGTCAACATGAAACTTATAGATCTCATCAAGATCTACAACTTTCATGTTTTGAGTTTTTCCAAATTCAGCCTCCTTCTCTCTCTACACTCATTTCTTTTCTCAATCAATCACAGCTAGCCATGTGGCGCCCTCTGGTTGCGCCACGCGGCCCGCTCCCCTTGCCCTAGCCGCCCACGCCTCTGGACCGTTGGATTTCTCTTTGATTCCAATGGCCCAACGCACTCCACGTGCGCATTTCTTCCCCACCGTCAGATCATTTCCCCTCTTCCATCTCAACTGCTTGTGCGCGCCTCACTCCCATCACACCACGTGGCAACTCTTTGCACCACTCGATCAGCGCCTTCATCTCATCCCCACCATCTCAGCCGCCCGCTCGCGCTTCGCCCTTATCGCGCCACGTGTTGGCCTCTTGAAGCTCAGATCGCCTAGCCCTTGATCTAATCCTTGATGCTCCATGGCGCCTCGATCTGGGTTGTTGGATCAAGAGATCCAACGGCCGGGACCTCGTCTTCCACCTCCGGCGCCCCTCTCTCCCACGATCTCGAGCTTGCGCGAGGGGCTTGCCCCTTTCTATTTTCGGCCGCACTCCAGCCGCCCTCGCCGTTCGTCAACACCACCATGATCATCCCCACTCTTCCCTCATCCTCGCCATCCACCTCATGCCCCACGACTTCCACCAGAGTCACTCCATGATGCCCATGAACCTCACCTCGTCACCAGCTAACCCATCGACTTCATCCTATAAATCCTCGCCCTCCGGCCAACTTCACGCCCATCCGCCACTCCAGAGAGCTTCCTGGAGCTTAGAGCTTCCGTTTGGTGACAGCAATCGATTGATTCTTCGAGCGACGAAGGGTTTCTTCTCCGGCGAGATCCACGGCGAGCTCCGCCGTGCCGCAACCTCCCTCCGCGAAGCTCCTTGAGCTCAGGGCTTTACCAACCCTTAGAGCGACGACCTGGAACTCAAGAACGAGTTCCAATCCCCAGGTAACCTCCTCCATCTTCCCCGATCTCTTCTTGATTTTTCTTTTACTTTTCTCCGATTTAATTCCACCTCCACCATGATCTTCTCGCCCCGCATTCACCTCTCCAAGCTCTGCGACGGAGTTATGATCTTTGCGCCATATTTCACACCCTCCGACGACACATTCCACCTCTCATCGACTCCAGCTCCGCCACCTGGGCAGAGCACCATCGCCAGACATCTCTTCACATCGCCTTAGGCCTTGCCGTCCACCCTTCACATCTCCACGCACCATCTCATGCTTCGGCTATACTCCTAACCCTTGCAGGTGCCATCTCGTTCATTGGTCAGAAGCTCACCAGAGTCCCCATCGAGCTTCATCGCCAGAGAGCTCCGACGCACCTCCTTCACTCCTGGGACCACTGGACGCATCGCTGTGCATCTTCCAAGCTACTTCAGAGTGGCCATCGAGCGTAATCGATGACTGGAGGATCGGGCAGAGCCAAGCCTGCTTCGCCGGAGCCCCGCCAACTCCTCCGCAGGTGGCAGAGGACCGTTGAGGAAGAAGCTCCAGCCACCTTTGATCATCTTGATCAAACGATCAAGTTCACGCCACGTCTCCCACGACCGGAGAAGCACATCACCGTTGGATCGATCAGTGATCCAACGGTCCCCAGCCAGCCACGTCGCCTCCTTCCTCGGTTTCCAGGCGCCGTTGGATCTCTCTTTGATCCTACGATCAGCATCCAGCCACGTCACCCTCATTATCGATCCCCTGGCACCGTTGGATCGATCCATATCCGACAGTCTCTGATCACGCCACGCGCCAACGACGACAGCCGTTGGATCAACATAGATCCAGCGGTTCCCATCGTGCCACGTCAACGGGTCCGAGCCTCTTCCCCGACCTCTAGGCATGGACCACCAGAAGCTACTCCGAGCCTCAGCCGAACCTCCAGGGCGCCCGAGACTCGTACTGAGCCGCCTATGTCACCCGAGCCTAAGGCGCCCCACGTGAGAAGCACGTGCGTCTGGGTAAATTGCACGGAAGCCCCTGGAACTTTCAGAAATTATAATCCAGTCCCTGTGAAGCACCCCCACGTGAGGAGCATGTGCAGCCGTGGAGAAATTGCATTCCACCCCCAGCATTATAGGTAATTGCATACAAGTCCCTGTCAGCATATTTATTTTTATGTAATTTTTATTCTCTGTATTGCAGTTACACCCTTGTCTTTGCATGCATATGTAGGTGTCATCTTGCATCATTTTTAAATTCCAAAAATTGCATGTTGTAGTGTAACTTGTCCTTTATCTGTTGTGACACTTGTCATATTTTGTGGTATCAGTAGAATTTTAAATTAATTAATTGGTTTATTTCTGTGATATTTGGGCCAACTGGACCTTTTAATTAATAGTTAATTCTCTGTAACCCCAAAAATTCCCAAAAAATCATAGTAGCTTTAGGATAATTAACTTAACATGCATAAAAATTTGATCTCATTTGCATGCATTTCGAGGCCTACATAAATTAATTGGTGATTTCCTTAGTTTATTTTTAATAGGTCTATTTCACATTAAAATTAAGGTTTGACAATTTTCCTAGATTCTTCATCATTACATCTATATAGGATAATTTTATTTCCCGAAAATTTTGTGATTTGTTATTTATTAAAATTAAATTAGTGAAAATCACCCTGCATTCATTTTAAATTCACAGTAAATTCATTTAGTGTCGAAAAATTCCAAAAAATTAGAGTAGCTTAATTTCACCATATTTCATCATCTGGCCAATTTTCATAAGTTTTTGAACTTCATTTGATACCTTAACTGATTTAACTTTAACTTGGCTTGATTGTTGCATGTGTCTTGCATAAAAAATAGAAAAAGGACCAAAAAAATATTCCTCCAAAATTACACACATGGACTTTGCTAAAATTTACCTAAGGAGAAAGATGCCTCCCTGAGTTCGACCTTGGACTTCACCAAGTAAAAAAAATTTTTGCCACTCAAAATTGACTTGATTAAATTAAAAAGTGGTTTTTGATATACCCTCTCCTTATCCGACTGCAACGAAAAATATAAATTAATTTGGACATTAATTTGACTGAATTAACTAGGGTTGCGGGAGGATTATCAATGGGGAGAAAGACCAAGAGCCGTAGAGTTAAGCGGTTGCCTAGTGTTGAATGTGAAATCAAAGACACTATCTTTTCCCATACAAGAATCGATGATGACTCTCCAATAAATATTCTCCCGACCTCTGTGTTTGACAAGCTCAAACTCAGGCCAATCAGAAAGTCAAGAGAGATAGTTCAGCTGGCTGATAGATCTATCAAACAGTCGAGAGGAAATATTTCATTCATCATTACTTTCTAAGGTGCTCTACTCCTAGTAGACTTTACAGTCACTGACATTGAGCACCGAGGAGAGTTCTCCTAGTCTCCCATTATTCTCGGGAAGCCGCTCTTAGCTTTGGCTAAGGCGACTATAGATTGCCAGACTCGGGAAATAGATTGTACAGTATTGGGAGTGCTCCGACCTCACCCATTCTTTGATACACTTTACTCTAAGGTGACCTGCATATTCGCAGATAGTCGTTACCACCGAGAGATAGATGAGTCACGTGTCTCTACTAGACTTGAGTTATCTACTGTCTGGACGATCGTTGGTTCAGAGACTCCCCACACCTCCACTTCACCAACTGCTTGCACCACCACCATGACAACTTCTAAGGAGGACTCACAACCTGAAGCTGTCATTGAGTCGGACAAGATTTTTGCTGATTGTCTTGACCATTTTGATGATCTGACATAAGAGACCAATAATGCCAAGCCAACTGAGATCACTAGCACCTTCCCAAGATGTGCGCTGATCTTGTAGGAATTATACAATCTATATGGTGACTCATCTGATGAGGACCCATGGTCAGCACTGCACCACATCACAGACCTTCAAAGGAAACAACTAAGAATAAATTGACCTCACACAAAAATACGGTTGCTCCCTCCTCTAGCCGGTTATCTAGTAAGAGGAAGTCGAGAAATGATTCCTTGAGGAGTTCCCCCGAACCCCTCAAGGCGCATCAATCTCCACTCCCTCTCAATGATTCAGGTTCTAGAAAACCGACTAAGAAAGTCTCCTTCAACATCCAGGGAAGGAATTTTCTGAGGAGTCCTCATCAGGTCCGGATAAGGTGATTTAAATGAGTGAGCTCAGTTCGACTGTTTTCAAGCATTATCTAATCAAGCAGCCGTGTGTCGACCCACATTGGACGATCCCTTCACCTCACTACTATTCATCTGCTGATGATTCCGACAGCAACACACTTATATATTCCTCACCTCCTCGTTCACGCAAGAAGTTTCATTACAAACCTTCTTGACCTCTATATATTCTCTAGATCTCATCGGTTCTCACACTCAATTCTGTCCTATATTTAGGTTGACCAAAGCCTAAGTATAGGGGGTACCGATGCCCACTCTGTATATATACTCATACATTTCTCCTCTTGTCCTCGTCTGGCCCATTTTTTATCTTCTTCTACACTTAGGCTGCCAAAGACTAAGTATAGGGGGGCAGGACGACTTCTATACAATTTTACTATTTTAGCTTTCTTACACTTAGCACGAGCTATGTCTTTTTCGTCACTTCCCATGCTCTGAGGACATAACACACGCTGAGTATAGGGTGGCATGTATATATTACATATATACTTTACCCATAGCTCATACTTTCACGTATTTTTACGTATTTTTGTGTAGTTAAGCAATAATTACGGGATGGGTAAAATCTGAAATTTTTTGTAAAATACATGTATATTTGTAATACTTATAAAACTCTTAAAAAATTGTTGTAAAATAGGAGGTAAACCAAATTTTTGAAAAAAAAAACAAAAAACAAAAACAAAAACAAACTAAAAAATGATGAAAATAAAGGCTTCTTATTTACTCTTGCATATCATCCTTGCATTTCAAAAAAAAAATTTGTGTGTCTTGCATCTATATAGCATGTCATCATCATCTCATATGTATATCTAGCATATGCGAAGTGAAAAGTTAGTGGGTTCTGAACCAAGTTGTGAATAAATGTGAAGGACAGATTTGATTTGACCTTAATCTACCTAATTCAGAGGAACCTTATAGGAAGCGGAGTTAGGATTTTTTTGGTTGAGCGACTTAATTATTTATGTCCGCAAGTCTATGTTTACATGTCATCTTGATTGGTCTAAGTAGAATATTTCATACAAACGCATGATTCTTTTAGACAGTGACCTAACTTGGACAAGCACCATGCACGTAGCTCTTCATTGATGAGGTGGTGAGGAGGTAGAATCCTTTGGCTTGGAGTAGCACACAGGTGGAAACATCCTTCCTCATCTAGGGAGGGTAATGCATCTCAACCTAGTCTGGTGGTGTTGAAGTCTAAGGACAGGATGCTATGGGTTCCAATAAAGATTCAAAAGAGGAATAGTCTACTGGCTCAAGAGGAAAAACTCCTGGTGTACATGCTGCACCTTGTATATAGTTCAAAGAAAAAAAAGAGAAAAAAAAGAAAAGAGAGAACTCCCAAAAAATGGACAGGCTTGATTGAAAATAAAATGCATTTCAGAGTCCGTATATTTGCAAGGCATATACTTCAAAGCCTCATACCATGGAAGCCTGTAGCTGGATGACTTGGCTACACTGGTCAAGCATCCAAGGATAGGTAGCTACACTGGCTACCGTCCATTCTTCTCTCCACCCCCTTTTCTTGATCCGGTTGCACTTGAACTTAGAAGGGAATACCCCGCTCCTCGAGGAAAGAGTTACTAGACAAGGGAAGTAGTTACCTTGTTAGAGGAGGTTGTTTCTTTTCCATTTCCTATGTGGAGAGTTATATTTAACTTACACGGTACAAGTAAGATTCATAGTGATCGGAAATTTGTGTACGAGGATTTGTTCTGACCTGACTGTTGAGGCATCTTGAATGGAAGACTTATAGAACTAAAAGTCGGCTATGTCTTAAATTCAGATCCCAGTAAGTTTCTACCACACAATCAATCCAAAGGTCGAGTCAAGCTCCATTTTCACCTTTTGTTCATGACCTTGGTATGGAACCCAAAATCATTTCACTTTTGCATTTCATTTTAGTTGCTCAGGGACGAGCAAGGTTTAAGTATAGGGGGTTGATGAATCTGTGATTTATCACTCTAAAAGTTTAAAATGGAGCTTTGTTCCCGATTAATTAGCTGCATATTTCTACATATATTGCATAATTAGTATTCATGCATGCATAAATAATATCTGAATTTTAGCATTCATATTTGCATTAAATAAGAAGCCCAAATCACTTGTAAATATTCACTTGTATATTAGACAAAATACCATATTTGTATCTATTTTATATTAATTCCAAATCCAATAAAATCAACTCTATAGTGTAAATATTACTAACACTAATAAAGAAAAATATCAAAAAAAATACTAACTTGTAAAACTGACCAATAACACCCAAGTCCAAGTTTGAGACCAATAACCTTAAAATGCGCATATCTATATCATACAGTCTCCGATTTAGGTCTACTCACTTAGAAAGTAATATACATTCAATGACCTTCAAAACAAGACCAATTTCATTAAAATCGAAGATCATATGTGAAACTTGGGTTTTGGGCCTCTATTGTATATTATACATATTGAGAAAAATGCCCTTGTATTTTATCCTTTTATTTACTTATTTATTAAAAAATAGATTAAGTTTTAAATATTACTTTCATATTTTCTCTATTTTTATTTTGATTTTCCTCTTATTTAAAAATGACAAAAAAATTGCAAAAGATAAAAATGTGGTATTTTATACATATAAGATACACCATAAAAACACTTTGTACATATGAATTCTTTTAATTTTTATCCTTCATGAAAGTTGTAGATCGTCGAGACGAGCAACTTTTGTGTTCAGCACTTTTTGATTTAAACCCTTTTGTTATTTCTTTTTTATTTTTCTTCACATTTAATTTTTGAATTTTTCAGGAGCAACACGTGGCGGCTCCTAGAGCCGCCACATGTCACCCAATTTTTTATATTTATTAATTTCGTATTTTATTTTATTATTTATTTTATTTATTTGATTTATCATTTTATCTAATTTTATTTATTTATTTTCTTTTATTTACTTTCTCTTCTTTATTTTTAGTAGCCTACTTATTTAATTTATTTATTTTTTTATTTTCCACCCTTTTTACTTCTTCTCCCTCTGCTTGTTCCCCACTCCAAGCCATTAACTCCCCACTCCTCCACATTATCCACCACTTTTCTAACTTCCCCCTCTCCTCCTTTTTGTTCTCATCTCCTCCTCCATTTTCAGCATCTGCCATTCTACGAGTGAGAGAGTTTCGAGCCCAGTTTAAGCCGTGAGGTGACAACTCCTCCTTAGACGTTGAGCAACAACAAACTGCAGGTGAGATCCGCAGTTAGTCTTCGCGTAGTGAGATGCCAGTCAAGCTCACATAGATCTCTGATTTTTTATTGCCAAATCGGATCGAGGCCACGACGATAGGAGGCCACACACCATAGCTCCTCCAAAACCTGACGAATCTATGGTAAGATTCCTTCATTTTCCTTATTACAGTATTTATCTAACATTATTTTTTTATCTTTTTCATTGTCATCCCAATTTCATCATCACATTTTGTACCATTAAATCTACCACCACCACTACTGTAATCACATCACTACCATCATAAATCATCATCACCACATTTCATTTCATTTTTACATTTTTTCTGTTAAAAAAATGCAAAAAAAGTAAAAAAAAGACAGGCAGGCTCTCCTCGCCGGACCCCTCAGCGCCAACTTCTGTCCATGAACCAGCGCGTCGCCCTCCAGTAGCGGCGCCGCCCTCCAGCGGCGGTGTCGCTAGTGAGCCAGGCCCTCCAGCAGACCCCACGACAGTCCTCCAGCCCGCCACTAGTTGCTTGCAGATAGCAGGACCACCCTCCACCTACACCTCTGCACCCATGTACACCACCCCGCGTGGTGCTCTGTCAGCCACCAACCACGTCGCAGCTGTCGACCGCTAGCCCCTACACCAAACCACCTCCAGCCATCATCTCCGCCCGCGGCCCCCTACTGCCGGCCATCTCCTCTAGGCGCGGCTCCTCTACCTACCGGCCTTGCTCCCGCCTACGCCCTCGCAACTCCAGGCAGCTGGTCCCAACCGTGCCCGCAACATCTTTCACCAGTCCCGCCGCGATTGCGAGCCCTCGCGTCGCCCCGAACCTTCTTTCCTCCGTGCATGGCCGCTTGGCGCTCCATCCACGACCACGCCGGCCCACGCTCCCTGTGTAGGCTCCACCGCTCGCCACAGTACCGCTGCCCTCTCGACCGTCATGCCTCCTCCAGATGTGGCTGCTCCATCATCGCTGATCTACAGCCCCCGCGACGCCCGCCGTCGTGCACACGGGCGAGGAGGGTCGTCGCCCTAACCGCCTCTGCCGCTTACGATCGCACTGCCCCAGCCATACCCATGCATCTCCTCATGATCGTGCCTTAGATGTGGGTGTGAGAAGGTCCTTTTATTTATTTTTATTTTTTTTAATAAAATAGCATACTCAGCCTGTTAATTTTATTTAACTTCAAAACTGTACCTATGCACATTTCAAGTTGTTTATTTCATTTATGTATCGTAAAGATAACCCTGCATTTATGCTTGAATTTGGACATTTATTTTGCATTATTTATTTTACTTAAAAATAGTATCTTGATGAGAATTTAATTCTGTACATTTTGGATATTTAATTATAAATTTTGAGCATTGGGTAATTAGATAAAATTACTTTGGCCTATCTTTGCATATTTTACCCATTTTGTGGCATGCAATTCATATTTTATTAAATATTGTTCCAAAAATTGTGAAATAAATGTGGATGATGCCTTTAAGTGCTATTTAATTTCTACCCAAATTGCATCTAAATTGGAGTTGTATTTTGCATAAAATAAATTGTTTAGTCACTTTACTAATTGATTTTTAATTAAATCCATGATTATTAATTTTGCGAAATTTCAAGTCTCCTGGATTGCTCATTAAAACATATTTTTGAGATAAATCGCTCTCTAGAATATTTAATTTCATGAATTAATTAGGAATTAAATACTAAAAATCATTGTGTTCTCAATACAAAATTCATAAAAATTCATAAAGCGTTAAAAATTCCAAAAAAAAATAATGTAGCTTCATTTCATCATGTTTAACTTCCAGTAAAGTTTTCATAATTTTGTAATCAGTTTGCATAAAAATTATATAAAAACCTCAAAAAAGTTTGGATTTTTCATTTGTGCATTTTAAATCCAAAAATTCCAAAAAAAATACATTTTGCATTCATAGTTGGATTAGGTTTGTAGGAAAATTATAACTTGGCTAATTTGATTAATTTGACATTAAAATCAATTTAGCTAAGTTGCTCATTTTCTTAATAACCTAATTCATATGCATTTGTACATCTGCACTTTTATCACATAAAAAAATTACAAAAAAATCCCGCTTGGAAAACCTTGAGCTAATTCGTCTAATTTGATCCATAGTTGTTCCTTTGCCTCCTTGAGTCGACCCTGGGGCTTGCCTAGGTAAAAAACATAAAACCACACATTAATTAATTCATCGATTCTTCTATCTGTGCAGCTAACTGTGCAATTAATTTTTGATCGATTCAAATTTATCTGACTACAATGAGATCATTAATTCGATAATATTAAAAGGATGAATTTTGGTTCAATCAATCGGTGAGTTGGTGTGCATATAAGGGCATATGAGTGATATGATCTCTCAAAGGGATCATACAGGTTCAATTCTGAACCGGAAGACTTGAGCTCACTCATGATGTATTGGGATCGATCAAATTCTATGCATGGTTGTTATGCTTTAGAAGCATGACACGAATTTGAAGGTATGATATATGCTTTTGGAAAGCATATGATAAATACCAAATCCAATGACCAAGATTGAGAAACTTGACGATGAAACCCTGAAGATCACGTTGTAAAATTGATCTATATCTTCGGGTTGATCACATGTCTTCAAGTATGCAGGATGTAAAGGTATTAGGAATACATGAGGTTGATGTGATCATAATTGATTGTATAACCATGACGCTTCCATTCCGAGGGAGTGATGAAACGGGTCTGGATTTTAGTGACTCCTCTCACTAGAGAAGTAATCTGATCTTAGTCCAAGTGTTGGACATTCATCTGAATCAGATTCAGATGTAATGAGAAGATTAGATTTGTGACCTTGATTAAATCAAGCATCCATGAGAGGTCTGTGAGATCTGTATTTGAGATGAGATCTCAATATCCAAGTCACTATATGTGGAACAATACAATCGCCATGTCCTTATCTCCAAGTATCTACGGAGAAAGCACATTATTCTTGAAAAAGTTCAAGAATAATTCCATAGTTGATTTATATCTAAGCATTGAGAAATTGATAATTAAATGTGATTTAATTATCATGAATAATGTAAATTTGATTCACATTATCTAAATGCATGAGAATGATCATCCAATGTAATTAAATGTGATTTAATTAATATGATGTGGATAATGTGGATAGCACTATCCAATTATCCGTGTATATTGTAAATATGATTTATAATATATATTAGAGAGAGACTTATGTGATTTATATTTGTTGATAAATTGTTAATGTGAATTGGATTCACATTGAATGATTAGTTGAAAATATATACATTTAGTTTTGGGTTGTGAATGAGATTCACATAATTTCAATGGCTTGGTTGATATTTTCCACAAGATAATTTGGAATTATTTCTGTGAAAAATTATTTACGACAAGAATCATAAGAGATGTCATTAGATAATTAGATCTCACGATATTTTGGGGAGATGGACCCATTCCTTCCAAGAGGAGTGGACGACTACAATTCTCCATGTGGAGAGGAGTTGCCGTCCCCTCTCTTTTAGGGACGGAAGTTGGTCTTCTCATTATCCTATCTCTAGACCAATGTGATTTAATTTGAGATTAATTATATTGATTTATCAATATAAGTTAATTTAAATTAAATCACTTAATGTTGTGATTTTACATCATCTTAGCCATTGAAAGAAACACAAATCAATCACATCCATTGATTGTGTGTTCTCCATGGATTAGGATCCATGAACTCCCAAAACCCTATATAAGAAAAGGCATACATTGCTCTTCGAGTTACACCATCTCGATGAAGTCTCTCTCTCTCTTCCTCTCATTCTCAAGCATACTCCATCCTTCTCTCTTTCAGTGGTCGTCCACTCTCATAAAGAGAAGGTCATCTTCGTCGTCATGCCCGCTCCGACAACTCTTGGATCTCTGTCTTCTTTGGTGCATGGCGCTCGTGAAGAAGGCGTTCGATCTCGTGAGACGAGATCAGGAGATCCATTGCTTGGATCAACAACTAGGATTGCGAGAAGCACGCGACTCATCCCCGCGCTCGCAAGCATCTCCTCTGATGGATTGGACTTGAGACAGGAGGTCTCTTCGCTTAGAGGCTCGATCGCAACCATGCTCCAAGAGCTATTCATGTATCTTGTATGTGGTTAGATTAAATGATTTGAGAGATGTTCTTGGATCATGTGGTTTCATCCTAGAAAAATTTTTAAATTCTGTTGCACTGAGCAACTAGTGCGACTAGTTGCTCTTCATCGTATACGATACAATGCACACGCTTCCATGATGCACTTGAGTATAATCCCATATCCTTCAAGTTGTATCAGATCTAGGTTGGAGGTTTTGGTTTCGATCCCTAAACCTAGAAAGATTTGCGCTCTTGAGGGTTCGTGAAAATTTTATCGCATTTCCATTTTCGCAACCCTGTTTTGTGATGAATTTTGGCACTTTTTACAATGTTTAAACGTGAATCTATCACATGGATAATGTTACCCATTAAATAAGGAAACCATGAAACTTGAGTTTGCGTAATTTGGATTCAGTTTGCTCACGTTATGATCCTTTTAGTGACCATATATCCACTATTTCGGGGATAACGAATAATGACGTAATTAAGTACTGTTTTAAAATGCTTGAAAATGCATGCTTATCGCATGGTTTCTGTTTTAAATCAAATTATCAATCTCTGGAAATTGACTTTCTTAATTTGGATTTAAAATGAAAAAGATATGCTAATTTTAGTTAGTGAGGGTCACTGCTCGAAATTGCATGTTTTTATCAAAAACCTTGTGATTGTCATTTAAGAAACTTGTGAAATTAATAGTTAATTTCCTGGAATAATTTTGGATAATATTTGGGAAATATTTTAATAATAATTGTTCCCTTAGATGACATTGCCTCAACCAATAAATGATTAGATTTGATATAGATTACCAATTGGTTACTTGACACTTTCAACAAACATGCTACTTGAATAGGTTTGGGAATTTGTCTAGCAAATTTCCTTATAATCAAAATGGTTTTGATTATTACTATATGGTATAATCTCAGTTGAAAAACGGATGATCATCTCAAGTACACAATGATCGATTTGGCATTATCCTTTCCTGAGATATATATGGTGTCTAGTCGGGGAGCGTTGGGGTAGCAGGGTTGCACCTTGTGCGGTCTGTCCCACTCCCATCGGTACTGGCCATGACAACGAGTAGGGACTCGATAAATCTGGAAAAATCATGGTGTATTTTCTAATTATGAAATTTCGAATTAACACGTACTTTGAGATAATACCATATTTTTCAAGTAACAATCATGTTTGTTGATTGAGTTGGAAAGACAATTGATCTAATATGATTAAATTAATTATATCCAATTAAAAACACTCTATTATGAATAGATGTGTTTTTCTCTTTGAAGAATTAATTATATGAATATGATTCATGATAATTAATTAAAATTTGAATAAGAGGTGGCACATCACATAAATGACATCTATGGTCTCCCGTCAAGGCGAAGGGTTCCATCACAAGATATTATATGTAGGAGACACATGTTCGAAGTGACAGCTCTTGCATACAATCCATTTGGATCAGACTCTTCGCTTCTCGAAAGAGTAAGGACGTATGCATAATGACCCCAATATCGGGTCCTCATATTATTGGGGCAATATTGGATTACGCATAGAGAGTTGTATTCCTGTTGATGGTTGGTTCAATTAACAACGGGTCAACATCACCTTAGGGGTGGTGGGCCCAGGTGTTAAAGACCGAATTGGGAAATGCACGTTGTACTTGCAAGGAAGAATGTGTTCCCGCTTCTCTTTATTGGAGTTATTGGTTCTCATATTATTGGTAAGTATATCTCTTACTTTGAAAGTAATCAAGGGAATGGACTTTCAAAGTTGACGAAGCAAGACTAATTTGATTAAAAATACCTTAATCAAAGATGTGTAATTGAATATATAATTATTTATATGTTCTAATATAGTGCATTCTTAATTTCATAATATGAAGTCCATGAACCCACTTAGCAAGCTTCTGGAGGTCAATCAACTGACCGGACCAAAATTATTCGGATTGAATCAGAAATTTGGATCTTGTCCTTTCTGCTGAGCACATCTACTATGTGCTATCAAAGGACAAGTACACAAACCCTAAAACTCGGGATGAAATCTCTTTTAATGATAAATACGATGATCATCATAATATGGTAAGATGTTATATTCTGGGTTCATTATCGTATGTGCTTCAGAAGGAGCATGTGGAAATGAGCACTTGCCAAGAGGTCATGCTGAATCTAAAAGATATGTTCGGTGTCGTGAACCACACACATCATTATAATATAATGACAGAACTTTTTCGCTGCAAGATGCAGGAAGAGACCTCTGTCAGAGAACATGTGCTCAAAATGATTCGGTATCTCTGAGCTGGAAACCCTGGGAGCTGACATGGACGTAGACATGCAAGCTGACTTCATTCTGCTGTCGCTCTATAAGTCTTTCAACAACTTTGTGGTTACATACCACATGAGCAAAGTTGATTTTAGTAATGCTAGCCTATTAGCTGCATTAAAGTCCGTTGAGGACGTAATGAGAAGGATAGCCCCTCTGACAGTGAAATGGTTGCACAAGTCAAAGGAAAGTGCGGTCGGAAGCATGATTCTTGGAAGGGCCTGACCCAGAAGAGAAAGAAGAAGAGACAAGGAGTTGGCTCATTTACCAATGCATCCACTCTGATAGCATTAAAGAAAAATGATGTATGTCATCACTGCAAGAAGCCGGGGCACTGGAAGCGCAATTGTACGGATTACCTGAAGTCGGTCGACAAAGGTAAATCCCTAGCAGGTATGAAATCTACTTTCATCATTGAAACTAATTTTCTCATTAGATGAGAAGGAAGTTGGATTATAGATTTTGGTGCTTCTGTTCATGTATGCAATTTGTTGCATTTGTTTCAAGAAAATAGGAGTCTTGATGAAGAGGAGATAGTCATCTAGATGGGATCTGATGCACGCATTGCAGGAGTCGCCGTTGAGACCTGCCTACTATCATTATCTAGTGGAAGAGTCCTAGTACTTAAAGTGTGTCTTTATGTACCTGAAGTCAGAAGGAATTTAATATCTGTATTTAAGCTTGTTAGAAGCGAATATTCATTCCTTTTCTCTAATAAAGTAGTCATAAGTCATTATGATAAATATATTGCGGATGGTGTTTTGATTCTGGTGGACTCTATGAATTGTGCATTGATGAACATATCATGAATGTTACTACCACTAAGAAAAATCCTAAGAGGTCCAGGGAGAATGGAAATCATTCGAACATGATTTGGCATCAAAGGCTTGGTCATTTATCTGTTGATAGGATCAATAGATTGATAAAGGATGTACCCTTAGATTTTATAAAGGTTCAACCTTTGCCTACCTGTGAACATTGTATTCGAGGAAAAATGACTAGGATGCCTTTTTGTAATAAGGTTACAAGATGCGAAGGTATTCTTGACCTTATACATACTGATGTATGTGGTCCTTTCAGTACGGCGATCTGAAATGGATATCGATATTACTTGACGTTTATTTATGACCATTCACGATATGGTTTTATTTTATTATTACATCATAAATCTGAAACCTTTGAAAAGTTCAAAGAGATCAAGGCTTTGGTTGAGAACCAAATCGATAGGAAGATTAAACGGATTCGATCAGACCGAGGCGGTGAGTACCTCTCAGATAAATTAAAGGAATACATTAAAGAGAATGGAATTGTCTCCAATCTCACTCCCCCTGGAACCCCCCAACTTATTGGTGTTGCTGAAAGACGCAACATGATCATCATGGATATGGTCCGTTCAGTGATGAGCAAAGCAGACTTACCACTTAGTATATGGGGATATGTAGTAGAGACTACAATATATATCCAAAACAAGATTCCTAGCAAATTTATGCCTAAGACTCCTCATGAGTTATGGTATGGAACCAAACCAAGTGTTTATCACTTGAGGGTTTGGGGTTGCTTGGTTCATGTTTAGAACATGGATGCAAGTAAGATAGAATCTCGCACTAGAGAGTGCTACTTCATTGGGTATGTTAAAGATGTAATTGCATATCAGCTTTATGACCCCGAGACCCAAAAGGTTTTCATGTCTAGTGATGTTAGATTTTTGGAGGATGACTTCCTTAAAGGTCAAGACAAAAATGAAGTAGAGGAACTCATAGAATTCCATGAGGATTCTGAGCTTCATGAACCATAAAATGAAGAGATAAATAAAGATTAAACACCCATACCTCTTCAAAGGAGTTCTAGGGTGGTTACTCCACCTGAAAGGTATGGATTCCATGTGTCAAGAGAGACTGATAGTGATCCTACTTCATTTGATGAAGCACGCGTGGATCATGACATGGATAGATGGATGCTAGCAATGAAGTTAGAAATTGACTCCATGCATAAGAATGGTGTATGGACCCTAGAGGATCCACCTGAAGGGGTAAAAGCTATAAGGTGTAAATGGATCTTCAAGAGGAAAAGG
Organism: Ottelia alismoides; assembly: GCA_037367405.1. NCBI lineage: Eukaryota > Viridiplantae > Streptophyta > Magnoliopsida > Alismatales > Hydrocharitaceae > Ottelia > Ottelia alismoides. The sequence continues at coordinate 370,081 of JAZKJV010008197.1, forward strand.
GGACCTGATGGGAAAGTAGAGACTTTCAAGGCACGGCTTGTAGCCAAAGGCTACATACAGAGAGAAGGAATCGACTATGATGAGACATTCTCTCATGTGGCTATTCTTAAGTCTATCAGGACACTGCTAGCTATAGCTGCATCTCTTGACTACAACATCTTGCAGATGGACGTCAAGACAACTTTCCTCAATGGATACCTCGAGGAGGATATCTATATGGAGCTGCCCCAGGGCTTCATAACTGAGGAAGGTAAAATATGCAAGCTGAAGAAATCCATCTATGAGCTCAAACAAGCTTCTTGTAGTTGGAACATCAAATTTGACAAAACCATAAACAGTTATGATTTTTTGCAGAATCCTGATGAACCTTGTGTGTACAAGAAGCCTAGTGGGAGCGCCATTGTGTTCATCGTGCTTTACATAGATGACATCCTTATCATTGGGAATGATACATGGATGATGACCAAATGTTAAGATTTGGCTATCTCATACCATTGAGATGAAAGATCTTGGAGAAACCTCTTACATCTTAGGCCTGAAGCTGTTCAGAAATCGAGAAAAGAGGATGCTGGGATTATCACAACATAGGTACATTTAGAAAATTCTTGAATGTTTATGTATGGATAGTTCTAAGAAAGGTTTCCTCCCCTTAAGTCATGGTATTCACTTGTCTAAAGGGATGGCTCCTCAAACTGTTGAGGAAAAGAAGGGCATAGCTGGATGCCCCTATGCATCAGCCGTAGGAAGCTTAATGTATGCCATGATGTATACTAGGCAAGATATCTGCCATGCAGTGAGAGTGGTAAGTTGTTACCATTCCTGCTATGTAGAGCAACACTGGAATACAATGAAGAACATTTTCAAGTATATGAGATGGATGCAAGATTACATCTTGGTCTATGGAGATGGTGATCTCCAAGTCTTGGGATATACAGATTCAGACTTCCAGTCAGATATTGATGATCGAAAGTCGACATCTGGGTTTGTATTCCCGTTGGACAGTGGTGTTGTGAGCTGGAGAAGCAAGAAGCAGGACACTACGGCAAATTCAACAACATAAGCTGAATACATTGTCGCATCGGATGCTGCAAAGGAGGCGGTGTGGTTGCGCAAGTTAATCCTGGAACTTGGTGTAGTTTCCTCTGATACTCCCATCCCATTACTCTGCGATAACTCGGGAGCCATTGCCCAGGAGATGGAACCCAGATGGCAACAAAAGAGCAAGCACGTGGAATGGAAATACCACATCATTCGGGAGATACAAAAGTGTGGTGACATCATCATCACCAAGGTGGCCTCTGTCGACAACGTTGCTGATCCCCTTACCAAACCTCTAACACAGAAGGTTTTTGACCAACATGTAATAAGTATGGATTAATTATTGTTCCTGAATGGTTCTGAGGGCTAGTAGGAGATTGTTAGCAATGTGAGCCCAAGGCGAACAATTCCAATAATAAATGTTATTGTAATGTTTGATTTATCAATAAAAGTTATTGATTTGTTTTCACTCCCTTTCTGAGATTAAGTGAATGAATGCTCTATAAGGTCCCTCTGTACAATTAGGGTAATGTACCATGGCCATCTTAATAAACATACAATTATTGATTCAGTAATAGAATCATAGAGGCTGGTGTTTGGATGAATATCTAAGGAGTTAGATTGAGGACTCATCAACACCGTCAAATGATTATTAAGAGATGATCTCCAGCCTTAGTAGGATATGGAAATCCTTTCTTATATAGGTTGACCTCTTGATGCAGGTCCTATGCATAGGAATAAAGATTCAGAGGTTTTTGATTGGTTAGGTCAAAGGGTAGACTTAACGAGATCGAGATAACCAAAGTCCTATGTCGAATACTGTCATGATATAGGCATGCTTCCTTTGATCGGAGATAGTTATATTGCTCTATGTCTGAGTATGTACATTTGGCAGACTAATAGGTTGATTACCTAACCAAGGTCTATACATCGATGAGCTGGTGTGCATGTAAGGGCATATGAGTGATATGATCTCTAAAAAGGATCATACAGGTTCAATTATGAACAGGAAGACATGAGCTCACTCATGAGGTATTGGGACCGATCAAATTCCATGCATGGTCGTCATTCTTTATAAGCATGACACTAATTTGAAGGTATGATATATGCTTTTGGAAAGCATATGATCAATGCCAAGTCCCAATGAACAAGATTGAGAAACTTGATGATGAAACCCTGAAGATGATAGTGTAAAATTGATCTATATCTTTGGGTTGATCACAGGTCTTCCAGTATTTAGGATGTATAGGCATTAGGAATACTAGAGGGTGATGTGATCATAATCTATTGTATAACCATGATGCTTCCATTCTGAGGGAGTAATGAAATAGGTCTGGATTTTAGTGACTCCTCTAAGTAGAAATGTAATCTGATCTTGGTCCAAGTATTGATCATTGTTCTGAATGAGATTCATATGCAACGAGAAGATTAGATTTGTGGCCTTGATTAAATTAAGCATCTATGAGAGGTCTGTGAGATCTAGATTTGATATGATATCTCAATATCCAAGTCACTATACGTGGAACAATACAATCGCCCTGTCCTTATCTCCAAGTATCTGCGGAGAAAGCGCATTATTCTTGAAAGAGTTCAATAATAATTCCATAGTTGAATTATATCTAAGCATTATGAAATGGATAATTAAATGTGAATTAATTATCATGAATAATGTGAATTTGATTCACATTATCTGAATGAGTGAGAATGATTATTCAATGTAATTAAATGTAATTTTATTAATGTGGATGTGGATAATGTGGACATATAGAACTATCCAATTATCCATATATATTACAAATACGATTTATAATATATATTAGAGAGAGACTTATGTGATTTATATTTGTTGATTAATTGTTATTGTGAATTGGATTTACATTGAATGATTAGTTGAAAATATAATTATATTTAGTTTTGGGTTGTGAATGAGATTCACATAATTTCAATGGCTTGGTTGATATTTTCCAAAAGATCATTGGAATTATTTTAGAGAAAAAATATTTACGACAAGAGTCATAGGAGATATCATGAGATAATGAGATCTCATGATATTTTGGGGAGATGGACCCATTCCTCCCAAGAGGAGTGGACGGCTACAAGTCTTCATGTGGAGAGGAGTAGTCGTCCCCTCTCTTTTAGGGAAGGAAGTTTGTCTTCTCATTATCCTATCTCTAGTCAAATGTGATTTAATTTGAGATTAATTATATTGATTTAGCAATATAAGTTAATTTAAATTAAATCACTTAATGTTGTGATCTTACAACAACATCTTAGCTATTGAAAGAAACATAAATCAATCTCATCCATTGATTGTATGTTCTCCATTGATTGGGATCCATGGACTCCCAAAACCCTATCTAAGAAGAGGCATGCCTTGCTCTTCGAGTTTCGCCATCTTGACGAAGTCTCTCTCTCTCTCTCTCTCTCTCTCTCTTCCTCTCATTCTCACGCATACTCCATCCCTTCTCTCTTTGAGTGGCCATCCACTCTCATAAAGAGAAGGTCATTTTCGTCGTCATGCCCGCTTCGATGACTCTTGGATCTCCATCTTCTTTGGTGCATGGCGCTCATGAAGAAGGCGTTCGATCTCGTGAGATGATATCAGGAGATCCATCGCTTGGATCAACAACTAGGATTGCGAGAAGCACGTGACTCATCCCTGCGCTCGCAAACGTCTCCTCTAACGGATCAGACTTGAGACAGGAGGTCGCTTCTATTAGAAGCTCGATCGCAACCATGCTCCAAGATGTATTCATGTATCTTGTATGTGGTTAGATGAAACGATCTGAAAAATGTTCATGGATCATGTCGTTTCAACGTAGAAAATTTTTTAAATTCCACTGCACCGAGCGACTAGTGCGACTAGTCGCTCTTCATCGTATACGATACGATGCACACACTTCCGTGATGTGCTTGAGGATAATCCTATATCCTTCAATCCAAAGCCCTGATTAAGCTACAGGAACCTATAATTCGCTTTTCAATCTAATCAAATATTAATTATTTGGATTTTAGACCATGTACCGTGAGACACTCCATATAACGCTTACATAATCTACTGTGGTGGGCACCAGCGAGTCTCCAAGACCTGACCATTGGTCTCTTTTCTAGATAGCCAACTCTTGTTCTTCAGTATAATAGCATATTTTATTTTAGGGCAATTTCATCAGCTTGCATTCCATATATATATAGGTTTCAATTATGCGTAGCATCATGCACGAAGAAATCTAGAGGCAAGGTAAGCATCTCTATCTGAGCATACATCATCGATTTATGCTTGCATTGCTTTTCCGACTCTCTCCCTCTGATTTTGACTACATAGGATTCTAAAGGAATTGATCCTTCATTAGAAATTGTGCATTTTTATTAAAAGTATAAAAAAGTGATAACCAATGAAATTAGGACTGCTAAATTTACTCGAACGTAAAATCAAAAAGATAAATCGTTGTCTTGGGGAGGGTAACCCCCTCATTGTATTTGCATTTTATTTTTGATATGTACACACTATGGATTACTGCTACAATCTCAGGACAAGCTACATGCTTGTACAACTTTGTGGAATTCACATAACTCTAAAATTGAAAAGATAAAAAGTCCAAACTCTCACGGTCATCACTGAGTTGAGTTAGTGAATTGAGGGGTTTTCGCTTGTTTATATTTGTGATTTTCTGTATGCATTCTCAATCTTCTTTGCGCATTTGTTCCTTTTTCTTGCATATCTTGACTTGACTTCCGCGCTCTCTTGATCACCTTCCTTTATTTCAGAGATACCTGACTGGAGTGATTTCTATCCGAACATCGCATATCCTTCTTCCTTTACAGCTAGTCCACCTCCATTTTATAAGATCTTCACTCATGACTTTTTTGCACATATCCACCTCATCCTCAGTTTCAGACTTCGTACTTTTACCCAACACCACCACCTTCACACTACCAACCATATCACCCACTTGAGTCTGAGCTGTTGGAGTCGCCTCTTATGGGCACCGTTCTTGAGTACATGACCCGGATGATGGAATAAATGAAATAGATATTGAATACCTCACTAGACTAAATAAGAGACACATCACCTCTTCACCACCTGATTTCATGGATTCATTTGAGGACACCTATGAGAGCTTGTAATCGCCCAAAAGATAAAAAATGAGAAAAAACTAAAAATAAAAAAAGCATTTGGGAGACACCGTGTCAAGTTATCTTGTGAGAGGGCACCTTTTCCAGAACCTATACACACACATACAACAGTTCCCACCTTTGACCCCAAAGATAATAATGTACAGACTGCTCTTAGTCATCCTTGTATAGTTGATGATTCTGATCTCCTCCATAGTATGGAGGAGATCCAAAATCTTAAAAAGTGTTGTCTGAACTAGAAGTGGTGGTAATTATTCATGAGATTATTGAGGTCCAACTTCGCCAGGCCGTGACCCAATTATCTACATCTAAACCCAAGAAAAGAAAGCAAAGAAGCATATCTGAGCAACATATTTTGGCCATGGCCAATTCCTATGCCATCACTCACCGTCCACATATTAAGAAAGGGATAATTGTTGCACCTCTCATTAGATGCACCATTTCTGACAATTCTTGTGATCATACTCTCCTTGACGGTGATGCTTTGATTAATATAATGCCCTTCTCATTAGTATAGTCTCTCGTCTTGGGCCTCTCAAGAAGATCATGATGATTTGTTAGTTTTTTGATGGATCAATAAAGAGGTCGAAGGGTATTCTAGAGAACACCATTATTCAGGTCCAGGGCATGAGCTCTACTATTGATTTTGTCATATTACCCATGGAGACCTCCACCCTTGTGCAACTTCCTCCAATCATCTTGGGATAACCTTTCCTCGCTTCAATTGAGTCGTTATTGATTATGGATTTAGAGAGATTCAGTTTTGTTCTGCTGATGAGAGCGTTGTTTTGATTACAACACCCACCACAGAACAAAGACTTGTATCTGATGAGAGTGTGCCAGTGTTAGACCATTCCAACACAACTCACGTGCCGTCCCACATGAGTTGGGCATTTTATATTTGACCCCTTGAGGGTTTTACATTCTGTTTGTAGTACTTAAAGTTAAAATATTAGTTGAACACTTTTGGGTATTTTGCATTTTAGATCATGATTTATATTTTAATTGCAACTATACCCTTATGAGTTAATCAATTTTTGTACTTGTTCTTTAATTTTTATGAATATCATGCATGCTCCAAAAATTATGAAAAATTAGATTTAAGTGCCTGCCAGCATACTTTTTCACATAAAATTTTGATTTGTACATTTTAGGCATTTTCCTATTTATTGAAAATCAAAATAGCACAATTTTCTCCTTATTAGAATTAAAAATAAAAATATAAAGCTGTATATAAAATTCCAAAAAATAATATTTGTTTATTTTTGTGCTTTATATATCTAAACCAAAATTCCTTAAAATAGAAAAAGAAAATCACTAAAAATTAAAAAGCTTCAAAATCCTTATAAAATATAAAGAAAATGATTTAAAAATCTAAAATATATTTTTTCTATCATTGAATTTTCTTTTTACTATGTATTATTAGTTAAACATATTTTTTGAAGATTTTGACTTTATTTAATATTTTTATATTCCAAGACAATTCAACGTATTTATTTAATCCATGTTTGGGATATTTTTTACATTAAAAATACCTAAAACTTTGCAAAACGTCCCCAGAAATCACAAAAATAGTAAAAAAATATATATAATACAAAAAAACGGTTACTTCAATAATTTTTGGTTATATTTAGTTTATTTGTAATTATATATTATATATCTTTATATTGTTCTATATATATTATATTAAAAAGGAAAAAAATTAAAATTAGAAAATATAAAAAGAAAATAAAAACATATACAACTAAAAAAGAAAAAAAATATATAAATTAAAATATGTAATTAAAAACACACACAAAAATACAAATTAAAAAATAAAAGGAAAGGAGAATTTCTGCATTCACTTGCACAATCTATCATGTTTGCTCTATGTGCTCGACACTCTACACATACTTGCACCTATACACACATTTTATAGAGTTATAATAAATTTTAACTCCACACTTTATTTCCATTACAAAATATATATTATGGGTTAATTGTTGTCTGATTTGATTTTCGTGAGCGGTCACTACAACGATGTTAATTGTGTTTGATTAGCCGACCCTCGCAAAAGTTGTTTCGACATCTATATATGTGAAAATTGGGGTTACACAGGGGTCATCCAAGGGGCATCCCCCATCCAATTTTTTGGTGATTTTTTTTTTCAAAAATACCATCATGTATTTCCATCACTATATCCCTTTAATATTTCATTCCAATTTCATCAGAAATAGAGACTACTATATCCTACATCTAGAACATGTAATTTTAGTGGTCTTAGAATTGATGTAATCGACTAGTTCTAGTTGGAAGGTATAGAAATATCTATTTCCGATGAAATTAGAATAACATACTAAGGGATATAGTAATGAAGATGCATGTCGATATTTTTGAAAAAAATAAAAACATTCGTAGAAAATGAGGCGAGGGCAACCTCACTAAACCCTATATATAGGGTTCAATGGGTTTGCTTCTTGGAGAGCTAACATGCACTACAAAAAAGACGGGATCGACGTGCACATGATGGCTCGTAATGTGCACGCCTAATGACTAGGCAACCACATGTGCTCGTTCACTGCGTGTTCGCCGATACGAGAGTCACCCTGGTAGGTGGGCGAGCACATGGGGACGCTATGTCCTCGCCTGCTAGTTGGCGTGCACATATGTGCTCGCCGAAATGATCACCCCTATAAAAAAGGGCGATCATTTATGGAGCCTTTGGCGAGCACATGTGCTCGCCCAAACTGATGTGCAAAAAAAAATTATACAGGTTCGGTGGGGTTTTGACGCCCCGTCGGACCTGTATAGCCTGCCAATAAAAGACTGCAGGTGCTTAATAGAGTCGATAAGTGTATATATAGTATACCAGTTCGTCAACTAAATTAACTAGCATTGACAAGTCGAACTCACACAATATACATGAACTTAGAAACTAAACATTCATATTTAACATCTAAATACTACAAATATATGTTCGAAGCAACAACGACAAGTAAAATTACAACAAATTATACTATCAAAGTTCATATAAATTGAAAGAAGTGCTAAAAGCACAACACCAACAGAAGCCAATAGAAACAAAACGTTACTTCTTCATTGATCTAAAAATTTTAGATAATAAACCTTGCTTTGTTTTCTTTTTTTTCCTTCTCCTTCTCTTTAAACCTAGCATACATGCATGCCTCTTCTTCAGGGTCGTTCTCCTCCTCCTTTTCATCATCCGATTCAATCTCCTCAAGTTGAGATGCACGTCCTTGTGACATGTATTATATATGGAGGATATATACCTGTTACTTGCATTTTGTAGATATAGAAATATAAAATTATTACTCATTCTAAGTAGAATACTTACATGTACGCCGTGAAATCTTCTTGGAGCTTTGTCACCTGCTCCATCATCATCGCCATCTGTGACTCCATTGACAATGATGATTGGGATGAATGTGGTTGTGTATACGACCGCTGGGAGTACGCAGAATAGGAATGACGATGTTCCTCCACATAATATGGAGGAATACCACCAAGCGGCTGCTTCCTGTTGGCCACAACGTCCCTCTCCTCCAACACCTTATAAGATTTTCATTGTCTAATATGAAATTATATATAAAAATTTAATATAGTAAGTTAATATTTATTTATACCTGCATCCAGACTATTTTATCAAATGGTGGTTTCTCTACAGTTGGATCACCACCCCATTTTTCTACAGATAGTGCGAAATAACGATCCTGAAATACAAAATGAAATATAGAAAAATGAGTTATAATATATCTTTCAATTGCAAATAAATTAAAAGACTTACCAACAATTCTCCTGCTTCAGGAGTGGATTATTGCGACTCTCCTTCTTTCCCACTCATGTGGGACCTAGACCACCACTCTTGAAAAGAGGGTTCTCTTTCCAACCTAGCCGCTTAAGTTTTTTTTAAGTTGTAATGACAACATTGCATTATATTAAAGTAGATCTGAAAAATTAAATTTTATATTGTAGTACCATCTCCGCTCTAATCTGATTAAGGCTTTTAGAGCCACTTGCCAATTTAATCCTTTGTTTTTGGTGGTTTGTCCCTCCCGCCGTGGATCTCCTTCCAAACTCCGCCCACAACAAATGCATCACAGAAACCCACCCATCTGCAAGGAATATGTTATGAATATTGATTACTTTAAAAAAATATACGATAAATTAATTAAGAAATACAATACCTATCCTCCGTACATCATGCTGGCGGGAACCTCTTCATCTCCTCAAAATTCATCTCCTTGAATCCTGTCTTCGCATGTGAGTCTCTCCTTGCCTTGAAAAATGTATCGCTCATTCTCTTCTGTGCCAAACGAATAAAGGCTCGACGATAAGCCTCCTTCCCCAGACATGGAACAAGGCGATACCTACTGTGAAAATTACAATAAAATAGAAGAAAACTTGACAAAAAAGTGCTATATCACTTCAAAGAAATTATTCTTACCAAAAACATCTCAAACAGACTCTCCTATTCTGTAGCAGGGATGCAACACCATCTAAATTGCATGCTAGTCAAGTGTGTCTTGATTATGGTGGTTATCTCCTTTGCCACCCTGTTGCTATTTAAAAAATTCCTGCATTTGATAACATTTGTAAACATTATACAATTTAAATATTTAGTAAAATTAAAATAACAAAATTTATTTAAATCTTACCTCCCATCTGCCGTAACCTCCAACAATGGGTAGGATGCCGAAGTCTATCCAGCTCCAGTAGGTAAAGGCACTGAGGTGCTCGGACATCCAGAAGAAGGAGAATCAGAACCCATCGATGTCCGTGCAAGTATCGGGACCGGGACCGGGAATCCACCAGGAGCGGCTGAGGTAGATGGCTCTCCATAGCCGCCTTCATAAAAGGGTGGAGGAGGATAACCAAGAGACTCGTAGTAGGCTATGACCCATCGGACCTCGTCGGACTGTGAATCTAAAACATCATTTGCGGTGGCCTGCCTACTAGACGAAGGTGTGTCTGAGGAAGTTGGATGATTGGTCGATGCAATCCATGAGCCCTACCACGTCCAAAACCTGCCATGACTGTAATGATGATGTAATAGTTAATTACATAGTTATTACTAAAGATTTTAGCTAATTCGATTATAATAATGTAATAAAACTTACAGCTAATCTTCATTTTTTATTTCGGTATGATTAAAGGATATTTCTTTGTTTTCTTCATTTTCTGAGTTTTCTGAATCATCGTTTGTGGAGTCTGCATCATCTTGTAGGTCAACACATAACACCTCATTATCAACCAAACGAATCGATTTGATGATTGGGACTTCTTCTGTTAAGTTTATTCGTTCATGTGTCAGTGTGAATGCTTCATCTATGTCATCTTCATGATGAGTGTAATCATTAGAAATATAGGCTCGAGAATTTATCTTTACAACAGTTAAAGATTCAACGCTCTTTCTATTCTTTGACACTTGTGGGAGATAACATACTTGATCCACTTGAGAAGCTAAAATGAAGGGTTTGAATCTACGTATAAATTTTCTTTGTACCGCATCGATAATGCTATTTCAGCTATCGAGTACTACACCTCCTTTGGGTTCATACCAATCACACAAAAAAGAACAACTTTATTCAAGCCTGGAATACTATATTCTTCTTCTAGTATCTCCTTTAAAGTTCCATAATAATTCATATGATCTTCCTCATAACAAGATCCACGAACCATCACTCCATGATTCTTTGCAATAATATATACATTTCAATCTCGGAGTCAACAGGAAATAACGTAAAATCTTTCTCGAGATTTTTGTCCCACTCTTACTAGCATCCTGATATCTTGGCTCATCACATTCAGGACACTGTTGTAAATGCCGGTGTTCCCTGTAATATAAAATATGGTGATTTATGCAAGAGTCTATTTTAAGTTTCGCTAAACCCATCTTCTGCATCATCTTTTTCATTTTGTAATATTATCAGGTAATTCTGCATCTTCTGGTAACATTTTCTTTATAATACGAAGCATTGCATCAAAATTACGATCAGTCATATTATACTCCATCTTCGTCGATAGAAGATCAGAAACCGTAGAGAGTTTTGAATATGTCTTACAACCCAACCACAATGGCTCTTCTGCTTTTTTCAATAGCTCGTAGAATTCTGCAACTCTACATATGGCTCCTCATCATCTAAAAAAGTATCATTAAAATCTGGACCCGTAACATCCATAACCATATCTACAAAAGGATTACTATTGTCCACTTCTTCCGCATCATTCATCTTGTCCTCGTAATCCTTACCGTGCCTCCATCAAATCTGATATCCTTCCATGAAACCCATTTTATAAAGATGTAACAGAGTTTCATCCTTGGATCTCTTCCTCATTAAACGGCATTTTCGACATAGACACAAGATAGTTCCATCTGAATCCATGACACAGGAACCTTGTGCGTAAGCAAATTGTATAAATTCCTGAACACCTCTTTGAAAGGTATCTGCTACACATCCATCTACTACATGGTTTTACATCCAGTCTCTATGAGTCATATGGATCAACTTGAATGGAACAATTTATAATGTCAAATCCAGAAAATATATGAGGAATACCTAAACCTAACCCATTGTTGACATAACAGATGAAAAGAGAAGTGTCTTAATTATGTTATCACTTGAGCCCGTCCATAAGGATTCAAACTTACTAAAAGATGGTTGTTGTCACAAGCTTGCTTAAATCTGACGAAAATTTGGCAGCATAACCCTGCACCTCTCCTGTATACCTCAAAAATCAATCGCAATCAACTTTCAAAATAATCATATTAGTGATTATTTCAATAAGAAACTATGATTGATTTTGTATACCGAAGAGGAAGGGGTTATGAACCGAATTTCCATAAGAAATAAACAGCTTGTGACAACGATCACCTTTTAGTAAGTTTGAATCCTTACGGACCCCCTTAGTCCGGGATCTCAAAACTAAGGAAAGCTAACATAAATGTAATACTTTAAGATCACTTTATGTCATACAATTTTACGTGATACAAATGAGACTATAAACAAATCTTGAAATATTTATTAATTTATGTTAGCCGGACAATTACGTAAATTTGGTTGGTTAACGATGGGGATAGGGATAAGTGTGATCCTAATTTAGTGCCGAATAAAGTGTTTGGCTCAATAATATTAGATGGTTGCCTGCAAAAAAACCGAATTCTAAACCTACAAACATAAAATCCACGATCATTGGTCTGGGATAAGCTTCCCAAAGTGAGTCCAATAGTGTTGTGAAACAATAAAAAAATATAACACGGTTAGAGGCGATCAAATCCTCCAATGTGTTGCACACGCCTCCTGGTGTGCAGGGCCACACACCACCTAGTGTGGAGGGAAGCATTGTGTATGAATGATTTTGTGCGATTTTATAATAATTAATGATTAGTGTTTTAGACTTATCATTAGCCTAACTATAAGTTAATGTGATATACTTGATCACATTAAGTAGAATTTAATGTGATAATAAAATATCGTAGAATTAATGTTTCTGTTTATAGTTATCGTCACACACCGGCAATTTTAAATTAAATAAATGAATAATTTGACAACCATTATATAGTTCTTATTCCCAAAGGCATTGTATCTCTCATCCCCTCTTTCAATAAACCTAGTGTTATGAAACTAGTGTTATGGCAAGACATGAACCATTGTGATGGAACTAGTGTTATGGCATAATTCAATATTCTCTATTCTATATCAACATTCAGGCCTACTTCTCTATTTAAGCACTTTACATGTTGTGACATTTAATCAAATACTTGACATACCTATGATATTCCATCTATATTAGACAAATATATACTCAAATCTAACAAAAACTACATATTTAACAACTATATGAAACATAAGCAACAAGATTAACTACTAGTAATACTAAAATTAAGAAGAAAACAATCAACAACATAAAAACCCTAAACCTCTAAAACAAGTATGAAATTGAATGAAATACGAAAAAGAGAGAAAGGATGATAAGATATACCTAAAGAAGGGTGTGTGTGTGTATGTGTGATTGAATACTGAAAAGGAGGTCCCTCGATGTAGGGAATACTCGAGCACGGGTCGCCGGAGGGGAGGAAGAGGGAAGGAACTCGTACAGGAATGAGGAAAGAGGGATGCCCGACGTTCTGTTTACGAGCGCGGGCGAGCACACTTATGTGCTCGCTCAGAGCTCCGTAAGTGCTCGCCCGGTATTTGACACGTACCAATCCAGCCACGCCTTGAAATTCAACTGGGCGAGCACTTGTGCTATTCAAGTGTTCGCCCATATACGAAAATATAACCGCACCTCCAGATTCAAAAGGGCGACCGGGTTGGCGAGCACATGTGCAACGTAAGTGATCGCTAGGTAGTGAGCAAGCACATGTTCTCGCCAAGTGCACCCCATCGTGTGCACGCCAATTGCGCTTTTTTTGTAGTGATGGATCCCCCAACTAATTTTTCCCAATTTTTTTATTTTTTAAATAAAAACCATGAAAATTTATCACTATATACCTATATTATTTTGTTCAAGTTTTGTGTGAAACATAGACTCCTACAGCCTCCATTCAAAGTCATTTTCTAACGGTCGCAGAACTATTGAAATTGATCACGTGTGGATGGAGATCGTAGTAGTCTCTATTTCACACAAAACTTTAATGTTACAGTACTGATGAGTCAAAATCTCAATCAGTCCGGGACATGTAGAAATAATCACTCTCAGGTCGTTGCGACCCGGATCGAGAGATATCAGTCAATCAAGAAAATAAAGATCAGACCACCAAATAAAAGTATAAAATCAAAGAAATCAAAAATAGCGGTCCTGGCTATGAGATTAGCCTAGTGTAGCACCCAGGGTCGGACTCAGGGAGCACGAGTTGGCCATGCGGCCTACGAAGTAGTCTAAACATAAAAGAAAACAAAAACAAGTATTTTTGGTGGATTTTTATTTATTTTTATAATTTTTTTGGATTTTGAATAATAAGAGAAAATTAGAAAAAGGTAAATCAAGCACAATTCAACAAATTATTTAATCATCTAAAAATGATCCAAAAATTCAAACAAAAATATTTTTATATTTTTTAGGTTTTTTACTATTTTGATTAATTTTTTTTAGATTTTTATAATTTTTATATCTTTTTCTAAAAATCAAAGAAGGCAAAAACAGTAAGCTACTATCCAGCTAGAATTCAAGGACCCATAAAAAATACCAAATGGATCTAAATCATTCTGGAGGTAATTTTTATGACAAATATAAATAACAAAGAAAATTCAGAAAAAGAGTTTGTAATTTTTTGGTTTTGCTAGAATTTTTTAGAATTTTATAAGTTTTTAAGTGTTTTTTAATTTTTAAGGTTTTTATATATCCAAAAATAGCCAAAATTGCATAGAAAATCAAGCACAACAAAATTAACAAAACCTAATTCTTTTAGAATTTTTAAAATAGTTTTAATATTTTTTTATGATTTTCTAAACTGGACAGATGCAACAACTACTATTTTTAAATTTTTAAAATAGTAAAAAGCCTAAAAATGTACCCAAAAATTAGAGAAATTTTTACACAGTGGCAGGAGCCACGTATCCAAATTTCACGCAATTTGAGTTAAATTTGCTATTTTATTTAAATAAAATCAAAGCTCATAGTGCACAGGGACCTAGATGTAAAGAAAATAATTTTCAGGGGCCAAACAATAACAACCAAATAAAACCCAGGGCCTGGTTTGCAAAAATCCCACAAAATCACGTGCAACACACGTGTATCAGACACGGAGGGGCATATATGCAAATTCTATTTATAAAAAGTCAATCAGTAACACGGAAGAAACACAAGGTAGAAAATACAAAATCACCAGATCCTCACGTGTCGAAGCACGTGGTTCATATATATAGGGACTTAATTGCAAATCAAAGAAACATAAGGGTCCGGAATGCAAAATATCCCAAAATAAAACAACTAAACTAAATATTTACAGAACTAACCATTAAATGCATTAATCAAAGGGGCCTACGAGAAATTTACTCTTATTAAAAGTGAACGGCTGAAACATTGCCACGTGGAAGATCGGAGGGCTATGGAACGAGGGGTCCTCTTCAGCTGATGGACGCTCGAGAGTTCACCATGTGTGGGATCCGACGGTGGGAGGCAGTGGCTAAACCCTTGCTGGATCGACGGCGATGAAGAGGACACGTGGAGATCGGACGGTGCTGGATATATGGTGCCCCTTCGTCTGAGAGGATGGTCCAGATCAGGCCTCTGATAGATCCAACGGTGGAGAGCTCACGTGGACGGACGGTCAGGATCAGAACCGGGGCCGAGGTTTTGATCGGACGGTGGCTGGACGATCTCCAAGAACTCGACGCCGGCGAAGTTCGCCGGACTAATGCATGTGGTGGAGATGTCCTCTGGAGCCGCTGAGGTGGGGAATAGCTTCGCCTCGACGGTCCGCAGCTGCTGGTAAGCTCCGATAGGGCCGAGAGGTCGTGGAGACTCCCGGCGGCGAGGAAGACCTGGAGCTGCTGTGCTCAAGCCTTGGACCTCCAGATGAGGTCCTTCTGACATTTTGACCTGCACAAGAGAAACACGGGGTCGAGGGAAAACTGCCTCGACTTGTTAGAGCACGCGGGAGGTGAAGGATGAGGCGGTGTGGAGTCCTCCGGTGAAACCATGGAGGAGGAGGACGATGACCCTGCTTCGGGGCGAGTCAGGAGGGATGAAGGGGCACAGTAGGTGGAGAGAGGTCTGATGAACGTAAAGGTCGGGTCGGAATGGCAAATGGGTGGACAGAAACGGCAAGCGACGGTGTTGGAGCTACAAGAACTGAAACCTAACAATCTAAATCTAAGCTATCCTACAGGTTATCGTAAGCTACGTGGTGGGCGTAATCGACTGTGCTGGAGCTCAGGGAGCTCCGGGGGTCATGGCCTCAAGGGATCATCGCTTCCCGAGGCTGAGCGCACCTCGCGGCGGCGCACGACGACGAAGTCACCGGATCGATGGTTCCCGACTGCCCGTGCCTCGCTGCTACCCTCCTCCGCGCTGCTGTCACTCTAGCGAAGAAGAGGAGTTCACTGGCGTCGAGGGGGAATGCCAAAGATGGCGGGTAAAGCTGGCTGGAGGCAAGGATTTATATGACTGGGGGTCCGAGAAGATGGTCATGGAGCGCGCAATCCGAGGAGCGGATCCCTAAGATGATAGGCGGGCATGGATCGTGGATTTCTCCTGGAAGATCGGAGCCCAGGGTTTGAGGAGATGGTTGGCGGATCATGGCATGAAAATTGGTAAAAGTTGGGTCAGGCGCACGGATCCGCCAGAAATAGGTCCGCGGGGGAGAGTTGACCGGGGGTCAACATTTCCCCGTGGACCATTCAGAATGCAGCTTTTATTAAATACTTGGAAATTCAATATAAAATATTAAATGACCTTATTTCAAAAAACTTAAAACATGAAAAATGTTTATTTATTTTCGAATTATTTTTTAATGATATGTATCTATTTTTATGAAATATAATTTAGGTATTTATAAAATATTATTATTATATACAAGTGTATATATATTTGATTTTAATTTTTATTTATTTATTTTTTATACATTTATTGCAATTTTATATTTTATTTATTTATAGAATAAAATTTGGAACAAAAGTGTATTTTTATTTTATTTTTATTAATTATTTACATAGAGTAAATAAATAGGTATATACATATAATTACATGGTATATATAAGGTGGATTTTGGTTTTATTTTATTTTCTTTTTATTTGTTTTTATTTTTATGATTTTTATTTTATTTTTTTACACATGAAATGTGGACTTTGAAAATATTTTTATTAGATTTTTATTATTTATTTACAAGGAGAAAAAAAATAATTATGTTATTCTACATACATGGTCTATGTACAATGAAGAAGGGAATTTTATTTCTTTTTATTTTTCTTTTATTTTTACCATTTTTATTTTAATTTTATATTCACAAATATGTACAAATTAATAAACACCAATTTTTATTTTTATTATGAGGAAAATAATTTTTATTTATATACATAGGTATATGTACACATGTGGAATTGAGCTTCCCTATCTCTCTCTATTTGGATTCTTTTGCGGTCAAGCCCATGCTGAGCCCTCCCTTGGGATTAGGTCGCTCAATATTTATTCTAAATATCCCCCTCTTTTTATTTTATTTCTTTATTCTTTTATTTATGCACAAAAACATGCTAATTATTGTAATTTACACAATGCATGCCTAATGACAATTTATGCTATTTACATGAATATACATGTGTTTTGCATAGGTTTTGTAGCTAAAATAAAAGAATAAAGAGTGATGAATGGGTATTCATCACCCCCCTATACTTAACTTTGCTAGTCCCTTAGCAAACACTTATTTTTAAAAGAAGTGAAAAAGAAAAAGGAAAATGAAAAAGAGGAGAAAATGCATGGATCAATGCTGATTATTAAACTTGCCTTCATTAAATTGAAATATGGAGCTCGATCAGATCTTTGGATTATTAATGTGTCAGAACCTTATTTGGACATAGGTTTAAAACTTAACAACCTCTAAGATCCACTAATCTATAGTCAAGACTCCTCAACAATCCAGATCAGAACAAGTCTACATACACAAACCCTGAAGACCATGAATCTTTCCTTGTACAGTGTATGTGTTGTATAGCTCTCCACCTTAGAAGTAGCAACTAGACAACCCTCCCCAACAAGGTAACTCTATGACCCCAATCTGGCCACTCTTTCCTTGAGGAGCGGGGTATTCCCTTCTAAGTTTAAGTTCAATCGGCTAAAGAAGAGGGGGAAGTAGAGAATGGACCATGGCCAGTGTAGCCATGTATCCTTGGGAGCTCAACCAGTGTAGCTAAGTCTCCCTGCTGCAAGCTACATAAGATGGAACATGAGTCTCAAGCTTTGCTTATTGCATTATATACATACTCCGATTGGATTATCATTTTCTATCAGACCCACCACTTTTTTGGAGTTATTTTCTTTTTGCATTATTTTTTCAAGTGCATCTGTACAACATATTTACAAGGTGCATCATATGTACATAAGGAGTTTTTCCTCTTGAGCCAGTAGACTATCCCTCTTTTGAAGCATTATTGCAACCCACAACTCCTGTCGTTAGACCTCATGGCAACCAGACTAGGTTGAGACGCACTTCCTTCACTAAAAGAAGAAGAGAGGTTCCGCCTAGAAGTACTGCCCTCCTATGCTACCCCAAGTCAAGGAAGACTGCCTGCTCACCACCTCATCCGTAGAGAGCTCGGTGTAAAGTGCGGGTCCAAGTCAAGCCATTGTCTATATGAGTCTTGTGTGTGTTGTTAAGTGCTCTACTTAGGCTCATTGAGATGACATGTGATCATAGCCTAGTGGACTCAATGAATTAAGTCACTATGGACCTGAAAAGCCTTAACCCTAATCCCTATAAGGTTCCTCTTATAATTAGGTGGATTAAGATCTTAATCAGGTTCCATTTTCCAATTTAATTCCAAGCTAGTTTAATTGTCAACTATAATCCAGGAAAAACTATACAAGTATTTACAAAGATGCAATTTACACAATATTTACACATATGCAAAATTTTTGAAAAATGTTTTGAAACCATGAATGTATGCATGAATGCAAGTTTTACAAAATATGAACACAAATTTACACAAGGTTTTTGCAAACTTTTGATTTTCAAAACATTTTGGAAAAATTTTGTACTATATACATAATTTTGATATGCACATATTTACACACTATTTACACAAAAAGTTTTTACAAATATTTGTACAAAAATAATTTGTACAATAGCTATGCATGTGCAATAAAAGAATGTTTATTTACAAGGAAAAAATTTACATTTTTATGGATTTTTGGGTTTTTAGCCATTTTTATTTATTTACACACTCACACAAAGTACGAGTTATGGCTAAAGTATATATGAAATATATACACATCTCCCAATACTTAGCTCGAACGATGTCCTCAAAGTCAAGAGCGATGAAGAAGACATAACTCCTGCTTAGTATAGGGAAGTGAAAAGGAAGGCTATATACAAAGACGAATGAAAGAATAGAAATCCAAGAGGGTCTCGACGTTTCCCCCTATACTTAGGATCAAATATTCCTAAGTATAGCAGGTTGTACACGAAGGGAAAACCGATTGAAGAATGTACAGGGTCTACCCCCCTATACTTAGGGTAAAATATCCCTAAGTATAGGCAACAAAATAGAGGTAGCAAGACACGAAGAACATCAACAAATATATACAAGATGGAGGGCATCACTCCCCCTATACTTAAGGTGAAGAATCCTTAAGTATAGGCAACGACAGAAGTGATGAAACAGAACGGAAGAACAACTCGGTGTTTCCACCCCCGTATATTAGGATGAGGTATATCCTAAGTATAGCAAAGATAATCCTACGCGAGACCTAGGGTGAAAATAAAAACGGAAGAAAGAAAGATCAAACTAAGACGAAACACGTATATACAAAAGGGTACAATGTTGAGGTGCCTCTCAACAAGCGCTAGGTCTTAGGCCCCTAGCTGGGCGCAAAGGCTAGGACAAAGCTATGTCAAGGTTCAGGACATCATCTGTAAGGCGAATACCGTACTGTCGTCGTAGTCTGAGAACAGCGACGAAATCAACAGTGTAAAGAAAGACACCCAGGTATGCAATCAGGGGGGTGTCTGCTACCGGCCAAGGATATGGAAGTATGTAATCGGGATCCGGTAGCACAAAAGAAATCGTCGGCTCTGGATCAGACTAGAGTGGAAGTGTAGAGCTGACAAAGTCAAACGTGGAGAAGGATGGATCAGTCATGGAATCCTCCATGTCGATTAGTGTCTCAAAAAGGTGTGGGCAGTCAAGATCAGGAGACTCCCTAAGAAGACTGATATCTGATGCATGAAATAGAGACAAATCGGGCAGATCATCGAATATCTCCAGGATCGGCTCATCCTCGTGAGGGTCGTCGAGGTGATATGAATCAGAATGATTAGAAGACTCGGTTTCGTGATCCGCCAGATCGGATACACTCTCAGAAGGTGAAACCGAGTACTCATCGAGTGCGACATCCTCCCGCAGATAACCCTCGGGGAGAAATGCAAGATCAGAAGTGAGAAAGAGAGGATCAGGATCTAGAAGGGCATCTGCGCTGCTGTCACGTATCCACTCGGTGTACCAGGATGCATCATCATCTGAATTGTGGCTCTCGGCAATCTGGAAGCAGGAGAAGGTACTGATCAACATTGTGGAGGCTTGCAATGTGTCTGCGGTTGATCCTCGCTCTGCGACAATGCTGGCTATCAACTGGTCCTCAGGAAATGTGTCTGTCTCGTCAAAGTGGAGGACAAAATGCTCGAATACGGGACTGTCTGTGTCTGGTCTCTCAAAGTGGTGTCCCATATCGAGTTGTGGCTGCTGGGCTGAGTCATGGTATCTGTCGGGCTCCGAGAAGTGTCTCTGCAGAAAAGAAGCTGAATCCTCCGAGACTGGACACTGAAGTGGCTGAATCAATGGCTGTAGTAGCGGGGGCTCCTCCGGCTCCTGAAGTATCAGAAGATCTGATATCCAAGACTCGTCAACTGAGAGCTCTGGGGCTGACTCGAACTCCAACTGGAAGACCAACGGGAACTCGAGTATACTCTGGGTCAGAACCTCTGCTGTAGCAGTCATCTCCTCCGTCGTCTGTGGTGCTGGAGTATCCAAATCGTCGGGCTGGTGTGTAGAAGTTGTATCCTCATGTAATGTGACACACCACACTAGTAGTGCATCATCCACATGTGTTGTCCCGACGATAACATCTCGTGAAGATGATCTCGGTGAAAGTAACCTCGAGATGATATCTAGTAAGTGAATGTCGGAACTGCGGTGTGAAACGCCACATGTGGTAATCACCAGTGCTATCTGCTCTGCGGTCATCCCCCGCATGGAGATCTCGATAATGTCTGTCAGTGGAAGTCCGTGGTCTGGAAATCTCCTCAAGAGGTTAAGAAACCTCGGCTATGCCTCATGCAGTGGCTCCTGGGGTCAACTGAAAAGTCGGTGATGAAAGACCGCATCAACTCTGCTCTACGCTGGGGAAAGTATCTCTGTAGAAACTCTCGGCGTAGCTCTCCCCACGTAGCGAATCTCCTCCCCAAACGTCTGTGCCATCTCATGGCTCTGTGCTGAAGTGTGAATGGGAAGGTCCTCAGCATCAACTCCTCTGCAGTGATATCTGAATAAGGCTGTGTCCTGCAAAACTCCTCGAACTCTGACAAGTGAAGATAGGGCTTCTCGTGCACCTCCCCTGAAAATGTCAGCAGTCTCTGAATAAGATCCAAATCCAAGATGAATGGACCTAGTGTAGAAGCTGACTGAGCTCCCTGTCCTATCTGCTCCTCCATCAATCTGGCATAGGATCTATCTGATGATCTCCTCTGATCTCTCTGATCACGAATGGAGTGCACTCTTAACGCAGCAATGGCATCGTTCGGGTCTTGCATCTGCTCGATCTGATATCTGCAGACGTCTAGCGCAGCATGCCCAGAGTAGTGAAAGGGATCGGAGGGAGGGAGCAGGAGGTTGGTCGGGGATCCGACCTCCCTCGAAGGTGGACTGGACTGATGGTCAGAAGGTGAAGAAGAAGCCGCAACAGTCGGCCAGGAGTGAGGGGGATCCATTATCCAGGGATAAAGAAGCAAGGGGAAACTGAAGGGAGGGTGGATGGGAGACAGATGAAGGGATAGAGAGGATAGAAGGGGGAAGGGCAGAAGGGATCTGGAACCACACAAGATGAGAAAGCAAAATCCCCGATTCACCTACGTACACAGAGTTGAAGACCGTAAGAGATTGGTCAATTATCTTGTCGATTTTATTTTTGGTGATCAAAACAGTCTTTCAGAGCGATTACGTGAGCTGATAGGAATCCAATATTCTCAACCGATTGTCCCGAATAAAAGGCCGGTAGTCAGTTAAGAAATTGAATATGGCTCTAGCCTAGGATGCGGGTCACTCTCTCGCTCATCCAAACCAGACAAGGAGGGGGTTACTCTCCCTAAGACAGATTTTTCAACGATGTGTCTTTTAGGTCAAGTGTGATTAGTAGTCCCGATTTTATTGTTTTTTCTTTTTATGTCTTTTTTTCAAAAATCGTCTAACGAATTTTCTGATTTCCTTTTATTCCTAAGTCCAAAAAATCAGGGGGAGGAAAGCGAAAAAGCCGATGCACGACAAATCAATGATGCATGCACGAGATAGAAGACGTACCTGACTCCAGCAGTCTACATGCAATTATGATCCGTGCATAATTGTAAAACTAATCTATATGGAATGCAGTGTGGGAACCGTCCTAAATAGAAGCTCCTATTATCACGAAGCACGGGTTTATTTGCCTAAGTCCAAGCACGATTTATGGGAACATATATTCTAATTACGGCTGTGGACCTAAGCCTACCTGGCTCAACGAAATAAAAACCTAAATCTAGGGGCTCAAGCACAGAAAACCACGCGAAATCAAAGAAAAAAAATGAGAAAACAAAACAGCGGTGGGGTCCCCCGAGTACATCGGTGCTCGGCAAAACAGACCCTACAATCACAGATCTCTGAGAGTCCGGGTACCTGTATTATTACAATAATAATATCTGCTGAAAATAAATCTAAACTACACTACACTACTCCACGGCTATTCCGCAGTTCCCGCACTCCTGCTCGGCTCCTCGCGCTCTCCTGCAGCTCTGTACAGAAGGGAGCCGCCTCCGATTCCTACGATCACGTTGACTCCTCAAGAGGAGTTGCCTCGGTCCTCGGGCCCTCGTAAGCAAACAAACATGGGTGATCAGACAAGATAATCAAAGCAAATAAACATGAAAAAGGGTATATGCACAAAAATGCGAAATAAAAATAAACACTCAAAACAACCAAAAACAAAATAAGAGAAAATAAAAGAAAATGAAAATAAAAGAAAAATAAAAATCTGCGAAAAGCCGCGGACGAAGAAAAAGCCGCGGAAAACCACGAAAATCAAAAGAAAACAAAATCTACTACTAAACCTTGCTCCTCGGCAACTGCGCCATTCTGATGAGCCGAAAATCTCAATCAGTCCGGGACAGGTAGAAATAATCACTCTCGGGTCGTTGCGACCCGGTTCGAGAGATATCAGTCAATCAAGAAAATAAAGATCAGACCACTAAGTAAAAGTATAAAATCAAAGAAATAAAAAATAACGGTCCTGGCTATGAGATTAGCCTGGTGTAGCACCCAGGGTCGGACTCAGGGAGCACGAGTTGGCCTTGCGGCCTACGAAGAAGTCTAAAAATAAAAGAAAACAAAACAAGTATTTTTAGTGGATTTTTAATTATTTTTATATTTTTTTTGGATTTTTATTAATAAGAGAAAATAAGAAAAAGGCAAATCAAGCATAATTCAACAAATTATTTAATTATCTAAAAATGATCCAAAAATTCAAACAAAATTTTTTTATGTTTTATAGGTTTTTAACTGTTTTTGGTTAATTTTTCAGATTTTTATAATTTTTATATAATTTTCTAAAAATTAAAGAAGGCAAAAATAGTAAGCTACTGTCCTTCCAGACTTCAAAGACCCATAAAAAAATGTCAAATAGATCTAAATCAGTCTGGAGGTAATGTTTATGATAGATATAAACAACAAAGAAAATTCAGAAAAAGAGTTTGTAATATTTTGGTTTTTCTAGATTTTTTTAGAATTTTTATATGTTTTTAAGTGTGTTTTAATTTTTAAGGTTTTTATATATCCGAAAATAGCCAAAATTGCACAGAAAAACAAGAGCAACAAAATTAACAAAACCTAATTTTTTAGAGTTTTTAAAACAATTTTAATATTTTATTATGATTTTCTAAACTGGACAGAAGTAAAAACTAATGTTTTTGAATTTTTAAAAATACTAAAAAGCCTAAAAAATGTACCCAAAAATTAGGGAAATTGTTACACAGTGGCAGGAGCCACGTATCCAAATTTCACGTAATTTGGGTTAAAATTGCTATTTTATTTAAATAAAATCAAAGCTCACAGTGCATAGGGACCTAGATGTAAAGAAAACAATTTACAGGGGCCAAACGATAACACCCAAATAAAACCCAGGGCCCGATTTGCAAAAATCCCACAAAATCACGCGCAACGCACGTGTATCAGACACGGAGGGGCATATATGCAAATTTCTATTTATAAAAAGTCAATCAGTAACACAGGAGAAACACAAGGTAGAAAATGCAAAATGACCAGATCCTCACGTGTCGAAGCACGTGGTTCACATATACAGGGACTTAATTGCAAATCAAAGAAAGATAAGGGTCCGCAATGCAAAATATCCCAAAATAAAACAACTAAACGAAAATTTTCAGGACTAAACATTAAATGCATTAAACAAAGGGGCCTACGAGAAATTTACCCTTATTAAAAGTGAACGACTGAAACGGCGCCACGTGGAAGATCGTAGGGCTGTGGAACGAGGGCTCCTCTTCAGCTGATGGACGCTCGAGAGTTCGCCACGTGTGGGATCCGACGGTGGGAGGCAGTGGCTAAACCGTCGCTGGATTGACGGCGATGAAGAGGACACGTGGAGATCGGATGGTGCTGGATATATGGTTCTTCTTCGTCTGAGTGGATGGTCCAGATTAGTCCTTTGATAGATCCGACGGTGGAGAGCTCGCGTGGATGGACGGTCAGGATCAGAACTGGGGCTGAGGTGTTGATCGGACGGTGGCTGGACGATCTCCAAGAACTCGATGCCGGCGAAGTTCGCCGGCCTAATGCACGCGGTGGAGATGTCCTCTGGAGCTGCTGAGGTGGGGAATAGCATCGCCTCGACATTCCGCAGCTGCTGGTAAGCTCCGATAGGGCCGAGAGGTCGTGGAGACTCCCGGCGGTGAGGAAGACCTGGAGCTGTTGTGCTCGAGCCTTGGACCTCCAGATGAGGTCCTTCTGATGTTTTGACCTGCACAAGCGAAACACGCGGTCAAGGGAAAACTGCCTCGACCCGTTAGAGCATGTGGGAGGTGAAGGATGAGGCAGTGTGGAGTCCTCCGGTGAAGCGGTGGTGGAGGAGGACAATGGCCCTGCTCCGGGGCGAGTCAGGGGGGATGAAGGGGCGCAGCAAGTGGAGAGAGGTCTGGTGAACGTGAAGGTCGGGTCGGAATGGCAAATGGGTGGACAGAAACGGTTGGTGATGGTGGCATACAAGAACTGAAACCTAACAATCTAAATCTAAGCTAATCCTACATGTTATCGAAGCTACCTGGCGGGCGTAATCGACTGTGCTAGAGCTCAGGGAGCTCCGCGGGTCATGGCCTCAAGGGATCGTCGCTTCCCGAGGCTGAGCGCACCTCGCGGAGGTGCACGGCGATGAAGTCGCCAGATCGATGGTTCCCGGCTGCCAAGGCCTCGCTGCTACCCTCCTCCGCACTGTTGTCACTCTGGCGAAGAAGAGGAGTTCACTGCCGTTGAGGGGGAATGCCAAAGATGGTGGGTAAAGCTGGTCGGAGGCGAGGATTTATATGACTGGGGGTTCGAGAAGATGGTCGTGGAGCGCGTAATCCGAGGAGCGGATCCCTAAGATGATAGGCAGGGGTGGATCGCGGATCTCTCCTGGAAGATCGGAGCCCAGGGTTTGAGGAGATGGTTGGCGGATCGTGGCGTGAAAATTGGGAGAAGTCGGGTCAGGTGCATTGATCCGCCAGAAATAGGTCCGCGGGGGAGAGTTGACCGGGGGTCAACATTCCCCCGTCGACCAATCAGAATGCAGCTTTTATTAAATACTTGGAAATTCAATATAAAATAATAAATGACCTTATTTCGAAAAACTTAAAACATGAAAAATGTTTACTTATTTTCAAATTATTTTTTAGTGATTTGTATTTATTTTTTAAATATAATTTAGGTAATTACAAATATTATTATTATATACAGGTATATACATATATTTGTTTTTTTTTTAATTTTTATTTATTTTTTTATACATTTATTCCAATTTTATATTTTATTTATTTATAGAATAAAATTTGGAACAAAAATGGTATTTTATTTTTTTATTAAATATTTACATAGAGTAAATAAATAGGTATATACATATATTTACATGGTATATATACAAGGTAAATTTTGGTTTTATTTTATTTTTATTTTATTTTTATTTTTATGATTTTTGTTTTATTTTTTTACACATGAAATGTGGACTTTGAAAATATTTTTATTAGATTTTTATTATTTATTTACAAGGAGAAAATAAATAATTATGTTATTCTACATACATGGTCTATGTACAATGAAGAAGGGAATTTTATTTCTTTTTATTTTTCTTTTATTTTTCCCATTTTTATTTTAATTTATATTTACAAATATGTACAAATTAATAAACACCAATTTTTATTTTTATTAAGAGAAAAATAATTTTTATTTATATACATGGGTATATGTACACATGTGGAATTGAGCTTCCCTATCTCTCTCTACTTGGATTCTTTTGCGGTCAGGCCCATGCAGAGCCCTCCCTTGGGATTAGGTCACTCAATATTTATTCTAAATATCCCCTCATTTTCTTTTATTTCTTTATTCTTTTATTTATGCACAAAAACATGCTAATTATTGTAATTTACACAATGCATGCCTAATGACAATTTATGCTATTTACATGAATATACATGTGTTTTGCATAGGTTTTGTAGCTAAAATAAAAGAATAAAGAGTGATGAATGGGTATTCATCAAGTATAAGGACATATTGATGAATTTTCACGATTTTATTTTTTTAAAAATAAAAAAATGAGAAAAATGAGCCTGGGGGAGCCATGTTAGCTCCCTCCAGGGGGCAACCCCATTTTACCAAATGTATGTGCAAAATGGGCTGCACTTGGGGGAGCTAACTTGGCTCCCTTGATGATGAATATGTGATTCATCTCTCTAAATGATGAAAATAGATCTCTGTTCCCAAGTAATTAACTGCATTTATTCATCTATATTATTTTTTATAATTCATCCATATGTCAATAATATCCATATTTTAGCAAGCATAATTGCATTAAGAAGCTAAATCCCCTATACAATATATCATGTAAATTACTATAACATTCCTTATATTTAATTATTTTTCACTAACCCCAATAAAATAAAATCAACTTTGTTGTGCACATATTACTAACATTAATCTCAGAAAAATAGCAAAAAATACTTACATTTATATATGCTCAATAAACCCAAATCCTAGTTGGGAGACAAAAGGCCGTAAATAAGAATCCCTCTCTCATAGAGTCTCCTATGGACCCCTACTCACTTTGAATTAACATACATTCGATTATCTACAAAACAAGATCAAATTCAAAAGAATCGGAGTTCGTATGTGAAACTCGGGTTTCGGGACCTCATTATATATTGCATATATTAACCAATGTGACCCTATTATTTTAAGTACAAATGAATCCATGATTTACATCCTTTATTCTTTTATTTTATCCAAATTTCCTATGTAAAATATCTGTAAATATGTATCAAATATAACAAATTAGCATTTTGCATACAGTTGTTAATATTGTATAATTAACATTCTTTTTGACCAAAATAATATAATAAAGAAAAAAGGAAAAAGGAAAAGAAAAATAATAAAATAAGGATGTATTTATGCAATAAATACATATTGGCCCGAACCCAGAGAGAAGGCCAAATATTGGGATCGACAAGGAATAAAGGAGGGGGAGATAGGGTCCCGATTCATTGTATATTCATCACAAGTCATCATGTATATATCCTTCACCTATTTTTATTTCTAAATAAAATAACCTTAAAATAATTCAGTTTTCTCAATAAAACTTGTAAATAAATATGTAAATAAAACTAATTACAAAATAAGAATGTGCATAAAAACACAACACCTACTTGTATATATTTACCTCTTTATTTCTTTTATAAATAATTTGTGTATATATATTCCAGACACATGTAAATATTTCTAATAATTTGATAAAATTGAAATAAAATTCATAAAAAAACAAATTAAAATAAAAAATAAAAACATCTTTTCATTATACAAATTTCCAAGAATGTATAAATTGTACTTAATACATATTTGTTTAATACCTATAATAAATTTGTGAAAATCAGATAAAAATGTTTTTATACACTTTAAAATATTTTGTAAATAAAAAAAATTTAAAACAATTTATATTTATAAAAAAGAATAAATTAAAAATACTTGTATATAATATATAAGTATCTTATACTTGTACATAATACCTTATACTGTACATACCGTATATATTTTTTATTAAAAATAATTAAAAATCACAAAAGAATAGTTTATAGAATAATAAACATTTTTTAGTTTAATCATTTTTATGTTAAAATAATTTTATATTTTATATTTTATATTAATTATTCTTTGATTTTTCAATTTTGAATTTTCTGATTGGTTGACCCAGGTCAACCCTTCCTCCAACCAAGTCCGACCCGACCCACCTTTGTTGGCCTCGATTTCTCAGAATTTTCCCGCCCGACTCCGTCTAGTTCTTACCCTGTATTGCATGCCCGATTCTTCACCTAGAATTGTAGCGCTAGATCCTCATATCGTTTCTCACTCATTCACTCGTTCTTTCTAGACCCTCGAGGAGTCTATAAATTATCTTCACTGGACGCCACAACACGGCAGCTCGTCTCTCATGCCTCCTCTCCTCCATTCGAGTCTTTAGGAACGTGACAGGGTTCTTTAGTGGCCCTTTGGAGATCTAGTTGGTGGCTGATTGAGTGTAGCTTGTACGTGGCCAGAGAAGCTTCGTCGTGTTTATCTCCCTCTGCCTTCCACATCGGAGTTGAGGCCACAACCTCTCCTCCACCTCTGTTTCTCACAGTAGCACCCTCAGGTAAACCCCTTTACATTTTCTTTTTATCATTTCACTTCGATTCCATTTCACAGCCACCGTCTGCCACACTGCTCCGAACATTGGGTCGGAGCTATGTTTCTTACACCAATCCGCATCGATACATCCACCACCTCATCGTTTACCTCCTTAGGCAACCTGATCATCCTTAAACTAGCTCATCGGAGTTGTGTTAGGGTGAGACCTCCCTCTACCGTTTCCGCCATAGGTCTAACACCATCCCCCATCCACTTCTTTTGCTTTTAGCTGCAAATAACCCTCACCGGAGCTCTGCCCTCCAAGCATAGGATACTCCTGTAGATCCAGGTATGCACAAGCAGTGGAATCAGACCCCCAACGGAAATGGCAGAGCACCTCCAGGTGCTATACCTCGAAGCTCACATTTAGCTGTCGTTTGCTCCGTCGGAGCACTCCACCAGAAGCGCATGATCTCAGTGATGTGCTGGGCCTCTCAACAAGTCGATCAAAGTCGAGGATCGCAAGATATACTCGATCGAAGTTTGCTAATCAGTCCCTTCTTCACAGTTCATCCAGAGCCACTCAACACTGTTTGATCGAGGACCTCCTCCCAGATTGGATCGTGATCCTTCATTCATGCCCAAAAGCTACCTGTCTCATCAGATCAGTGGAAAGATCTAACACAAACATCTCGCCTTCCACCTAGGCCGTTAGATCTACCCACTAACGGTCATCAAGACCGTACGTTAGAGAGACACCACGTGCATGCCACGTGCCCTGCAGGGTATATTTCTTTTTTTCCCTCACATTTTATGCTATAGTCAAATAAATGTAATAGGTAGTTAATAAAATTTGGAGTCAGGACCCTATAGTTTTCTATTTGCATTTCAATCCAGATGAGTTTGGGTCATGTACGTCCTCACATGTATATGTGGAAATTTGCATATTTTACCCTGAGCTTTTTTGTGTTATTGAAATAGAGAATGTTTTCTGAATGCGCATTTATACCCCTATGCACTGTGAGCCACAACACATGTTTTATCTAGATTAATTGCATCTTAACCCTTGGATTTTTATCGCATGTTTATATTGGGTCCCAAAACATAAAATAATTACAAATCAGTCCTAATGCATTGTTTTATTTTTTTCTCTCTTTTATTAATTGCAACAAATAGCAAAACCACTCCAAAAATTATATAAAATACCCATGACTCCTACTATTGTGTTTCACTTGTGGTGATTTTTGTTAACCATTTTACATTAATTTGTTATTATTAAAAATTAAAAAACCCTTAAAAAGTGTCATGTTTACAGTAGAAATTCATAAAAATTTGGAAAATGCCTTACAAATTCTAAAAAGTTAGAGTAGCTATATTTTTATTGGTTTAATTTCTGCCTAATGTTCATTACATTAGCTTTTATAAAAAACTGCAAAACCCTAAAAATATTTTAAAAATCATATAAAATCATAGAAACAAACAAAAATGTGATTTCAGTTTCTTTTTGTAGATATTATCCACTAGTTTTATAAAAAATTAATTTCCACGAATTTTGAGCATATTTATTTTTAAATTATAGAATACTCCTGGATTTGCATTGTTTTATTATTTTTTCGATTTATTTAAAATTTTATAAAAACTTAAAAATCTATGAAAAATTACCAAAATATTAGAAAACCCATAAAACATAAAAATATTTTTGTTTGGAATTTTTGAATATTTTTACTATTTTTAAAAAATCCAAAAAGAGCTTGTGTTCCCTCTTTTACTCATTGTTTTTATTCATCTTATTTTCAAAAACTAAAAATATGTAAAATTAAAAACTACTAAAAAATAAAATAAAAATCCTTTAATTCTTTGAGTTGCCTGCCTAAGTCATTAATTATGCTCCTTGTGTATGACCATGGTCGTTGTACCAAGTTAATAATAATGGCTATACCACTTTTCTTGATTTGCTTGATTTATTTAGTGGTTAAATAATTTTCTCAACATAGTTGGATTGGGTGACAATGACACATTAAATTAATCAACTTAACATGAGATAGCTCTTGTGACATCAGAATGGCACTGTTGCTGCGGAGCACAGCTAGGTCATTCGGATTTTCGATGGTTTCTTGTTTGTTTGTTTCTTTTTTTCCTCTCTAGTTTTCTCTTATTTTATTTATATTTTTCATAAAATCTATTCTAACACATTTTCTTATTTCTCTTCAATACGAGGGCCCATGGAGCAAGGGAGGGGATATTAAGAGAGCCGACGCACCTGAGCAAGGCGGAGGTCGGGCATTCTACACCGACCAGTAGGAGAGAGCATCTCAGAAGAAGCAAGAGACTGCTTTAGATTAGATTTTATTTTTCGCATTTTATTTCATTTAACTTGTAATAATTGTCAGACTTTGGATACTCTTATTTGGGGTTTGTTTCATCGAGTACCTATGCACTCGGGGGACCTCACTGTATTTTCTTCATCGATTCCATCGCCTTTATTTTATTTTGTTTCTTATGTGTGAGCCCAAGACTTTGGCTTTTATTTGGTTGAGACAATTAGTGATTAGGTCTGAACACTTAATAGAATATATGTTCCTATAGAATCAATTGGATTTAGTCAAATAAAAAAATGTTAATTACTTCGATTTGACACCGCACACCGAGAGAGTTCACATACAACGCTGTTAGGACCCGTTGTGACAGGCATCGAGTGGCATAGAAGATCAGACCTTGGTCTCACTTCTAGATAGTTAGCAATTTGTTCTTCCAGTAATTGAGGTTATTGTTTAGGGTGATTTCTTCATGCATCAGATATGTAGTTTATTTTCTGTCTTTAAATTTATGCATAGATCATATTGCATGTAGACTGCTAGAGTAGGGTATGCATTCGATCTCATGCATGCATCATTGGTTTCATCGATCATCGGTTTTTCCGTCTTTCTCCCCCTATTTTCTTGGACTTAGGAATAAAAGGAAATCGAAAATTCGTTAGACATGTCTTTATTTGAAAAATGCCAAAAAAGTGACAATCCAATAAAATCAAGACTGCTAAACAAACACGACCCTAAAATAAACGTAAAGATCACATTTCATTTTTTGGGGAGAGTAACCCCCTCATTGTTTGAATTTACTTGCAGAGTGAGCGAGAGATGAACACTAGGATAGAGCCAAGCCAGGATTCTCTTTTAGACTACTTATTCTATAAAACGATTGGCTACTTTTCAGTGAGGGAATACGAGTAGCCGATCAACAGTCCGTATTTCCTTAGTAGAGTGGGTGGTTTAAAGGACATTGTGTAAGGCTCTATCCTTATGTAACGGATAGCCATTTTACAGTATGTACTTACACCAATACTGGTTGAAAGTAGGTGCAACTAGTTGTAAGAATTCATGCCATTCTTTAGGGAAATACGGGCACCTAACAACTCTCTAACTCTTTTCTTAGATTTCATTATTACTAAACTCTAAAACAGAAAAGATTAACGACTAAGTTTTCATGATCACCATCGCGTCGAGTTGATGAATTATGGGTTTGATTTCTCAGCATTTTTTTAGTCCAGATCTACTCTTCCCTACTCGCCACATCATGATGATGAGTAGGCAATCTCATAGGCTACATTTGGTGGCACCTCTTCATAGCACACTTGTCTTTCATCTAGGGAGGTTCCTGAGAGCTCAGACCTGCTCTCGGAGCCCGAGTATTCCAAATCCTTATTCTTCGACCTTCCCCACCCATCACTTGAGGAACAACAACCAGTGCAGTCTGAGCAGATGTTGTAGACTTGGTTACACATGAGGTCTGTTCTTTTTCCATTTAAGAGTCTGATGAGATGGCCCAATAGCAGAGATACGATAAGCATTCAGATATTCACGATGTGTTCGATCAGGAAATGATCAACAACACCCTACTAGCATCCCTAGAGGCGATGCAACGACAGATGTGAGACCAAGGGTTGCTCATGATAGAGGTGAGGTGGGAGTTGACTCTGATGCAAGATGGGTGAGCAGATACGAGAGATGACAAACACGATGGTGAAGAGATTCTTAGACATGAGGACCAAGCGGATTACAGACGGCAATAGGAGGCCCAATATTCATAGAGACTCTCGTGCACCATGAGAGCGTTTCACAACCCTGGTGCAACTCTCACCCACAGGTGGATTCAGTTGCCTGCCATTCTTGGAGATTTTGAGCTACAACCCTAGACAATTTAGTAGTTGCCCAAGTTCCATGGACACGCCATCGAGGAGACCCATCTACATCTCTAGGAGATGGAGATGATTTGCAGCACAATCCATGGCAGATTTTTGGATGAGGACATTATCAAGATGATAGCCTTCCCATTTTCTTTGGTTGACTGAGCCGCCTACTGGCTGAAGCAAATAGGGAGGGTTGTCACCACTTGAGAGAAGTTGAGGACCGAGTACCTCGACAAATACTATCCACTCGGTCGAATGAATGCATTGCGAGCCATGATCAATAATTTCACCATGATCTCAAATAAGCCGTTCCTTGAGGCTTGGGATCATTTTAGAGAGCTCATTGACAGGTGTCCACATCATGATATCATCAAGCCCAACTTAGATCATAGTTTCTTTTGTGTGATGACACTTGGGCTGTAGGGGCGAGTCAATGCCTCATCTAGAGGGTCCTATTTTTGAAAGGATGAGGACCAGGTCTGGGCCATCTATTAGGAGATGTCAGAAAACTATAGTGTGATGAATTTGGCGAAGGATATGGGGGAATTCTTAAGTTCATCACAATAGCGTCAAGATCATATCATACACGATCGAAGCGACTAGTTGCACTAGTGGATGAGTGCGACATAATTTAAAAATTGTAATCAATGAAACCACATAGTAGATAAAGGTATACCTCTTGTAGCATGGTTGTGATCGAGTCTCTAAGAGAAGAGACCTCCTAGCTCAAGACTAATCCGTCAGAGGGGACGCTTGCGAGCGCAGAGAAGAGTCACGTGCTTCTTGCAATCCAACTCGTTGATCCATGCAATGGATCTCCTGATCTCGTCTCATGAGATCAAACATCTTCTTCACGAGCAAGGTGCATCAGAGAAGATGAAGATCTAAGAGTTGTCGAAGCGGCAACACACAAAAAATGTGATGATGGTTGTGGCCTTCTCTCTAAGGATGGAGTGGACAACCACTCAAGGAGAGAAAGAGAGAGAGGTTAGCATGAGAGAGAGAGAGAGAAGTTATTGTAAATTTGAAGAGCAAGGGTGCCTCTTCTTATATAGGGTTTTGGAAGTCCATGGATCTTAATCCATGACCAACACAAAATCAATGGATGAGATTGATTTGTTTTTCTTTCAATGGCCATGATATCGTTGTAAAAAAACAACAATAATTAATTTAATTTAATTAATATATATTGATAAATCATTATAATTAATTCCAAATTAAATCAACTAATCTTGGAGATAAAGAGGGAGGAGATTGCCCTCATCCTTAAAAGGTGGGACAACCACCCACTCCTAATGGAAGTTGGTGGCCCTCCACCCTATTAGGATGGAAGGTGGCAATCTCCTTATTTTCTCATGAGATTACATTATCTCATGAAATCAACAAGATTTACAACCACACTTGTTGTAAATTATCTCACAAAAATAATTCATATTTATCTTGTGAATATTGCGAACATGCTATTGGAAATATGTGACCACATTCACACCCCAAAACAAAATGTAGAATTTATTTTCAATTAATCATCTGATGTGAATCCAATTCACATCAATAATTAATAAATGAATATAAATCAAAATTGTCTCTCCCTAATACATTATAAATCACATTTATAATATGCATGAATAATTGGATAGTGCGATCCACATTATTCATATCCATAATAAATAAATCACATAATTTAATTGGATCATTATTCTCATGCATTCAAATAATATGAATCGAATTCACAATATTCATGATAATTAAATCACATTTAATTATCCATTTCTCAATGCTTAGATATAATTCAACAATGGAATTATTCCTGAACTCTTTCAAGAATAATGTGCTTTCTCCGCAGATACTTGGAGATAAGGACAGGGCGATTGTACATTCCATGTATAGTGAATTAGATATTGAGATCACAACTCAAATACAGATCTCGTGGATCTCTCATAGATGCTTGATTTAAAACAAGGCCGTAAATCTAATCTTCTCATTGCATCTGAATCTCATTCAGATCAATGTCCAATACTTGGACCAAGATCAAATCATTTCTCTACTGAGAGGAGTCACTAAAATCCAGACCTATTTCATCACTCCATCAGAATGGAAGTTCATGGTTATACAATCGTTTATGATCACATCACCCTCAGGTATTTCTAATACTTGTACATCCTGCATACTGGAAGACTTGTGATAAATCCAAAGATATAGATAAATTTTACACTATCATCATTCTGGGTTTCATCATCAAGTTTCTCATTCTTGGTCTTTTTGAGTTGGTATCGATCATATGATTTCCAAAAGCATATATCATACCTACAGATTCTTTTCATGCATCCAAAGCACGACGACCATGCATGGAGGTTGATCGGTCCCAATACCTCATTAGTGAGCTCATGTCTTCCAATTCATAAATGAAACTGTATGATACCTTTGAGAGATCATATTACTCATATGCCCTTATATGCATACCATCACACCGATGTATAGACCTTATTTAGGTCATCAACCTATTGGTCTGCCAAATGTACATATTTAGACATATAGTAACAGATCTGTCTCCGATTAGAGGATGTGTGCCTATATCGTGGCAACATATGACATAGGTCTTTGGTTATCTTGATCTTAAAAAGTCAACTCTTTGAATTAATTTATCTAACACCTCTGAATCTCTATTCCAATGTAGAGGGCTTGCATTAAGAGATCCGTTAGATATCAACCTTCAGAGATAGGATTGGCATATCCTTCTCAGGCTAGAGATCCTCTCTTAATAATCATTTGATGGTGCTTGATGAGTCCTCAATCTAACTCTTTTGATATTCATCTAAGCACCAACCTGTACGATTCAACAATTGAATCAATAGTTGAATGATCATTAAGATGACCATGGTACATAACCCTAATTTTACTAAGGGTCCTATTATGAAAAATTAGTTATTCTAAATTTCCGACCGAGGAATGATATTTGCAATAACATTTATTGCATAATGGCTCGTCGTGTGCTCACATGTCCAACAATCTCCCACTAGCGCAAACAGCCATTAATGGGCTAATCTTTAAATCCTCACTCATGTGACAATCATAGACTATTTAGGAAAATAGCTAGGTAAGAAGATCAGTCACTCTGTTCCTGAGAGACTACACTAAGTCCTTTTACGGTACATGCATATCTCTTAGTATCAATGCTCGTATCCAATGTGAATATTGCATCTTATGCAACCAATACCCAATCTTTGTAATTATAGTTTCTTTGGAACTAAAATTCAATAAGCACTATAACCAGTATGTAATTTCTATTATCCCTATCATAAATCAATTATTCCTAGAGATCTCTATCTCCTAAGGTATCTGCAGTTAAGACCTTTTAGATCACCATCTATAAAGTCTTACGTTCTAGAAGATAAGACCTTGGGATCACTATCTCTAAGTCTTGTCATCTTTGAAGATATTATTATTACTTCAAATAAGTGTTTTATCTTCATAGTAGGATTAGTAACAGCTTATTACTCCTACTACATGGCAGACATCTGATTTTTGTACACATCCTGCATACACTGAGCTTCCCCAAGCCGGTTCACTATGGCACTGATGAATCTCAGATTCATAACTCTAAATCTCATTTAAGCTCAAATCTCTCAAAATCAACAGCATTTCTGCATCTATTCTGCTTAGCATTCATGCACTGCATTTTAGAACTAATTTCTGCACAAAATAAGAAGCCAAAAATCCAAGCCAAAATTGACCTGTAAATAGCCTAACTTCCTGGATTTTTATCTCATTCATGCTAACTCCGAATGACCCAAAACTACCTCCATTGTGTACAAATCACTAACAAGAATAAATGAAAAATACAAAAAAATCACTAACCCATATAAGTGGACCAAAAACCCAAACCCTAGTTTCAGGATTTCCGGACTAAAAACCTCATATCTTCCCCATTCAGTGTATGTTTTAATCCAACTCACTTTTGAACTAATTTAAATTCAATTACCTTCAAAACAAGACCAAGTTCAAGTGAATCGGAACTCATATGTGAAAGTTGGGTTTTGGGCCTCTTTTGTACATTTTGTATTTTAGAGGTTTTTGACTTATTATTTTATGTACATAATTAACCAATTTTAGTTCATTTCTTTTTCATTTATCTTCTCAGATGAATGTTTAATTAAAATGTGTAAAATGCCAAATCCAAATTGAGCTTGAAATCAAAGAAACAAATTGGGTCTGAGCCTTCACTAACCAACTGTACAAAATTGGTCTTTTTCTTATTTTATTTTATTTCTTCTTTTTCTTAATTAATCAAAATCCAAAAAAATAGATTAGTGTGTAAATATTTATCTTTGATTTTATCATATTTTTTCAGATTTTTATCTAGTTTAAAAATGACATAAAAATTACAAAACCCAAAAATCAAGGTATTCTATGTACATGGGATACCCCAAAAACTCACTTTGTTCATTTGATCGATCTTGGTTTTGATGTCTTCATGAAAGTTGTAGACATCATCAATAAGAGCAATTTTTGTGAAGAAACTTTTTCGATCCGAGGCCATTTGCTATTTATTTTTGATTTTACAAAAGATTAATTCTCTGAATTTTCTGGTGCTGGCACGTGGCTACTCCTGGTGCCACCACGTGTCAGCCATTTTTCGCATTTTGTAATTCATTTTTATAAAAAAAATAAAGGACTCACACGTGCGAGGCACGTACCAACCAGGCACGCGCCAAGCGCGTGCCCTCCCCTTTTTCCCTACGACTGCCACGTGTCGAGATCTGGGCCGTCGGATCTTGGCCGATCAGATGGCCCATCGCCCATCGTCAACCCCCGTCACCTTTATTCTTTTGCTCCGCCGCCCCTCCCGCAAATCTCGCACCGATCGCCATCACCGTACCCCTGCATATCTCGATTCTCCGCCGCATCTCAGATCCCCGTAATCTCGCTCCATCCAAATCTCGTCGAATCCCACAGCCCTCGCATCAAATCCCCTCCGATGCTTTACATTCCATCTCCGGCCAGCCCCTCTCCTATTTAAACTCCGCAGCATGCCTTGTGATACCGCTCCCGCTACCCTTGTTAATTCAGGCAGATTAATGTCCAAATTATTACTGATGTTCGTTGCAGTCGGATAACGAGAGGGAATATCAAAAACCACTTTTAATTTAATCAAGTCAATTTTGAGTGGCAAATTTTTTTACTTGGTGAAGTCCAAGGTCGAACTCAGGGAGGCATATGTCTCCTTAAATGAATTTTCAGCAAAGTTCTAGTGTGTGATTTTCGGGGAATGTTTTTTTTGGTCCTTTTTCAATTTTCTATGCAAGACACGTGCAATATCAAGCCAATTTTGAAGTTAAATCAGAAATATGTTCAAATGAAATCCAAAAATAATAAAAATTGGCCAGATGATGAAATATGGTGAAAATAAACTACCCTAATTTTTTT
The DNA here is from genome assembly GCA_037367405.1 of Ottelia alismoides. Taxonomy (NCBI): domain Eukaryota; kingdom Viridiplantae; phylum Streptophyta; class Magnoliopsida; order Alismatales; family Hydrocharitaceae; genus Ottelia; species Ottelia alismoides. The sequence goes on from JAZKJV010008197.1 coordinate 408,673, forward strand.
TGGAATTTTTCGACACTAAATGAATTAATTATGAATTAAAAATGAATGCAGGGTGATTTAGACTAATTTAATTTTAATAAATATCAAATCACAAAATTTTGGAGAACTAAAATTATCCTAGATAGATCTAATGATGAGGAATCCAGAAAAATTATCAGACCTTAATTTTAATGTGAAATGAACCTATTACAAATAAACTAAGGAAATCACCAATTAATTTATTCAAGCCTCGAAATATGTGCAAATGAGATGAAATTTTTATGCAATGTTAAGTTAATTATCCTAGAGCTACTATGATTTTTTGGGAATTTTTGGAGTTACAAAGAATTACCTAATAATTAAAAGGTCGAATTGGGCAAAATATCACAGAAATAAACCAATTAATTAATTAAAATTTCTACTGATACCATAAAAATATGACAAGTGTCACATAAGATCAAGGACAATTTATGCTACAACATGCAATTTTTGGAATTTAAAAAATGATGAAATATGACATCTAAATATGTGTGTAATGACATGGGTGTAACTGCAATACAGAAAATTAAAATTGATATAAAACATGCTGACAGGGACCTTAATGCAATTACCTATAATGCAGGGGGGTGGAATGCAATTTCTCCACCGACGTACATGCTCCTCACGTGGGGGCACTTCACAGGGACTAAAATGTAATTTATGAAACTTCCAGGGGGCTCCGTGCAATTTACCCAGGCTGCGCGTGCTCCTCACATGGGGCAACCTAGGCTCAGGTGTCGTCAGCGGCTCGGGACGAGGCTCGGGCGCTGTGGAGGTTCGGCTGGAGGCTCGGAGAAGCTTCGGGGATCCGAGCCTAGAGGTTGGGGAAGAGGCTCGGATCGGGGCGATGTGGCGTGAGGGGAAGGCGGTGACTGTACTTCTTCCCCAACGACCCTCCACCACCTGCGGAGGGGAAGGCGGGGCTCCGTTGAAGGGGGGTCTGCTCCGCCTCGGTTGCTAGGCGTTGTTGAAGCTCTCCGGATGCTCTGAAGTAGCTCGGAAGATTGGCGGTGTTGCGGCGAAGACTCAGGTGCTTTCAGGAGCGGAGGAGGAACGCTAGAGCACGGTGGCGATGATGCTCAATGGGGGCTCCGGTGAGCTTCCGACCAGTGAAGGAATAAGCACCTGCAAGGGGTTAGCGATAGCCGAAGCACGCGTATTGTGCGGGGAGGTGTGCTAAGTGAACGGTCGAGGCCTAGGGTGGAGTGTGAGTGGTCCGGTGATGGTGCTCTGCCAAGGTGGCAGAGCTGGAGTCGATGAAAGGTGGAGTGCGGTGTTTGAAGGAACGGAAGGGTGCGCGAAGATAGGAGCTCCGTCACGGAGCTCGGTGAGGTGAAGATGAAGTGAGAGGATGAAGGTGGAGTTTGAATTAAATAGGAGAAAATCAAGAAAAATTAAGAAGAAGATCAAAGAAGGATGGAGGACGTTACCTGGGGATTGGAGCTCGGTCTTGAGTTCCAAGTCTTCGCTCGAAGGATCGGTAGGGTCCTGAGCTCGGGTAGCTTCGCAGAGGAGGGGCTGCAGCACAGTGGTGGTGCCGTGGATCTCGCCAGAGAAGAAAGCTGTCTTCGCTCAAGGAATCTCTCAATTTCTATCACCAATCGAAGGCTCTGAGCTCTAGGTTTCTCTCTGAGGTGGAGGATAGCCGTCAATGTGGCCGGAGGTGGAGGATTTATAGAGTGAAGGTGACAGCAGGGCTGGAGGTGAGGTAAGGTTTGTGGTCGTCGTGGGGCGTCTCTGGTGGAAGTCGTGGGAAGAGAGGGGGTTGGCGAGGATGAGGGGAGAGTGGTGAAGGTCGTGGCAGTGTTGGCGGTCGGCGAGGGTGGCTGGAGTGGAGGCGAAAATAGAAAGGGGCGAGCCCCTCGCGCAAGGCTGAGAACGTGGGAGAGAGGGGCGCTGCAGGTGGAAGACGAAGTCGTGGCCATTGGATCTTGTGATCCAACGGCCCAGATCAGAACGCTAAGGAGCGGGTAGGATCTGATCGGAGGCGCATCGATCAAGGGGTGCGATTGCACCACATGGCGCGATATGGAAGAGGCGCTGGCGAACGATGGAGATGGGCCCATGGGTTTGATCGGATGGCTAAGGATCTGGCGCAAAAGAACGACAGGGATCAAGAGATGAGTGCGAGATCGGAAGGCGCACAATGTGCCACGCGTTAGGCGCATAGGCAGGCGGAGGCGGGCGGCTGAGATGGAAGAGGGGAAGTGATCTGACGGTGGAAGTAAAAGGCGCACGTGGAGAACAACTGGCCATTGGATCCAGAAGAATATCCAACGGCTGAGAGCAGGGGCGGCTAAGGCAAGGGGAGCGGGCCGCGTGGCGCAATCAGAGGGCGCCACGTGGCCAGCTGTGATTGGATGAGAAGAGAAATGAGTGTAGAATGAGAAGGAGGCTGAATTTGGAAAAACTCAAAACATGAAAGTTGTAGATCTCGATGAGATCTACAAGTTTCATGTTGACCAAAGACGGAGATGATGTCAAATATGATACAAAAATACAAATATACAAATATACACATATATAGTATACAAAGAGGCCCAAAAACCCAACTTTTTCATATGAGCTCCAAATTGGATGAAATTAGTCTCATTTTAAAGGTCTTTGAATGTGTATTATTCTGAAAGTGAGTAGACCTATTTTGGAGGTTGTATGAGGGAATTATGGGCATTTTGTGGTCCAGGGGTTTTAGGGCTTTATTGGTGCTTTTACAAAGGAGATCTTGGCATTCTTCCTTATATTATTAACTACAGGTGTACAGATTATAAGGGAGATGTTATTTTTATAGGTGGAAATTTTACAAGTGATTTTGGCTTCTTATTTAATGCAAAATGTAAATGCTAAAATGCATATTTTATGAATGCTAATTGTGCAAGAAAGAGGGAAATATGCATCTATTTACTCGGGAACAAGACTCTATTTTCAACTTTTAGAGTGATGAATCACAGATTCATCACCTTGTCACAATCATCTGCTGGTCAGCACTTCACTTCTACTCCGTGGCGGTGACAACGCCCCGAGCCCCCTTCTCCGGCAAGATTCGAGGGTCGACCGACCCTCGTCGCAACCAACGACCAAACCTCTCCTCTGTCGTACTGCCCCAGCTCCGAGTTCTTCTCATCGAGCCAACGACTCTCCATCGACACCACCATCTACGTCGACCTTCGATAACCATCTTCATCGACCATCTTGCAACTATGGACGACTTCGACCTTCACCGCTAGAAGCCTCCGATCGTCTTCAATGACCGCTACATCATCGCCTCAATGCTTCATCTACAACCACCGCTTTCAACTCCACCGACACCGACACCACAATGCCGTCCAAATGCTCGCCCTCCGCCTCCCAGTCGCCAGCAGGAGCCCCTTCCACCTCACCAGGGCGTCCGCTCGACACCAGAGCTACACCAGGCCAGGCCTCCTCCGCCGCTATCACCGCCGGGCATGAAGCCCGAGGCCCTCCCACGTGAGGAGCACGTGTGGGAGGGACCAACTATGTCAGCCACCGTCATCCCTCGGGTCACGTGCTCCGCACGTGACCGTGGGGTAAATTGCATCCGCACCCTCGGAGGTCCCTCTATTCGCCATCCAATCCAAAGTCCAGAGGGCACGTGCCACGTACGTGTCCCTCTGGGTAATTTGCAGAAAAGGCTCCTCTTTATCGATAATTATACTTAGGTCCCCCTGCTTATTATATTTATATTTATTTTATTGCATCTGTACCCCTGTCTTTCCCCTTTATTTCGAACAATTACATTGCCTTATTTTATGTATCCAAAAATAGCATGATGTTTGTCATTTAATTCACTACAGTTCGACATAATATGGACATTTTTGAGATTGATGGTTAATTAATTATTAATTATTTTGTGGAAATTTGTATATTTTCCTAATTTGTGCTCTTAAATTTGCCATTGATTAACCATTGTTCAAAAAATTCCCGAAAATCATATATTGTATAATTAATTGTGCTTAACATTTTGCCCAAAAAGAATCGTATTTGCTTACGTAGTTTGTCCTGTAAAAATCATTTTTCATATTTCAGTGTTTGATTTTTAATAGGTATTGAAACTAGTATTTTCGAAGTTTAGGATTTTTCTGAGGTCCGTTACCTAGTGATAGATCTTAAACAATTTTATTCTGTGAAAATAATTAGGTTTAATATTTATTATAAGTAAATATTGAATTTCATTCTTTTTGCATTTGAAAATTCATAAAAAAAAATCATATTGCATCCAAAAATTCCAAAAATTTACAGAGCATTCATTTCATCATAATTGTCATCTCGGCCAAGTTTCATATTTTTCAGACATCGTTTGAGCATATTTTACATTTTAGTCCCTAAAATATGCTGAAATTACATTTTGCATCCATTATTGCATTAAAAAATCCAAAAAAAAACCACATTGAAAATCACACATGAACTTTGATAGACATAATTCTAGGTTGTTCCTTTGCCTCCTCGTGTTCGAACTTAGGACTTGCTCAAGTAAAATAAACATAAAACCACACATAAATTAAAATTGAATAAACACTTGTGGTTATTTTCTTGACCCATTCCAATTGCTGCCTACAACGAAACGATAAATCATTTTTTTAGCGAACCATCAAATACGCATCTTTAACACAGTGAATTTCATACCCGTCAAATGGCACCATTGCCGGGGAGGCAACCGACTTAGTTTTTTGTCTTAAAATTTTCGTTCGGTTTTCCACATTTGGGTAGTCTGACCTCCGAATTTCTCATTGTAAATTCCATTTTTTCCTGCATTTATTTTATTTTGTTTTCAGCATTTATTTCTCTTATTTTATTTTTGATTTATTTTTGAGTCACTCTCTTACACAAATCTCACTTATTTTTCTTGCGAGGTACCCGGTGCAAATGGAGCGGTTTTTCAGGAACAAAAGCATCTTCACCGACTTCCGAAAAAGCCACAATTAATTTAAGATCGAATCGAGTCGTGAGAGAGCGTAGAGTTTAGGATTTTAATTTCTGCAATTTTAATTTCTCTAATTAATTGCTCATTTATAGCGGTGTCTATTTGGACTCTCGCGTGTGTAAAAAAAACCTTAAACTTTTTTCTGTGGTGTGTCGTGGCCCGTTTCACTCTCCGGTTAGGGTGTGGCCCGACTTGAGTGGCAATTAGGATAGACTTGCACTTACGGCTCTCAAAGCATTTTAATTTTTTATTGTGCTCATAGGAATTAGGCAACACTTCATATTAATTGAGACACACATAGATCGTTCAATTTAGCCAAAATTTAACTCAATTCTTCCCCGCTAATAGAACTTTCTGCTAGGTGCGATTTTTCATCGGCTTGCATTCATTTAGAATAATTTTTCAAATTCTATATTGCATCCCACATGGAGATTGTGAGGATTCAATGTAAGTCTTCTAACTGAGCATACATCATAGTTTTTCTTGTGCATCGGCTTTTCCCGAACTTCTCCCTCCTATTTTGTCACATAATTTTTAAAGGAAATGGGGACTGGATGGTAGATGTGTATTTGTGCTCATTTAATTCTTCAGTGATCGCCTAATTAAAATTGAGACTGCTTAATATAGCTGACTTCAAATAACTCATAAAATCAAGAATTTCTGCGGGAAAGCAACCCCGACCTTGGATGTTTTTATTTCTTTCTGAGTGAGCAAGAGACGACACTTAAGGCTAGAGCCCAAACCCTGTTTTCATATTGACTATTGATTCTACCAAAAACTACCAAATCCTTAGCAGAGTGGGTGGTTTAGAGGACACTGTGCAAGGATCCGTCCTCAAGTAACGGGTAGCCGTTCTACGGTTCGTACTTACTCCCATACTGGTTGAAAGTAGGTGCAACTAGTCGTAAGAATTCGGGCCAGTCATTAAGAAATTTTTGGCACCTAACAGCTTGCTATATCTTTGCCAATATTGATTTATCACCAACTAAAATTGAAAAGAAAATAGCCGAACTCTTACGGCTTCATTGTGTAAGTTGGTAAATATGGGGTTTGATTTGTGTTTGCATTGGTGTGCGTGAACCGATATCGAAGATCAACAGCCGCACATTTGATAAATGTTTATTGATTATCCCGCGCAATCATCTCTCTCCTTTCTTGATTTAAACCTCATTATGGAACTTTTGTCCAAAAACTCTCCAGATCCAGATCATAAAAATCAATTCGTCTCGAACAAACCGTCGTTCCTTTCAACTCTTTCAAAAATGGCTGAACATTTATTTGAAAATCAATCAGAGCTATACTATGAAAATGAATTTGTCTCGATTAAGACCAAATCAACTAAATCATCTTCTTTCAGTAATCCTCCAACAGTTACGGGAGACTTTCACCCACGGATGAATTCATCCCCCTCATTTAATACCTACTCGAATCATCCGACCACACATGACCACCTACCATCTTGGACTAAACCGTCCTATTCTCAGTTTCTCGCTAATGATCCATTTCAAGATCGAAATACCTTTGAGTCTCATGACTGGCCGAGAAACCATACTCAGATGGAAAGACCCGCACTTAATGATCACCACCGTTGGATTGACCATGACAAACCCCTCTTCAAACATGATACTCATACAAAGGACTGGACTGACCACATAGAAACACATAAACCCTGTATGCTTACTCCACAATATCAAGGTCTGACCAATCATGATCAAAGGATTGAACTCTACTCAGACCAACTCCACATGCCTGGACCATATGAGAAGCCTCCTTCCATAATTTTTGAGGAAAAATTTTCAGAAAATAATGATCATATAATGGATATTCCAAGAAACTCTGCTCTTAGCATATACAAGAAAATGGAAGATGAAATTATTGAATCTCAAATGCCAAAACACACACCGACTGCTCCCATGATTGATCATGAACAGATTTTTGAGGACGATATTTCGAGGATAAATAAGAAATTTGAATTACTGGAGGAAAAATTCAGAAATTTTATTGACCGACTCAGTTTATTTTATGGGAGCTCGTACATAAAAATGGATAAGGAAATGATGGGATCTCATGCTGAAAATTTTGAGGAATTCAGTAACCTAGGGACGATTCCGACATCGACACCTCTGCATATTAAGACCCTAGGAATGACTATGCCTCTAACATTTACTCTGAACATCAAAACCCCTGCTCATCAGAGGAACACACCACATCACCACACCACACAAAAAATACCAAAAAATAGGAATATTAAAAAACACCCAAAACATCAAAAATCCTGAAAAATACATAAAAATTGAAACTGAAGAAGATCTGAAGAATTTGGATCCTGCTGTATGGGAAGCACTGGAAAAGAAACTGATTTTTGAACTTCCCTTTCTACAGTCCATTGAACACTTCCCCGACCTTAAAGGATTTATAAAAGACAAATTAATGATGAAAAAGTCAGACAGGATAAGAACAAATACTTAAAGACATATCTTGTCAATGGCCTCCACCTTGGTGTCGAGGAGAAAAACCAAGAGCCGTATAGTGAAGCGGTTGCCCAGATTTGACTGTATAATCAAAGACACAATTTTCACCCATGCTTGAATTGATGACGATTCACCGATCAACATCCTCCCGACTTCTGTATTCCACGAACTCAAACTCAGACCGATTCAGAAGATACGAGAGATTATTCAATTGGCTGACCGATCGATAAACCGACCGAGTGGAATCATTTCTGTCATCATGAAATTCCAAGGTGCTCCGCTCAAAGTAGAATTCACGATCATTGATATTGAGCATCAAGGAGAATTCACCCAGTCTCCAATTATTCTTAAAGCCATTCTTAGCATGGGCTAAGGCAATTATTGACTGCGAGACTTGGGAAATCAATTTTACACCCTTAGAAGCACTTCGATCTGACTCAGTCTTTGAGGAACCATGAATTTCTGAGGCAACCCATGAAGTCCCCAACAACTGTAACCATGAAATAGTAGAAGAGCCCTACCCCGCTGCTACACTTGAGATAGCAGTTGTTGATGAGACTATTGGTTTCGAGACTCTCCCTCCTGCTCCATTCCCAACCGCTCTCACCATGAAGAATCATGTATATGAATCATATGATCTGGAGACATATGCATGGGCACACCCTGGGTCAACCTACTCTGACTACATGGATTACATCAACTCGACACAGGAATGCTCCAACATCGAATCAATTAAGAATGAACACACAGAGACTCTCCCCAGTATCTCCCGCGGATCTCAAAATAGACAAATCTTTCTTCTACGATCCTGAGACATATGCATGGTCGCACCCAGGGGCAACCTACTATGAATATCTTGACCAAATCATCCCAAACCGAGAATGCACCAACATTCAGAAGACTATGAACAAACAAGCAGGACGAACACCGACCAAGGAGAAGAATTCTAATGGTTATTCATCTGGATACTCAAGTGAACCGATACCTTCACGAAGCAAGAAAATAAAACTCACCTTTGACCTTTCGTAAGAGGAATCAACTGATGATCCCTCATCAGGTCCGGAAAAGGTAATCTACATGAGTGAAGTCTGTTCGGCAGCTCTAAAACTATATCTTCGCAAGGATCTAAAATTCGACTCTCGTTGGACAACTCCCGTTCCTAACTACTATTCATCCAAAGCTGATGCTCCTGCTCTCTTCAAGTACACATGAATTATTTCTTATGAGCTGACTGAGACCGATGCTTCTGAGTATTCATCCGAGGACAAGTCATTTGATCCCAAAAAGGAATGAATTTTGAGGAAACAATTAAAGAAACAAAAAGACATGAATATCTGGAATGTGTCCACTTTTAAATACTATTCCTCTGAGGATAACTCTGATTATGGCTACCTTTCATTTGACTCAAATGTTTCATATATTATCTATTTCCGAGGATGACAATGATAATAGTTGGGAATCATATGTTTCATCTCCGACTCGTTATTCCGATCTCCCATCGCAGGCTCACAAGAAGATCATCCGAAACCGCCTTAATCATCGGCTACCCACCCTCCCTCCCGACCACATCGACTCCTTGTACAGCTTCTTCCTCTACTTAGGCCAAGGCCTAAGTATAGGGGGGACTGATGCCATCTGTATATACCATCCTTCTTCTATCTCCCGATCGCTCCATTTCAACCCTTCTCTTATACTTAGGCTGACCAGAGCCTAAGTATAGGGGGAACCGATGCCCATCTGTTTATACTCTCCTCATTCACATACCCCGATCACTTCATTTTTCCCGCTCTTCTTCTATACTTAGACTGCACAGTCTAAGTATAAGGAGGCGGTTCTATAAATCTTGTTCTTTTTCTTTTTCTTTTTCACTCTCTTACGCTTAGCCCGAGCTATGTCTTCTTTACGCTTCTTGTGCTCTGAGGACACAACACTCGCTAAGTATAGGGGGGGTATGTATATATACTATGTATATATTTTACCCATATCTCGTACTTTCATGTAAATATATATGTAATTACGGGGTGGATAAATAGTTCAAAAAAATCAAAACAAAAGAAAAAGAAAAAGAGTTTTGCTACTAACACTGACTATGCCCAAAAATTTTCAAAAAAATGGCTTCTTATTCATTTTTGCATAAAAAAATTTCCTTGCATAAAATTTCAAAAAAAATCACAAAAATAAAAAAATGTGTCTGCATTTCACACACATACACTTCATCCAGCACTTCATGCATTTGCATCAATGAGAAGTCATTGGGTTTCGAACCGAGTTGTGAGCAGTAACCGAGAGTGGTCTAGACTTGACCTTAATCCACGTAATTTTAAGAGGAACTTCACCGAGAAATAAGGATTTTCGAAACTTCAGGTCTGTGACTTAATTCTTTGAGTTCCACATGACAATGTACATCGTTTGACTCTTAGTGTCTAACCTGATCTCTTCATTTTGGTACAACTCTGGAATAAAGAATTAATTTGGGTACAACTTCAGACGGGATGTTGGAAGACTGTGTGAGTTTCTTTTTTTGTAGCGTGGAAATATAAAGACCAGAGTATGGGTTGAAATAAAGCTTCAGAAAAGGGATGGACGACTGGGCACAATTTTTTCTAAGACCCCAAAAAATGTACGGAAACAAAAAGATTCTATATCCGTAGGGGCACAACAAGATCCAAGCAGAACCACCAAAAATTCCAAATACAAGGAAGCATTCTACCAAATAAATATCTGACCAAAAAGGTCCAAGCTTCAAGAAAACCTACAGATCTTGGTGGAGACTCGGCTACACTGGTTGTCTTCACAAGGAGAGGTGACTACGCTAGCCACCCTCCAATTCTTTTCCCCTTCTTCTAACTTCTCCCCTCAATTCGATTGTGAACACAGCACGACAGACCCTAGAAGGAAATACATGACTCCCCGAGGATGAGTTACTGGAGAGGAGATGAGCATGGTATTTCGGCATTCTGGATGGGAAGATCTAAAACCTTTCACACACATGAGTCGATTGTTCAATGTTCATAGGGTATACTTTAGGAAGAGGATTGATCTAAGATGCCTTCTGAGCCGAAACTGTGACAATGATGTGTAGAACTTGAAGGCTATTGATTTTAAAATTCTAAGTCTCACAGAAGTTCCGCCACACTAATAATCCAAAGGTCGAGTCTAGTTTCATTTTCCCTTCAGCTCAGGGTCTTGGTATGGAACCCAATCTCATTTCACTTCATGTCATTTCTTTTTGATGCTCAGCGACGAGCATGTTTAAGTATAGGGAGATGATGAATCTCGGATTCATCACTTTAAATCTCATCTATTAAGATCAAATCCCTCAAAATCAACAACATTTCTACATCTATTCGCATAATTAGCATTCAAGCATGTTTTCATAAGAATTGCATTTTAGCACTAATCTCTGCACAAAATAAGAAGCCAAAAATCCAAGCCAAAATTGACCTGTAAATAGCCTAACTTCCTGGATTTTTATCTCATTCACGCTAACTCCGAATGGCCCAAAACCACCTCCATTGTGTATATATCACTAACCAAGAATAAATGAAAAATACAAAAAAAAATCACTAACCCAAATAAGCGGACCAAAAACCCAAACCCTAGTTTCAAGATTTCCGGACTAAAAACCTCATATCCTCCCCATCCAGTGTCGTTTTAATTCTACTCACTTTTGAACTAATGTACATTCAATTACCTTCAAAACAAGATCAAGTTCAAGTGAATCGGAGCTCATATGTGAAAGTTGGGTTTTGGGCCTCTTTTGTACATTTCGTATTTTAGCACTTTTTGACTTGTTATTTTATGTACATAATTAATATATTTTAGTTCATTTCTTTTTCATTTGTCTTCATTGATGAAAGTTCTATTAAAATGTGTAAAAATCCAAATCCAAATTGAGCTCGAAATCAAAGAAATAAATTGGGTCCGAGTCTTCACTAACCAACTCTACCAAATTAGTCTTTTTCTTATTTTATTTTATTTCTTCTTTTTTCTAAATTAATAAAAATCCAAAAAAAATATTAATATGTAAATATTTATCTTTGATTTTATCATATTTTTTCCAGATTTTTATCTGGTTTAAAAATGACAGAAAAATTACAAAACCCAAAAATCAAGGTATTCTATGTACATGGGATACCCCAAAAATTCACTTTGGTCATTTGATCGATTTTGGATTTGATGTCTTCGTAAAAGTTGTAGATCTCATCGAGACAAGCAATTTTTGTGAAGAAAATTTTTCGATCTCAGGCCATTTGCAATTTATTTCTGATTTTACAAAAGATTAATTCTCTGAATTTTCTGGTGCTGACACGTGGCTGCTCATGGAGCCGCCACGTATCAGCCATTTTTCGCATTTTTTATTCGTTTTATTAAAAAAAATGAAGAAACAAAGGACTCGGACGTGCGAGGCATGTGTCGCCCAAGCACGCGCCAAGTACGTGCCCTCCCCTTTTCCCCTACGCCTGCTACGTGTCGAGATATGGGCCGTCCGATCTCGGCCAATCGGACGACCCATTGCCCATCGTCAACCCCCGTCACCTTTCCTCTTTTGCTCCGCCGCCCCTCTCACGAATCTCGCACTGATTGCCGCCACCGTACCCCTGCGTATCTCGATTCTCCGCCGCATCTCAGATCCCCGCAATCTCGCTCCATCCAAATCTCGTCGAGTCCCACAACCCTCACGTCAAATCCCCTCCAATGCTTTAGCTTCCATCTTCGGCCAACCCCTCTCCTATTTAAACTCCGCCACACGCCTTGTTGCAATCATCCGCCGGTCAGCACTTCACTTCTACTCCGCGGTAGTGACAGCACCCCGAGCCCCCTTCTCTGGCGAGATCCAAGGTCGACCGCCCCTCGTTGCAGCCAACGGCCAAACCTCTCCTCCGTCGTACTTCCCCAGCTCCGAGTTTTTCTCGTTGAGCCAACGACTCTCCATCAACACCACCGCCTACGTCAACCTCCGACAACCATCTTCATCGACCATCTTGCAACTACGGACGACTTCGACCTTCATCACTAGAAGCCTCTGATCGTCTTCAATGACCGCTACGTCATCGCCTCAAAGCTTCATCGACAACCACTGCTTCCAACTCCACCGTCACCGTCACCACACCACCATCCAAACGCTCGCCCTCCACCTCCCAGTCGCCAGCAGGAGCCCTTTCCACCTCGTTAGGGCGTCCGCTCGACATCGGAGCTCCGCCGGGGCGGGCCTCCTCCGCCGCTATCGCCGCCGAGCACGAACCCCGAGGCCCTCCCAAATGAGGAGCACATGTAGGAGGGACCAACTACGTCAGCAACTGTCAGCCCCCGGGTCACGTCCTTCGCACGTGACTGCGGGGTAAAATTGCATCAGCATCCCTGGAGGTCCCCCTATTCGCCATCCACTCCAAAGTCCAAAGGGTACGTGCCACGCACGTACCCCTCTGGGTATTTTGCTGAAGAGCCTCCTCTTTATCGGTAATTATACTTAGGTCCCCCTGCTTATTTTATTTATATTTATTTTATTACGTTTGTACCCCTGTCTTTCCTCTTTATTTCGAACAATTACATTGCCTTATTTTATTTATCCAAAAATAATATGATGTTTCTCATTTAATTCTCTACAGTTTGACATATTGTGGACATTTTTGAGATCGATGTTAATTAATAATTACTTATTTTGTGGAAATTTGAATATTTTTCCCAGTTTGTGCTCTTAAATTTGCCATTGAATAACTGTTGCTCTAAACATTCCCGAAAAATCACATATTGTAGAATTAATTGTGCTTGACATTGTGCCAAAAAAGAATCGCATTTGCATGCATAGTTTGTCTGTAAAAATCATTTTTCATATTTCATTGTTTGATTTCTAGTAGGTATTGAAACTAGTATTTTCTAGGTTTAGAATTTTCCTGAGGTCCCGTTACCTAATGATAGAACTTAGATAATTTTTATTCCTTGAAAATAGTTAGCTTTAATATTTATTATAATTAAATATTAAAATTTCATTTTGTTTGCATTTGAAAATTCATAAAAAAATCATATTGCATCCAAAAATTCCAAAAAAATTACTGAGCATTCATTTCATCATAATTATCATCTCGACTAAGTTTCATATTTGTCATCGTTTGAGCGTAATTTACATTTCAGTCCCTAAAATAGGCCGAAATTGCATTTTGCATCCTTTATTGCATTAAAAATTCCAAAAAATGACCGCCTCGAAAATTGCACACGAATTTTGATAGACATAATTCTAAGTTGTTCCTTTGCCTCCTTGTGTTCGACCTTGGGACTTGCCCAAGTAAAATAAACATAAAACCACACATTAATTAAAATGGAATAAACACTTGTGGTTATTTTCTTGACCGATTCTGACTGCCGCCTACAACGAAATGACAAATCATTTTTTAGCGAACCACAAATACACATTTTTAACACAACGAATTTCGAACCCGTCAGGCACATAGCTTTGGTATTCACATCCTCAACTCTTTGATGTGCTATCCCTTTAGATACAGTACCATATCTTAAGCGAAATAAACCTTTCTCAGAAAATGGAACATGTCCAAGGTGTACCACTAATGTGACGATCCCAATACCATCTTGTCTTTACTTTTGAACAAATTCAGAACTAAGATCTAAGAGGTATCCTTGAGATCATATCCCAAGGTATGGACCAGTCTATAAAACACTTATTATTATCCTTACATCATTCCAAACGATTAGGATATCATCTATATTTAGCATGATGAACACTCCCACTAAGCTTCACATGATTCATCAAGATTCTATCTGAAATCATAACATTTATAATTTCGTTAATCTAATGTTCCAACTACAAGAAGCTTATTTGAGTCCATAGATGAAGTTCCTTTAGCTTGCACATCTTGACTTCCTCAACTATAAAGCCCAAGGGCTAGTTCATGTCAATATCCTCAGAGTGGTATTCATAGAGGAATGCCACATTAACTCCATCTTGTAGATGTGAAGGCCAAGTAGTATAGCTACAGTTAGCAATAATCTTATGAGTTTAAGCATGGTCACTAGAAAGCAAGTCTTATCGCAAGCGATGTCTTCTTTCTATTGTGTAGCTCATGGCTACGAGCCGTGCTTTGAAGGGATCTACCTTCTCATCGGGTTCCCTCTTTCTCTTGAAGATCCATTTACAACTTAACAGGTCTTACCCATATAGGTGGATCCTCGAGGGTCCATATACAACACTTGTATATGAAGTCTACTTTAGACTTTATTGTTAACATTCATCTTTCCTTGTCATGATCTTTAGAAGCTTCATCACATGAATTAAGATTATTGTTCGACTTAACTGACACATGAAATCCATCCAAAACTCATTTGAAGAGTTATGAATCTTTCATCATTAATTATCCTTTTAGTTTCCGATTCTAGGATCCTCATTATCTTCTCAAGATTAAATGAGTTCCTTTACTTCATTTTCATCTTGATTCTCATAGAGTCATTATCTAAGAATCACATTCTCAGATATGAAATCTTTTAAGAATCTCAAGGTCATAAAGTAGGTATCCAATATAATCCTTTTTTTCTAATGAAGTAGCATTCTCTTGAGTTAGATTCCAGCTTACCTGCATCCATGACAAAGTTTTGGACCAAGCCAACAATAAATCATCAAGTGTCCCACACTAGACTAGGTTCCAAACAATAGCTTATGAGGGTTCTTAGATTTAGATGCATGGAATCTTATTAAGGATATATATATTTATATTTATATTGTAGTCTCTACTACGAATATAACTTGAAACTATAAAATAATGATGCTAAGAGTCATCATTGATTAACTCATGTCACATATGATGCAATTGTATCTCCCTACAACTCTATTGAGGTTAGGTAAATTGGGGAGGAGTGAGAAATGAATGATATTCATATCTCCATAAGGTATTCCTTGAAGTCATCAAATAGGTATGGGCTACCTAGGTTAGATTAAATTCATTTCATCTTCCTTCAAACTTTGGTTCAAAACAAAATCATGAAATCTTTGAACATTTTAAAAGTTTCTAATATGAAAGGAAAGAAATCACATATCACAAAAGTCATCAGTAGATATCACATATCCATAATGTTTATTATGATATAGATAATCCACATACATCAATATGTATGAGATCCAAAACACCTTGACATCTTATGTCATTCTCAAAGAAGGGTATATTGGACATTTTACTTTGAATACAATATTGACAAGCTTGTAAGATTTGAAATTTCAGACAATCTAAAGATTCATCTCTTACTGGCATATTGATCTCATCAACATAGTCAGATCCATTGTCCAAATGATCTTCAGGCCCCTATTGATCTTTTAAGATTTAATTTAAAGTATTAGGAAATGTTAGTGACCCATTCATTAAGGTTTCTTAATTTAGGTAGAGTTTCTCCAGATGCCAGACTACTATCTGAAATATATCCATCATAACTCTTTATGTCATGTCTATTCCATAATTCATGTTTATTTCCAACATTTAGAAATAAAACAATGAAATGTATTCTAATATCTAGGGTCATAGAGACATTCTCTAAGACTAAGGGCTCTTCCCACTGAAAATATGAAGTCTATTTATCCAATAGAGATTGTTGTAACAATTACATCAATATCCATGTTGATGACTATTATAACCTTAATTTCAATTTTTATAGTCCTCTAAAAACATATGCAACCAGCTGCAAGTGTTATTTGGAAAGAATGAGATACATATTATTAGACTTTTATCTTATCTAATAAGTAAGTCAATTTCAAATGATGATACGTAGATATAGATTAATCCGATGCACTATCCCAGTCCTTCTCTAAGGATCCTAGATAGACTTGATAGTCACATTATCAGTACATTAGCATATTGCAATATTGGCATTCATCCAACTCTTTGGATGTCACATGGAAGTCATAGAAGTACAGTCAACTCTTTGACATTCCTTCTTACTTGGATCCTACCCTTGCTTCCACTACGCTCCCCTTCATCTATAAACAACCATTGCTTTAGACAAAGGATCTCTATGTTTAATTCAAAAAGATTTCAATATAAGAGTGCTTCAACATATATACACATGATTCATTAATTTATACAATATAAATATTATGAAGCTTTCTTGAATGACTAGAGTATAGATAGTAGAATGATGACACTCATCATATGTACATACATCTTAACTCTTAAAGAATTAGTTTCAGGTAGGCACTCAAGCATTTTGAATACATCATCTCTTATAGAGCCGCCATTCTGCATGATGCAGTGAACCATGCTATTCATGATTAAATGTCGAGAGCACATATATATGCCAGAAACATCTTCTTAGATTTTATAAGGATTATTTGAAAATTACGATCATCATCGACATCGTAAATTCCAAACTACATTCGATAAGAGATCATGAATATAGAGACACACATACCCTAGGTTGTTGACCTATTGTCTATTTAGTTATCATTCCTCATTATTGTGAGGAAACTTACAAATAGCAACCACATATATTATGTGTCCAACTGCAAGTACAATATCTTGATCATGCATCCAAATCATGGTATTTTACTGATTATTATTGAGTATAGTATTGAGTGGGTTTAACGAAGGATTGTCTGAAATAAGAAATTTGCATAAATATATATGCATATTTTACTTTGATTTATGAATTTTTATATAAAAGTTATCTTGCCTTCTCAACACTGAAAGTTCATTCCCTTAATCACTTTCAATGTAAGAGATATGCTTACCATTATAACTCAAGCAAGATCTGGGATCTCCTTTCTTATCTTTGTTACATCCCAATAATATGTGAACCTGTAATTCAATAAAAAGAAGTGGAACACATTTCGCCTTACAAGTCCAACTTGCAATCCCAATTCGATCTTTAACACCCAGGCCCACCACCCCAAAGGTGATATTGACCCAGTAATTTAACTAACCGTAAAAAAGAATAATACTCACTGTACATAATCCAATATCACCCCAATAATATAAGGCTCGATATTGGGGTCACTATGCATACGACCTTACTCTTTCGAGAAGCAAGGAGCCCGATCCAGATGTGCTAGTATGCAGAAGCTGTCACTTCGGACATGCATCTCTTGCATAAAATCCTTGGCGATGAAGTTTTCGCCTATTTGGAAGACCATGGATGCAGAAGATGTTCAAATTTTAATTAATTATTATAAATCATATTCACATAATTATTTATTTCAAGAGAAATACACACTTATTCATAATAAAGTCTTTTAAATGGATATAATTCATTTAATCATATTAAATCAATTATCAATCCAATGAAATCAACCAACAAACTTTTATTGTTACTTGAAAGGATGGTATTATCTCAAAAATATGTATAATTCAAATTTTAATAATTAAAAAAATACATCATTATCCCTTCAAGCATTATCCCTTCGCTACTCAATGTTATGGGTTGTACCGACGAGAGTAGTAAAGATCGCTCACGGAGCAACCTCCTACCCCAACTCTCCCTGACTAGACTTCATATTCGCCTTAGTTTAGGATAATGCAAAATGATCACTTTGTACTTGAGATGATAATTGATTTTTCAACCGAAGTTGCACCATATAATAATAATAACTATTTTGATTTATATTATAAGGAAATTTGGTAAACAAATTTCCAATCCTATTCAAGCAAGTTTGTTTGTTGGGAAAAAAGATCATGTAATAACTTTGTGATCAAGATCATATTTAATCAATTTTGGTTAAGGTAATGTCATTTTAGGAAATAGTTATCAAATATTTCACAAAATATTCATTAATAATTATTTCATAAAATTAACCTTTAATTTCACTAATTGACTAAATGACAATCACAAGGTTCTTGATTAGGAAAGTAATTTTCAGCAGTCACCCTCACATACTAAAATTAGATTATCTCAATGAATTTAAATCCAAATCATGCAAAATAAGTTTCCAACGTTTGCTAATTTCATTTACAACAGAACCCAAGTGATTTATATGCATTTATAGGCGTTTTAAAAACGTAATTCACTCTTTAATGATGTGAAGATTCACCATCCCCGGAACAGTGGATACATGATCATTAAAATGATCATTACTTAGCAATCGGATTCCAAATCATGCAAACTCAAATCCAACTGTTTCTTTGTTTAATGAGGAACATAATCCAAGCAATAATTTTGTGTTTAAACAATTTAAACAGGGTGAAAAAATCTCACAAAATAGGGATGCGTGAACAAAATGCGATAAATTTTCACATACCCTAATGAGCCCAAGTCATCCTATTTTTACGGATCCTATCTGAAACCTTCGACCTATGGCTTTCATACCACTTGAAAGATATGGGGGAATCCTTAAGCACATCATTAAATCTTGAGGATCACGTCATATATGATCGAGTGCGACTAGTCGCACTAGTAGCTCGGTGAGGTGGAATTTAAAAAATTTAATCGATGAAGCCACATAGTAGATAAAGGAATACCTCTTGTAGTGTGGTTGTGATCGAGCCTCTAAGAGAAGAGTACTCCTATCTCATGTTCGATCCGTCAAAGCAGATGCTTGCGAGAGCGGAGATGAGTCACGTGCTTCTCGCAATCCAAGTCATTGATCCAAGCAATGGATCTCCTGATCTCGTATCACGAGATCGAATGTCTTATTCATGAGCGAGGCGCACCGAAGAAGATAGAGATCCAAAATTTGTCAAAGTGGCAACACAACGGTGATGCAACGTTGAAGACGACCTTCTCTCTAAGGATGGAGTAGACAACCACTAAAGGAAAGAGATAGGTTGGTATAAGAATGAGAGAGAGAGAGAGGGAGAGAAGTTGTTGTTGTAACTTTGAAGAGCAAGGGGTGCCACTTCTTACATAGGGTTTTGGGAGTCCATGGATCTAATTCGATGTATAATACAAAATCAATGGATAAGATTGATTTGTGTTTCTTTCAATGGCCATGATTTTCTGGTAAAAACACAACAATAATTAATCTAATTTAAAATATATATTGATAAATCAAGATAATTAATTCCAAATTAAATCAACTTATCTTGTAGATAAAGGGGGAGGAGATTGCCCTCATCTCTAAAAAGGTGGGGACGATCACCCACTCGAAATGGAAGTTGGTGGTTGTCCACCCTATTAGAACGGAAGGTGGCAATCTCCTTATTATCTTATGAGATTACATTATCTCATGAAATCTCCAAGATTTACATCACTTGTTGTAAATTTTCTCACAAAAATAATTCATAATTATCTTGTGAATACTGCAATCATGCCATTGGAAATATGTGAATCACATTCCCACCCCAAAATAAAATGTAAATTATATTTTTCAATTATACATCCAATGTGAATCTAATTCACATCAATAATTAATCAATAAATATAAATCAAAATTATCTCTCTCTAATACATTAAATATCCTATTTATAATATATGAATAACTGGATATTGCTATCCACATTATTCATATCCATAATAATTAAATCACATTTAATTTTATTGGATCATCATTCTCATGCATTCAAATAATATGAATCAAATTTACATTATTCATGATAATTAAATAGCATTTAATTATCCATTTCTCAATGCTTAGATATAATTCAACAATGGAATTATTCTTGAACTTTTTCAAAAATAATGCACTTTCTCCACTGATACTTGGAGATAAGGATAAGGCGATTGTATGTTCTACGTATAATGACTTTGATATTGAGATCTCATCTCAAATCTAGGTCTCATGGGTCTCTCATAGATGCTTGATTTAAATCAAGGCCATAAATCTAATCTTCTCATTGCATCTGAATCTCATTCAAATCAATGTCTAACACTTGCACCAAGATCAGATTACTTCTCCACTGAGAGGAGTCACTAAAATTCAGACATGTTTAATCAATCCCTTGGAATGGAAGCATCATGGCTATATGATCGTTTATGATCACATCATCCTTAGGTATTCTTAATACCTGTACATGCTGCACATGGAAGGCTTATTATAAACTCGAAGATATTGATCAATTTTACACTATCATCATTCAGGGTTCCATCATCAAGTTTCACATTCTTGGTCTTTGGGAGTTGGTATCAATCATATGCTTTCCAAAAGCGTATATCATACCTACAAATTCTTGTCATGTTTCCAAAGCACGATGACTATGCATGGAATTTGATCGGTCCCAATACCTCATGAGTGAGATCATGTCTTCCAGTTCATGAGTGAACTTGTATGATCCATTTGAGAGATCGTATTACTCATATGCCCTTATATGCACACTTGCTCGGCGATATATAATACTTGGTTAGGTCATCAACCTATTGGTCTGCCAAATGTACATACTTAGACATATAGTTACACATCTGTCTCCAGTCAGAGGATGTGTGCCTATAACGTGACAGGATACGATATAGGTCTTTGGTTATCTCAATCTCATTAAGTCAACTCATTGACCTAATTTATATAACACCCCCGAATCTCTATTCCTATGTAGAGGGCCTGCATCAAGAGGTCGGTTAGATATCAACCCTTAGAGAATGGATTTTCATCTCCTTCTCATGATGGAGATCCTCTCTTAATAATCATTTGACTGTGCTTGATGAGACATCAATCTATCTCTTTAGATATTCATCCAAGCACTAGCCTCTACGATTCATCAATCGAATCAACAACTGTATGATCATTTAGATGGCCATGGTACATAACCCAAATTGTACTAAGGGTCTTATTATGAAAATTAGTTATTTTTCATTTCAGATCAAAGAATGATATTTGTAATAACATTTATTGCATAATGGCTAGTCGTGGGCTCGCATGTCCAACAATCTCCCACTAGCCCAAAGAGTCATTAATGGGCTAATCTCTAAATCCTTATACTTGTGAAAATCATAGGCTATTTAGAAAAATAGCAAGGTAAGCTGATCAGTCACTTTGTTCCTAAGAGACTACGCCAAGTCCATTTACGGCACTTGCATATCTCTCAGTAACTATTCTCGTATCCAATGCGAATGTTGCATCGTATGCAGCCAATACTATATCTTGTTAATTATAGTGTCTTTAAAACTACAATTCAATAATCATTATAACTAGTATGTAATTTCTATTATCCTTATCAGAATGCCCTTATTCTCATAGATCTCTATCTCCTAAGGTATCAACAGTTAAGACCTTTTAGATTAGTATCAATAAAGTCTTAATTTTTAGAAGATAAAAACTTGAGATCACTATATTTAAGTCTTTTCATCTTTGCAGATATTGTTATTACTGCAAACAAGTGTTTTATCTTCATAGTAGTATTGGTAATAGCTTACTACACCTACTGCATGGTAGACACCTAACTTTTGCACACATCCAGATTACACTGAGCTTCCCAAAGCTGGTGCACTATGGCATGTAACTTTGGTATTCACATCCTCAACTCTTCGAGGTGATATCCCT
This sequence comes from Ottelia alismoides, assembly GCA_037367405.1. Classification (NCBI taxonomy): domain Eukaryota; kingdom Viridiplantae; phylum Streptophyta; class Magnoliopsida; order Alismatales; family Hydrocharitaceae; genus Ottelia; species Ottelia alismoides. Next base: position 430,499 of record JAZKJV010008197.1, read on the forward strand.
TCAGATAGGTCAGTACCATATTTTAAGGGAAAGAAGCATTTTCTCAGAAAATGGAACATGTCCATGGTATACCACTAATGTGAAGGTCCCAATCCCCTCTTCTATTTACTTCTAAACAACTCTAGAACTAAGATCTAAGAGGTATACTTGAGATCATATCTCAAGGTATGGAATAGCCAGTCTATAAAACACTTATGATTATTCTTATATCATTCCAAATAATTAGGATATAATTTATATTTAGCACGATGAATACAATGGCACTCCCACTAAGCTTCACATGGTTCATCAAGATACTATCTGAAATCAGAACATTTATAATTTCATAAAATCGATTGTTCCAACGACAAGAAGCTTATTTGAGTCCATAAATGGAGCTCCTTTAGATTGCACATCTTGCCTTCCTCAACTATAAAGCCCTGGAGCTACTTCATGTTACTATCCTCAAAGAGGTATTCATAGAGGAATGCAATATTGACTTCCATCTTGTAGATGTCAAAGTCAAGTAGTGTATCTATCGTTAGCAATAATCTGATGAGTTTAAGCATGGTCAATAGAAAGCAACTCTCAGCGCATGTGACGCTTTCTTTCTGGTGTGTAGCTCATGGCTACGAGCCATGCTTTGAAGGTCTCTACCTTCTCATCGGGTTCCCTCTTTCTCTTGAAGATCTATTTACACTTTATCGACTCTAAATCATATAGGTGGATCCTTGAGGGTCCTTATACATCACTTGTATATGAAGTCTACTTTAGACTTTATTGCTAATATCCATCTTTTCATGTTAAGATATTCATAAGCTTCATTACATGAAGTAAGATCATTGTTAGACTTAACCGACACATGGAATCTATCCTCAAACTCCTTTGAAGAGATATGAGTGTTTCATCTTTAAATGTCCTTTTAGTTTATTATTCCTAGGAGCCTCATTATCATCTCAAGATTAAATGAGTTCCTTCACTTCATTTTCATCTTGATTCTCAAGAGAGTCAATCTCTAAGAATCACATTCTCAGATATAAAATCTATTAAGAATATCAAGGTTATAAACTGGGTATCCAATACCATCCTTTATTTTGTTAATGAATTAGCACTCTCTTGTGCGAGATTCTAGCTTATTTGTATCCATGACAAAGTTATGGACCAAGAAAACCTAAATCCTCAAGTGTCCAACACTAGGCTAGCTTCCAAACCATATCTTATGTGTGTTCTCGGGTTTAGATGCATGAAATATTATTAAGGATATATACATTGTAGTCTCTACTACATATATACCTAGAAACTAAAAAATAATTATGCTAAGAGTCATAATTGATTAACTCATGTCACACATGATGCAATTGCATCTCCCTACAACTCTATTGAGTTTAGGTGTATTGGGAGGAGTGAGATAGGAATGATATTCATATCTCCATAAGGTATTCCTTGAATTCATCTAATAGTACATGCTACCTAATGAATTAGCACTCTCTTGACATCTTTGATGATATTATTATTACTGCAAACAAGTGTTTTATCTTCATAGTAGGATTAGTAATAGATTATTACTCCTACTACATGGCAGACATCTGATTTTTGTACACATCCTGCATACACTGAGTTTCCCAAAGCAGGTGCACTATGACACATAGCTTTGGTATTCACATCCTCAACTCTTTGAGGTGTTATCCCTTCAGATAGGTCAGTACCATATCTTAAGGAAAAGAATCCTTTCTCAGAAAATGGAACATGTCCAAGGTGTACCACTAATGTGTATCCTCTTCTCTTTACTTCTGAACAACTTCAGAACTATGATCTAAGAGTTATCCTTGAGATCATGTCTCAAGGTATGGACCAGTCAATAAAACACTTATTATTATCCTTATATCATTCCAAATGATTAGCATATCATCTATATTTAGCACAATGAACAAAATGGCACTCCCACTAAGCTTCACATGGTTCATCAAGGTTCTATCTGAAATCATAACATTTATAATTTCATCAAATCTAATTTTCCAACTACAAGAAGCTTATTTGAGTCCATAGATGGAGTTCCTTTAGCTTGCACCGGAGGCTACTTCATGTAAATATCCTCAAAGAGGTATACATAGAGGAATGCCATATTGACTTCCATCTTGTAGATGTCAAAGTCAAGTAGTGTAGCTATAGTTAGCAATAATCTGATGAGTTTAAGCATGGTCACTAGAAAGAAAGTCTCACCGCAAGAGATGTCTCCTTTCTGGTGTGTAGCTCATGACTACGAGCCGTGCTTTGATGATCTCTACCTTCTCATCGAGTTCCCTCTTTCTCTTTAAGATCCATTTACAACTTAACAGATATTACCCATATAGGTGGATCCTTGAGGATCCATATACAACACTTGTATTTGAAGTCTACTTTATACTTTATTGTTAACATCCATCTTTCCATGTCATGATCTTCAGAAGCTTCATCCCATGAATTAAAATTATTGTCAAACTTAACTGACACATGGAATCCATCCTCAAACTCATTTGAAGAGGTATGAATGTTTCATCATTAATTGTCCTTTTAGTTTCAATTCCAGAGCATCATTATCTTCTCAAGATTAAATGAGTTGCTTTATTTCATTTTCATCTTGATTCTCAATAGAGTTATTATCTAAGAATCACATTCTCAGATATGAAATCTTTTAAGAATCTCAAGGTCCTAAAGTAGGTATCCAATACAATCCTTTATTTTTCTAATGAAGCAGCATTCTCTTGTGCTAGATTGCAGCTTACTTGTCCATGACAAAGTTATGGACCAAGCAACCATAAATCCTCAAGTGTCCAACACTAGACTAGGTTCCAAACCATAGCTTATGAGGGTTCTCAGACCTAGATGCATGGAATCTTATTAAGGATATATATATATATATATATATATATATATATATATATTGTAGTATCTACTACAAATATACCACGAAACTAAAAAATAATTAAGCTAAGAGTCATCATTGATTAACTTATGTCACATATGATGAAATTGTATCTCCCTACAACTCTATTGAGGTTAGGTGTATTGGAAGGAGTGAGATAGGAATATTATTCATATCTCCATAACGTATTCCTTGAATTCATCAAATAGGTATGGGCTACCTAGGTTAGATCAAATTCATTTCATTTTCCTTCAAACTTTGGTTCAAAACCCAATCATGAAATCTTTGAACATTTTAAAAGTTTCTAATATGAAGGAAAGAAATTACATATCCATAATGTTTATTATGATATAGACAATCCACATACATCAATATGTATGAGATCCATAATACCTTGAAATCTTACATCATTCTCAGAGAATGGTATATTGGACATTTTACGTTGAATACAATATTCACAAGCTTGTAAGATTTGAAATTTCAAATAATCTAAAGATCCATCTCTTACTAGCATATTGATCTCATCAACAGACTTATGTCCAAGGTTTGATGCCAGATCATTGTCAAATGATCTTCATCCCCTATTGATCTTTTAAGGTTTAATTTTCAGTATTAGAAATGTTAATGACACATTCATTAAGTTTCTAATTTAGTAGAGTCCTCTAGATGTCAGACTACTATCTGAAATATATCCATCATAACTCTTTATGAAAGGTCTATTCCATAATTGATGTTTATTTCCAACATTTAAAAATAAACAATGAATGTATTCTAATATCTAGGTTCTAGAGACATTCTCTAAGACTAAGGGCTCTCCCACTAAAAATATGAAGTCTATTTATCCAATAGAGATTGTTGTAACAATTACATCAATATCCATGTAGATGACTATTAAACCTTAATTTCAATTTTACTAGTCTTCTAAAAACATATGCAACCAACTGCAAGTATTATTTGGAAAAATGAGATACAATTATTAGACTTTTATCTTATCTAATAAGTAAGTCAATTTCAATGATGATATGTAGATATAGATTATTCTGATGCACTATCCAAGTCCTTCTCTAAGGATCCTAGATAGACTTGATAGTCACATTATCAGTACATCAACGAATTACAGTATTGGCATTCATCTAACTCTTTGGATGTCATATGGAAGTCATAGAAGTACAGCCAACTATTTGACTTTCCTTCTTACTTGGATCCTACCCATGCTCCCACTATGCTCCCTTCATCTATAAACAACTATTGCTTAAGACAAAGGATCTCTTATGTTGAATTCAAAAAGATTTCAATATAAGAGTACTCCAACATATATACATGCTTCATTAAATTCATAAAATATGAATATTATGAAGCTTCATGAATGACTATAGTATAGATAGTAGATTGATGACACTCATCATATCTACATATATCTTAACTCTTAAAGACTTAGGTTCAGGTAGGTACTCGAGCATTTTGAATACATCATCTCTTATAGAGCCACCATTCTGCACGATGCACTAAACCATGCTATTCATGATTAAATGTCGAGAGCACATATGTGTGCCATAAATATCTTCTTTGATTTTATAAGGATTTTGAAAATTACGATCAACATTGACATGTCACTTCCGAAGTACATTCGATGACAGATCAACACTATAGAGACACACAAAACCTAGATTGTTGTCCTATTGTATATTTAATTGTTATTCCTCATTATTATGAGGAAACTTGCACATTGTAACCACATATATTATGTGTCAAACCACAAGTACAATATCTTGATCATGGATCCAATCCATGATATTTTACTGGTTATTATTGAGTATAGTATTGAGTGGGTTTAATGAAAGATTATCTGAAATAAGAAATTTGCCTCAATATATATATATATATATATATATATATATGTAGATATTTTACTTTGTTTTAGGAATTTTTATATCAAAGTTGTCTTGCCTTATCAACGTTGAAAGTTCATTCACTTAATCACTTTCAATGTAAGAGATATACTTACCATTATACCTCTAGCAAGATCTGGGATTAATCACTTTCAATGTAAGAGATGTACTTACCATTATACCTCTAGCAAGATCTGGGATCTCCTTTTTTTATCTTTGTTACATCCCAATAATATGTGAACCTGTAACTTGGATAAAAGGAAGCGGGAACACATTCTGCCTTGCAAATCCAACTTGCATTCCCAATTCGGTCTTTAACATTGGGGAGCACCACCCTAATGTGATGTTGACCCATCATTAATTGACCTAACCATCAACAAAAATAGAACTCACTATTTGCAATCCAATATCGCCCCAATAATATGAGGACCTGATATTGGGCTAACTATGCTTGCGGCCTTAATCTTTTGAGAAGATAAGAGCCAAATATAGATGTGCTTATATGCATGAGCTGTCACTTCATACATGCATACAATCCCTGGTAACGGAACCCTTCGCCTTGACGGAAGACCATGGATATCACTTTTGTGATCTATTATATCATTTTCAAAATTTAGCTAATTATTATTAATCATATTTACATAATTAAATCTTCCAAGGGAAATACACATCTATTCATAAAATAAAGTGTTTTAAATGTATATAGTTCATTTAATCACAATTATCAATCCAATTCATTCAACCAACAAACTTGATTGTTACTTGAAAGGATGGTATTGTCTCAAAATTATGTATTAATAGAATTTTAACAATTAGAAAAATACATCATGATCCCTTCAAGCATTATCCCTTCCCTACCGGCTATTATGGCCATTACTGATGGGAGTGGGATAGACCGCTTACGGAGCAACCTACTACCCCAACGCTCCCTGACTAGACACCATATTTGCCTTATTTTAGGATAATGCAAATTGATCACTTTGTACTTGAGATGATAATCAGTTTTTCAACCAAAGTTGTACCATATAATAATAACTATTTTGATTTATATTATAAGAAAATTTGCTAAACAAATTTCCAATTCTGTTCATGCAAGTTTGTTTGTTGGAAAAAAGATCATGTAACTACTTTGTGATCAAGATCATATCTAATCAATTTTGCTTAAGGCAATGGCATTTAAATAAATAATCAACATAAAATATTTCACAAAATATTCAAAAATAATTATTTCAGGAAATTAACTATTAATTTCACTAATAGATTAATGACAATCACAAGGTTCTTGAATAGGAAAGTAATTTTCAGTAGTGACCCTCACTAAAATTAGCATATCTCAATCAATTTAAATCCAAATCTTGTAAAATAAGTTTCCAAATTTTCTAATTTGATTTACAACTGAATCCAAGTGATTTTCACAATTTCTTAGTGTTTTAAAATGGTAATTAGCTCTTTAATTACGTGAAGATTTGCCATCCCTGAAACAATGGATACATGTTCATTAAAATGATCAAAACTTGAGCAATCGGAATCCAAATAATGCAAACTCAAATCCCATAATTTCCTTATTGAAGGGGAACATTTGCATTTAAACAATTTAAACCAGGCGAAAAAATCTCACAAAACAGGGCTGCATGAACAAAATGCAATATATTTTCACAAACCCTAATGAGCCCAAGTCATCCTAAGTTTATGGATCGTATCCAAAACCTCCATATGGATCTGATACCACTTGAAGGGTTGGAGGAATACTTAAGCAACATGGAAGCGTGAGAATAACATCATATACGATCCAGAGCGACTAGTCATACTAGTTGCTTTGTGCGGCGGAATTTAAAAAATTTAATCAATGAAACCATATAGTAGATAAAGGAATACCTACTGTAGTGTGGTTGTGATCAAGCCTCTAAGAGAATAGACCTCCTGTCTCAAGTCCAATTTTTCGATGGAGATGCCTGCGAGTGCGGAGATGAGTCGCGTGCTTCTCGCAATCCAAGTCGCTGATCCAAGCAATGGATCTCCTGATCTCTTCTTACGAGATCGAACATCTTTTTCATGAGCGAGGTGCACCGAAGAAGACAAAGATCGAAGAGTTGTCGAACTGGTAGCACAACGACAATGCGATGACGACGGCGACCTTCTCTCTAAGGATGAAGTGGACGACCACTCAGGAAGAGAGAGAGAGAGAGGATGGCAAGAGAATAAGAGATAGAGAGCGAGAGAGAGAGAGAGAGAAGTTGTTATTGTAACTTTGAAGAGAAAGGGATGCCTCTTCTTATAGAGGATTTTGGGAATCTATGGATCTCAATCCATGGACAACACAAAATCAATGGATGGTATTGATTTGTGTTTCTTTCAATGGCCATGATTTCGTTGTAAATACACAACAATAATTAATTTAATTTAAATTAAAATATATTGATAAATCAATATAATTAATTCCAAATTTAATCAAATAATCTTGGAGATAAAGGGAGAGGAGATTTCCCTCATCCCTAAGAATGGGGGGGGGGAGGGGTGGGTCGTGGGATGGCCACCCATTCCTAATAGAAGTTGGTGGCCGTCCACCCTATTTGGATGGGAGGTGGCAATGTCCTTATTATATCATGAGATTATATTATATCCTGAAATCTCCAATATTTACATCAACACTTGTTGTAAATTATCTCATAAAAATAATCTATAATAATCTTTGGAATATTGCAATCTTGTCATTGGAAATATGTGAATCACATTCACACCTCACAACAAAATGGAAATTAAATTTTGAATTAATCATCCAATGTGAATCCAATTCACAACAATAATTAATCAACAAATATAAATCAAAATTGTCTATCTTTACTACATTATAAATCACATTTATAATATATATGAATAATTGGATAGTGCTATCCACATTATTCATATCCATAATAATTAAATCACATTTATTTAAATTGGATCATCATTCTCATGCATTCAAAATTTTGATTCAAATTCACTTTATTCATGATTATTAAATCACATATAATTATCCATTTGTCAATGCTTATATATAATTCAACAATGGAATTATTCTTGAACTCTTTCAAGAATAATACGCTTTCTCCGCAGATACTTGGAGATACGGACAGGGCGATTGTACATTCCACGTATAGTGACTTGTATATTGAGATCACATCTCAAATCCAGATCGCATGGACCTCTCATATATGCTTGATTTAAATCAAGACCATAAATCTAATCTTCTCATTACATCAGAATCTCATTTAGTTCAATGTCCAACACTTGGACCAAGTTCAGATTACTTCTCTATTGAAAGGAGTCACTAAAATCCTGACCTTTTTCCTCGCTCCCTCAGAATGGAAGTGTTATGGTTATACAATCGTTTATGATCACTTCACCCTTAGTATTCCTAATACCTGTACATAATGCATATTAGAAGACTTATGATAAACCCGAAGATATAGATCAATTTTACTTTGTCATCTTTCGAGGTTTCATCATCAAGTTTCTCCTACTTGGTTTTGGAATTTGGTATTGATTATATGCTTTCTAAAAGCATATATCATACCTACAAATTCTTACCATGCTTTCAAAGCACGATGACCATGCATGGAATTTGATCAGTCGTAATACTTCATGAGTGAGATCATGTCTTCCTGTTCATAAGAGAACCTGTATGATCCCTTTGAGAGATTGTATTACTCATATACCCTTATATGCAAACCAGCTTGCCGGTGTATAGACCTTGTTTAGGTCATCAACCTATTGGTCTGCCATATAGTAACACATCTGTCTCCAGTCAGAGGATGTGTGCCTATATCGTGATAGCATACGACATAGCTCTTTGGTTATCTCGATCTCATTAAGTCAACTCTTTGACCAAACTTATTTAACACCTCCAAATCTCTATTCCTATATAGAGGACCTACATCAAGAGATCGGTTTGCTATCAACCTTTAGAAAAATGGTTTCCATCTCCTTCTCAGGCTTGACAACCTCTCTTAATAATCATTTGACGGTGCTAGATAAGTCCTCAATCTAACTCTTTAGATATTCCTCCATGCACCATCCTCTATGATTCTACAATTGAATCAATAGTTGTATGATCATTAAGATGGCCATGGTACATAGCCCAAATTGTACTAATGGACCTATTATACAAATTGGTTATTCTTCATCTCAGATTAGAGAATGATGTTTGCAATAACATCTAATATATAATGGCTTGCCATGGGCCCGCATGACCAACACCAGGCCTGTGTATACACTCAGGGGAAGCCTCTCTTGCAGGCATTGTCTCACCGCAAAGATGAACGCATTGAGGCATGTCCATCTTCATCTTCTAAAGCCATTGCATTAGTAGAGTCATCAACAACAGACATGGGCATCATTAGCCAAAAGTTTGATCGCATGCAGATCATAGAGAAGAAGACTTGCTAGGGCCTAGACAAGCTCAAAAGGATTGACGAGCTGGCCCAGACTTTCAGTGACCTCAAGACACAGATTATGTGCCTCCAAGAGGCACAAACAACTTCTACGCCACAGTCTTGGTCACATGATGATTAGTGGAGCTGATTGTCATAGCCGACCGCCTCGTACATACAGGCCACCACATCCAGGCGAAGCACATTCATCCAGCTCTCCAGTACCAGTTGCCACCACCACCTTCTCCTGATACACAGATGGTGGTTTATCAGAGTAATCAGCCATTGGCATCCTCCACCCACCAATGCACGAGCAGACGGAGCCATTGATGGAAGTCAACGAGATATGGTATGGCCAATACCAGCAACATCTCTGTATCGTCCGGATTACCCGGTTTCAGATGGCCCGCTGGAGGTGCTGAGTCCCAGCAACAACCTCCGATACAATCACGACAGGGTACCCAACAACAGCGTACCATTCCTCGACCCCAGTAACATGGTCAGTAGTGGAGGCAATAACAACCTCATTCTTAGTTTCACCAGCCTCCCCCTTACAAGTAGCAGCAACATGGCTAGCCTCAACAATTTCAGAGAGGCAACCCATCTGATTATCATGCACCCTCATATGAGAACACAACTGTAGAGAATCTCGCCCGTATGCTTACAGAGTAGTAGACTACCTTCAGGTGGGAGATGGATGAGTTTAGGCAGGAAATGAGAGAGACCTTCAAGGGCAAGGTTTCCATACCTGCACATATTGTGCCCAATCCAAACAATCTAAAATGAAAATCTAAGCAGGTATAGTCTACAAAGTCCAACTCCTCGTGTGAGGTACTTGACGACATGCATTATTTTTTTGATGCTGATTTTGTGACACTTAGGAGCAATAGGAAGAGGGTCGGTGACCACTCATCTAGGTGACATCCAGATGCAGACTTCAGAGCGCTAGATGCGCGAGAGAACGGTGCCGATACCACTGATGTTGATGGTGGTGCTTATGCCACCCATTTTGAGGATGATCTTGTCGAAGGTGCTAATGTCTTCCCTTCTCCAAATGCTACAGATGGTGGTACTGATGCTACCAGTATTCCATGTGATAGGCTCGAGCGTGGTACTGATGATGGTACTTCAGATGTTGTCAGTGGTGTTGATGCCACCATGAGTCCATGTACAGATACTCTAGTTGTTTTGATTACTACACTTGTACCTGAGCATGATTTTCTTAGAAAAAAACAAAACATGAAAAAAATTGAAAAAAATGAATAAAGTAACGATTTCTGTATCTTCTCATGGCCAATCTATTGTGATTGATGATGATTATATGGATTCCAGTAATTTGCATACTTAGAGAACCTCTACTCTTGACCCTCTAGTTCCTAAGGAGGGTCCCTCCATCCCCTTCCATCAAGCCCTCTACTTAGGGAAGGGCTAAAAAATGGACAATCCCAAAAAGAGATAGCAGCTAGAGTTCAACGAGCATATGATAAATAGATTTCGTATATAACTAGCTCTTCAAGAGGCATTAGAGCACATTCTTCTCTTATAGAAGAACCTTAGAGAGAAGACCACGGTCCGGAGGAAGAAGAGGCACAACCAAAAAATAGAAATCCATGTGCTCACCCGTGCCATGTGCTTCTCTATTCAGAATCGATTTCCATCCAAGTGACTAGATGCAGGGGCTCCATATGTCAGATGCGACAATCATGAGTAGCGATTCGATCGTACTCTATTAGAGAACGAGTCTTCGATTAACCTTCTTCCGATAGCCTTACTTGACCGATTTGAGTTTGTCTCTCTTCGATAGAGCATGATAGTAATTCAGTTTGTAGACAGATCTGTCAAGAGACCAAAGGGGTTACTGAAGGATGTTGTCATCACCATCCATGACCAGAAATTACCCATGGACTTCATTGTTTTTGACATGGAGATCCCTTAATGCATGACCGATACACCCATCATATTAGGCTGACCTTTCCTAGCGACAACAACTCCATGTCTGGTCATGATAGTAGGAAGGTATACTTTTGCGTTGAGGGCAAAAGTATACAAATAGAGATGATTGGGGATATGAGAGCTAGAGATTTACTTATCTCATAGCAGGCATCGGAGTAGATGGCAGATATAGAGCCAGACATCCACCATGAGTGTGATTTTGTGATTACAGATGATGAAGCAGCTTGGGCAGATCCGATTTCACGAGCTCTTGTCGCATCTTTAGACTTAGCAGATTCACCGATGTAACCTTAGGAGAGTTTAGAGAGCATACTTGTGGAACAAGATACCTTAGAGGCTGACGATGCAGATTCTGAAAGCGAGGTTTATTTCAATTCATGCCATTCAGATTCAGAACCCTCAGGCTCAGACACAGTTTTTGATTGGCAAGATTTTGATGAGAATTTGTCGCGTTTAATGTCTACAGAGCCTATAGCCAAGATGGAGATAGAGCTAGTGTAGTTGATAGAGACACTAGTAGTAGCCATCTTCGTCGAGATCAGAGATACTGTGAGATTTCTCCCATTCAAATCTAGTAGCCTTCACTCAGACATTTTAGAGTCTAGATTTTCCAGCTCTCAAATGCCTAGAATTGAAGACCTTACCATAGAGAATAAAGTATAGATTCCTTATGGGCGAGCCATAGATGTTTCCAATCATTATCTCAACGGATATGACTGATGACCAAGAATCTTATTTGATGGTCGTCTTGAGAGGAACCACAAGGAAATATGTTGGTCTATACCAGATCTCCAGGTCATAAGTCCGGCCCGTGCTCCCACCACATCTATCTCTAGGATGATGCTAAGCCTTCACGTGAGTTCCCCCATAGGCTAGACCCAAAACTTTGAGATGTGGTCATGAAGGAAATATCCAAGTGGTGGAGCACCGATTTTATCTACCCCATCTCCAACTGAAAGTGGTTAGTCCATTACATGTTGTACCCAAGAAGACGTGTATAACAAAAGTTGTGTGTGAGTATGGAGAGGAGATTGTTACCCGTGTACCCACTTCATGGAGGGTCTGCGTGGACTACATACGATTGAATCAGGCCACCAAGAAAGATCACTTCCCGCTACCATTCATTGATCAGATTATTGAGAAATTAGCTAGGAAGAGTCATTATTGCTTTCTTAGTGGGCACTCAAGGTACAATCAGGTGGCCATTGCGCCCAAAGACTAGGACAAGATGACATTCACCTATCTATTTGGGATGTATGCTTTTAGATGTATGCCATTTGTATTATGTAAGGCCCCAACTACATTCCAAAGGTGCATGCTTTCCATTTTTTGGATACGGTAGGTGAATGCTTAGATATCTTCATGGATGATTTTTTGGTCTACGGTGATGAGCTTGATGCTTGTCTTGCTTTCCTAGACCGAGTGCTTAAGCAGTGCATTGAGGTCAACCTTGTTCAATCTTAGGAGAAGAGTCATTTCACGATGAATCAAGGGATGGTCCTTGGTCATATCATCTACAACAGGGGCATGGAGGTCGATCTGGCCATGGTGGATATCAACAAGAAACTCACTCCACCTCCCAATTTGAGGCAGGTGTGGTCTTTTCTGGGGCATGTCAGTTTCTACCGACAGTTATTCAGGACATCAATCGTATGCCCGACTGCTTATTGATCTTCTCACGAAAAACATTGAGTTCATTGTATATGATAAGTGTATTTTGTCATTTGAGACTATCAAGGATTTGGTAGTGTAGGTTCTTGTCCTTCATCCACCTGATTGATCCCTCCCATTCAAGATCAAGATGGATGCTTCTGATTTTTCCATAAGGGTTTTGTTAGGACAGAGGAGGGATGGATTTTTGTTTGCCATACACTAAGCTAGGAGGACTTTGGATGCCACCCAAAGGATTTATATTGTTATAGGGAAGGAGATGCTAGTACTGATGGGAGTGGGATAGACCGCTCACAGAACAACTTGCTAGCCCAACGCTCCCTGACTAGACACCATATTCGCCTTATTTTAGGATATATGCAAATTGATCACTTTGTACTTGAAATGATAATCGGTTTTTTAACGAAGTTGTACCATATAATAACAACTATTTTGATTTATATTATAAGGAAATTTCCTAAACAAATTCCCAATTCTATTCAAGCAAGTTTGTTTGTTGGAAAAAAGATCTTGTAACCACTTTGTAATCAAGATCATATCTAATCAATTTTGGTTAAGGCAATGCCATTTAAATAAATAATCATCATAAAATATTTCACAAAATAGTTATAAACAATTATTTCAGGAAATTAACCATTAACTTCGATAATTGATTAATGACAATCACAAGGTTCTTGAATAGGAAAGAAATTTTCAGCAGTGACCCTCACTTACTAAAATTAGCATATCTCAATTAATTTAAATCCAAATCATGTAAAATAAGTTTCCAAAGTATTCTAATTTGATTTACAACTGAATCCAAGTGATTTTCATGATTTCTTAGTGTTTTAATTTGGTAATTTACTCTTTAATTATGTGAAGATTTGCCATCCCTGAAACAGTGGATACAAGTTCATTAAAATGATCATAACTTTTGCAATCAGAATCCAAACCATACAAACTCAAATTCCATGATTTCCTTATTAAAGGGGAGCATTGGCGTTTAAACAATTTCAATAGGGTGAAAAAATATAACAAAACAGGGCCGCGTGAATAAAATGCGATATATTTTGACAAACCCTAATGAGCCCAAGTCATCCTAAGTTTATGGATCGTATCAAAAACCTCTGACCGATGGCTCTGAAACCACTCGAAGGGTTGGGGGAATACTTAAGCATCACAGAAGCGTGAGCATCACATCATATACGATCCAGAGCAACTAGTCGTACTAGTGGCTCGGTGTAGCGGAATTCAAAAAATTCAATCGATGAAACCATATAGTAGATAAAGGAATACCTATTGTAGTGTGGTTGTGATCGAGCCTCTAAGAGAAGAGACCTCCTGTCTCAAGTCCAATTTGTCGAAGGAGATGCCAGCGAGCACGGTGATGAGTCACACGCTTCTTGCAATCCAAGTTGTTGATACAAGCAATGGATCTCCTGATCTCATCTTACGAGATCGAACATCTTTTTCATGAGCGAGATGCACCGAAGAAGATAGAGATCGAAAGTTGTCGAGGTGACAACACAACGGTGATGCGAAGACGACGGCGACCTTCTCTCTAAGGATGGAGTGGACGACCATGCAGGAAGAGAGAGATAGAGGATGGCATGAGAATGAGAGAAAGAGAGAGAGAGAGGGAGAAGTTGTTGTAACTTTGAAAAGAAAGGGATGCCTTTTCTTATAGAGGATTTTGGGAACCATGGATCTCAATCCATGGACAACACAAAATCAATGGATGAGATTGATTTGTGTTTCTTCCAATGGCCATGATTTTGTTGTAAAAACACACCAACAATTAATTTAAAATGATTTTGTTGTAAAAACACACCAACAATTAATTTAATTTAAATTAATCTATATTGATAAATCAATATAATTAATTGCAAATTAAATCAACTAATCTTGGAGATAAAGGGAGAGGAGATTGCCCTCATCCCTAAGAGGAGGGGGGGGGATGACCACCCACTCCTAATGGAAGTTGGTGGTCGTCCACCCTATTAGGATGGAAGGTGGCAATGTCCTTATTTTATAATGAGATTATATTATCTCATGAAATCTACAATATTTACATCAACACTTGTTATAAATTATCTTATTAAGATAATCGATAATAATCTTAGGAATATTGCAATCATGCCATTGGAAATATTTGAATCACATTCACACCTCACAACAAAATGGAAATTATATTTTCAGTTAATCATCCACTGTGAATCCAATTCACATCAATAATTAATCAACAAATATAAATCAAAATTTTCTCTCTTTACTACATTATAAATCACATATATAATATATATGAATAATTGGATTGTGCTATCCACATTATTCATACCCATAATAATTAAATCACATTTATTTATATTGGATCATCATTCTCATGCATTCAAAAATATGATTCAAAATTCATATTATTCATGATAATTAAATTACATTTAATTATCCATTTGTAAATGCTTATATATAATTCAACAATGGAATTATTCTTGAACTCTTTCAAGAATAATAAGCGTTCTCTGCAGATACTTGGAGATACGGACAGGGTGATTGTACATTCCACATATAGTGACTTGTATATTGAGATCACATCTCAAATCAAGATCGCATGTACCTCTCATAGATGTTTGATTTAAATCAAGGTCGTAAATCTAATCTTCTCATTACATTTGAGTCTCATTCAGATCAATGTTCAACACTTAGACCAATATCATATTACTTCTCTATTGAGAGGAGTCACTAAAATCCTGACCTTTTTCCTCGCTCCCTCGGAATGGAAGCGTTATGGTTATACAATCGTTTATGATCACATCAGCCTTAGTATTCCTAATAC
This sequence comes from Ottelia alismoides, assembly GCA_037367405.1. Taxonomy (NCBI): domain Eukaryota; kingdom Viridiplantae; phylum Streptophyta; class Magnoliopsida; order Alismatales; family Hydrocharitaceae; genus Ottelia; species Ottelia alismoides. The sequence continues at coordinate 446,114 of JAZKJV010008197.1, forward strand.
CTGTACATAATGCATACTAGAAGAATTGTGATAAACCCAAAGATATAGATCAATTTTACTCTGTCATCTTTCAGGGTTTCATCATCAAGTTTCTCCTTCTTGGTCATTGGGAGTTGGTATTGATTATATGCTTTCCAAAACCATATATCATACCTATAAATTCTTATCATGCTTTCAAAGCACGATGACCATGCATGGAATTTGATAGGTCCTAATACTTCATGAGTAAGCTCATGTCTTCCTATTCATAAGAGAACCTGTATGATCCCTTTGAGAGATTGTATTACTCATATGCCCTTATATGCAAACCAGCTTGCCGGTGTATAGACCTTGTTTAGGTCATCAACCTATTGGTCTGCCATATAGTAACACATCTATCTCCGGTCAGAGGATGTGTGTGTATATCATGATAGCATACGACATAGCTCTTTGGTTATCTCGATCTTGTTAAGTCAACTCTTTGACCTAACTTATCTAACACCTCCAAATCTCTATTTCTATATAGAGGACCTACATCAAGAGATCGGTTTGATATCAACCTTTAGAGAAATGGTTTCCATATCCTGCTCAGGCTTGACATCCTCTCATAATAATCATTTGACGGTGCTTGATAAGCCCTCAATCTAACTCTTTAGATATTCATCCAAGCACCATCCTCTATGATTTAACAATTGAATCAATAGTTGTATGATCATTAAGATGGCCATGGTACATAACCCAAATTGTACTAATTGACCTATTATGCAAATTGGTTATTCTCCATCTAAGATTAGGAATGATATTTGCAACAACATGTATTACATAATGGCTTGCCATGGGCTCGCATGTCCAACACCAGGCCTGTCTATACACTCAGGGGAAGCCTCTCTAGCAGGCATTGTCTCACCACAAAGTTGCACACATTGAGGCAGGTCCATCTTCATCTTCTACAACTGCAGCATTAGTAGCGTCATCAACAACAGACATGGGCATCCTTAGCCAAAAGTGTGATCGCATGGAGACCCAGGGCCTAGACAAGCTCAAAAGGATTGACGAGCTGGCCCAGACTTTAAGTGACCTTAAGACTCGGATTATGTGCCTCCAAGAGGCACAAACGACTTCTACGCAACAGTCTAGGTCACATGATAATTAGGGGAGCCGATCATCATAGTCGTCCACCTCGTACATACAGGTCCACCACATCCAAGAGGAGCACATTCAACCAGCTCTCCGAAACCAATTTCCACCACCACCTTCGCCTGATACACAGATGGTGATTTATCAGAGTAATCAGCCACTTGCATCCTTCCCCCCACTTGTGCATGAGTAGACGGAGCCATTGATTGGAGTCAACAGGATATGGTATGGACAGTACCAGCAGCATTCTGGTATCATCCCGATTACCCGGTTTCAGATGGTCCATTGGAGGTGTTGAGTCCCAGCAACAACCTCCTATACAATTAGGGCAGGATACCCAACAATAGTGTACCATTCCTCGACCCTAGTACCAGGGTCAGTAGCGGAGGCAGCAACAACCTCATTCTCAGTTTCACCAGCCTCCCTCTTACGAGCAGCAGCAACATGGCTAGCCTTAACTTTATTAGAGAGGCAACCCATCTGATTATCATGCACCCTTATATGAGAACACAACTTAAGAGAATCTCTCCCGTATTCTTACATAGCATCGGACTACCTTCAAGTGGGAGATGGATGAGTTCAGGTAGGAGATGAGAGAGATCATCAAGGGCAAGGTCACCATACCTGCTCATATTGAGCCCAATCCAAACAATATAAAGAGAAAATATAAGTAGGTATAGTCTACAAAGTCCAACTCTTCTAGTGAGGTACTTAAAGACATGCATTATTTATTTGATGCTGATTTTGTGACACTTAGAAGCAGTAGGAAGAGGGTTAGCAACCTCTCATCTAGGTGACATCTAGATGCAGACTTCATAGCACTATATAAGCGAGAGAGCGGTGTTGATACCACTGATGTTTATGGTGGTGCTAATGCCACCCATTTTAAGGATGATCTTGTCGACAGTGCAAATGTCGTCCCTTCTCCAAATGTTGCAGATGGTGGTACTGATGCTACCAGTATTCCATGTGACAGGCCCGAGAGCGGTACTGATGCTGCTACTTCAGATGTTGACGGTGGTGTTGATGCCACCATGAGTCTACGTACAGATACTCTAGTTGTTTTTATTACTACACTTGTACCTGAGGATGATTTTCTTAGAAAAATACAAAAAATTAAAAAAAGTTGAAAAAATATGAATAAAGTAAAGGTTTATGTATCTTCTCCTGGTCAATCTATTGTGATTGATGATGATTATATGGATTCCAGTCATTTGCATACTTAGAGAACTTCTCCTACTCTTAACCCACTAGTTCCTAAGGAGGGTCCCTCCATCAACTACCCTCAAGCCCTCTACTTAGGGAAGGGCAAAAAAACAGACAATCCCAATAAGAAATAGCAGCTAGAGTTCAACGAGTAGATGATAGACATATTTCACATACACTTAACTCTTCAAGAGGCATTAGAGCGCATTCCTCTCTTCTGGAAGAACATTAGAGAGAAGACCACGGTCCGTAGGAAGAAGAGGCGCAAACATAATATAGAAATCCATGTGCTCACCCGTGCCATGTTCTTCTCTCTTCAGAATCGATTTTCATCCAAGAGATTAGATACAGGGGCTTCATATGTCAGATGCGACAATCATGAGAAGCGGTTCGATCGCACTCTATTAGACAATGGGTCTTCGATTAACCTTCTTCCGATAGCCTTACTTGACCCCTTTGAGTTTGTCCCTCTTTGATAGAGCAAGATAGTACTTCAGTTTGCAGACAGATCTTTCAAGAGACAGGAGGAGTTACTGAAGGATGTTGTCGTCATCATCCACGGCCTGAAATTACCCATGGACTTCGTTGTTTTTGACCTGGAGATCCCTTATTGCATGACCGATACACCCATCATATTAGGCCGACCTTTCCTAGCGACAACAAGGTTGTGTCTGGTCATTATAGTTGGAAGCTATACTTTTGCGTCGAGAGCAAAAGTATAAAATATAGATGATTGAGGATATGAGAGCTAGATATTTAGTTATCTCAGAGCAGGTATCGGAGTAGATGGCAGATACAGAACCAGACATCCACCATGAGTGTGATTTTGTGATACTGACGACAAAGCAGCTTGGGCAGATCTGATTTCAAGAGCTCTTGTCACATCTTTAGACTTAGCAGATTCACAGATGCCAAATGATGAGAGTTCGGAGAGCACACTTGTGGCACAAGATACCTTAGTGGCTGACGATGCAGTTTCTAATAGCGAGGTTTATTTCAATTCATGCCATTCAGATTTAGATCCCTCAGTCTCAGACACAGTTTTTGATTGGCAGGATTTTGATGAGAATCTGTCACGTTTAATGTCTAAAGAGCCTATATCCAGGATGGAGATAGAGCCAGTGCAGTTGATAGAGATACCATTAGGGGCCATCTTCATCGAGTTCAGAGATACTGCAAGATTTTTCCCATTCAAATCTAATAGCCTTTCACTCAGACATTTCAGCGTCTAGATTTTCCAGCTCTCAAATGCCCAAAATTGAATACCTTACCACATAGCATGAAATATAGATTCCTTACGGGCAAGCCAGAGATGTTTCCAATCTTTATCTCAGCGGATATGACAGATGACCAAGAATCTCATTTGATGGAAGTTCGTGAGAGGAATCACAAGGCAATCTGTTGGTCTGTACCAGATCTCCAGGGGATAAGTCCGGCCCTTTCTCCCACCATATCTATATATAGGATGACGCTAAGCCTTCATGTGAGCTCCCCCATAGGCTGGACCCGAATCTTTGAGATGTGGTCATGAAGGAAATATCCAAGTGGTAGAGTATCGATTTTATCTACCCCATCTCCGACTCCGAGTGGGTTAGTCAATTACATGTGGAACCCAAGAAGACGGGTATCACAACAGTCGTGAGTGAGTATGGAGAGGAGATTGTTACCTGTGTACCAAATTCTTGGATGGTCTACGTAGACTACATACGATTGAATCAGGCCACCAAGAAGGATCACTTCCCGCTACCATTCATTGATAAGATTATTGAGAAATTAGATAGGAAGAGTCATTATTGCTTTTTTAATGGGCACTCGGGGTACAATCAGGTGGCCATGGCACCCAATGAATAGGACAAGATGACATTCACCTATCTGTTTGGGATGTATGCTATTAGATGGAAGCCATTTGGATTATGTAATGCCCCGACTACATTCCAAATATGCTTGCTTTCCTTTTTTTGGACAAGGTAGGTGAATGTTTAGAGATCTTCATGGATGATTTTTCGGTCTACGGCGATGAGCTTGATGCTTGTCTTGCTTTCCTAGACCGAATGCTTAAGCGGTGCATTGAGGTCAACCTTGTTCAACCTTAGGAGAAGAGTCATTTCATGATGATTCAAGGGACGGTCCTTGGTCATATCATCTACAACAGGGGCATGGAGGTTGATCTATCCAAGGTGGATATCATCAGGAAACTTAACCCACCTCCCAATTTGAGGCAGTTGCGGTCTTTTCTGGGGATGCCAGTTTCTACTGACAGTTATTCAGGATTTCAATCGTATGCCCGGCTGCTTATTGATCTTCTCACAAAAAACATCGAGTTTATTGTATATGATAAGTGTTTTTCGTCATTTGAGACTATCAAGGATTTGGTAGTATAGGCTCCTATCCTTCATCCACCTGATTGGTCCCTCCCATTCGAGCTCAAGATGGATGCTTCTGATTTTGCCATAGTGGTTGTGTTAGGATAGAGGAGGGATGGATTTTCGTTTGCCATACACTACGCTAGAAGGACTTTGGATGCCGTCCAAAGGAATTATATTGTTATAAAGAAGGAGATGCTAGTACTGATGGGAGTGGGATAGGCCACTCACGGAACAGCCTGCTACCCCAACTCTCCCTGACTAGACACCATATTCGCCTTAGTTTATGATAATGCAAATTGATCATTTTGTACTTGAGATGATAATCGGTTTTTCTACCAAAGTTGTACCAAATAATAAAAATCACTTTTTTAATTTTTATTATAAGGAAATTTGCTAAACAAATTCCCAATCCTATTCAAGCAAGTTTTTTTGTTGGAAAAAAGATCATGTAACCACTTTGTGATCAAGATCATATCTAATCAATTTTGGTTAAGGAAATGTCATTGAAATAAATAATCATCAAAAATATTTCACAAAATATTAATAAATAATTATTTCAGGAAATTAATCATTAATTTCAATAATTGATTAATGATAATCACAAGGTTCTTGAATAGGAAAGTAATTTTCAGGAGTGACCCTAACTTATTAAATTTAGAATATCTCAATCAATTTAAATCCAAATCATGTAAAATAAGTTTCCAAAGTTTTGTCATTTGATTTACAACTGAATCCAAGTGATTTTCATGATTTCTTAGTGTTTGAAATGGTAATTAACTCTTTAATTACCTAAAGATTTTCCATCCCTGAAATAGGGGATACATGTTCATTAAAATGATCATAACTTGAGCAATCAGAATTCAAATCATGCAAACTCAAATCCCATGATTTCCTTATTGAAGGGGAATATTTGTGTTTAAACAATTTAAACAGGGCGAAAAAAATCTCACAAAACAGGGTTGCGTGAAAAAATGCAATATATTTTCACAAACCCTAATCAGCCCAAGTCATCCTAAGTTTATGAATAATATCCAAAACCTCCGACCTATGGCTCTGATACCACTTGAAGGGTATGGGGGAATACTTAAGCATCATGAAAGCATGAGGATCACATCATATACGATCCAGAGCCACTAGTCGTACTAGTTTCTCGGTGCGACGGAATTTAAAAAATTTTAATCGATGAAACCATATAGTAGATAAAGGAATACCTATTGTAGTGTGTTTGTGATCGAGCCTCTATAAGAAGAGACCTCCTGTCTTAAGTCCGATTTGTCGAAGGAGATGCCTGCGAGGGTGGAGATGAGTCGCACGCTTCTCGCAATCCAAGTCGTTGATCCAAGCAATGGATCTCCTGATCCCATCTCACGAGATCGAACATCTTTTTCAAGAGCGAGGTGCGTAGAAGAAAATAGAGATCGAAGAGTTGTCGAAGTGGCAGCACAATCGCGACGCGACGACGACAACGACCTTCTCTCTAAGGATGGAGTGGATGACCACTCAAGAAGAGAGAGAGAGAGAGGATGGCATAAGAATGAGATATATATAGAGAGAGAGAAGTTGTAATTGTAACTTTGAAGAGAAAGGGATGCCTCTTCATATAGAGGATTTTGGGAATCCATGGATCTCAATCCATGGAAAACACAAAATCAATGGATGAGAGTGATTTGTGTTTCTTTCAATGGACATGATTTTGTTGTAAAAACATTACAACAGTTAATTTAATTTAATTAATCTATATTGATAAATAAATATAATTAATTCCAAATTAAATCAATTAATCTTGGGGATAAAGGGAGAGGAGATTGCCCTCATCCCTAAGAAGGGGGGGGGGTGGGATGGCCACCCACTCCAAGTGCAAGTTGTTAGCCGTCCACCCTATTAGGATGGAAGGCGGAAATATCCTTATTATATCATGAGATTATATTATCTCATGAAATCTCCATTGCATCAACACTTGTTGTAAATTTTCTCATAAATATAATCCATAATTATCTTAGGAATTTTGCAATCAAGCCATTGGAAATATGTGAATCACATTCACACCTCACAACAAAATGGAAATTATATTTTCAATTAATCATCCAATGTGAATCCAATTCACATCAATAATTAATCAACAAAGATAAATCAAGATTGTCTCTCTTTACTACATTATAAATAACATTTAAAATATATATGAATAATTGGATAGTGTTATCCAAATTATTCATATCCATAATAATTAAATCACATTTATTTATATTGGATCATCATTCTCATGCATTCAAAAATATGATTCAAACTCACATTATTCATGATAATTAAATCACATTTAATTATCAGTTTGTCAATGAATATATAGTTCAATAATGGAACTATTCTTGAACTCTTTCGAGAATAATACGCTTTCTCCGCAGATACTTGGAGATACGGACATGGTGATTGTACATTCCACGTATAATGACTTGTATATTGAGATCACATCTCAAATCCAGATCGCATGGACCTCTCAGAGATGCTTGATTTAAATCGAGTCCATAAATCAAATCTTCTCATTACATCTGAATCTCATTCAGATCAATGTCCAACACTTGGACCAAGATCAGATTACTTCTCTATTGAGAGGAGTCACTAAAATCCTGACCTATTTCCTCGCTCCCTCGAAAGGAAGTGTCATGGTTATACAATTGTTTATGATCACATCACCCTTATCCAATCCTACAATCTGTACATAATGCATACTAGAAGACATGAAAAACCCGAAGATATAGTTCAATTTCACTCTGTCATCTTTCAGGGTTTCAATCATCAAGTTCCTCCATCTTGGTCTTTGGGAGTTGGTATTGATTATATGCTTTTCAAAAGCATATATCATACCTACAAATTCTTATCATTCTTTCAAAGCACGATGACCATGCATGGAATTTGAGCGGTCCTAATACTTCATGAGTGAGCTCATGTCTTCCTGTTCATAAGAGAACATGTGTGATCCCTTTGAGAGATTGTATTACTCATATGCCTTTATATGCAAACCAGCTTGCCGGTGTATAGACCTTGTTTAGGTCATCAACCTATTGGTCTGCCATAGTAACAAATCTGTATTCGGTCAGAGGATGTGTGCCTATATCGTGATAGCATATGACATAGCTCTTTGGTTATCTCGATCTCATTAGGTCAACTCTTTGACCTAACTTATCTAGCACCTCCAAATCTCAATTCCTATATAGAGGACCTGCATCAAGAGATCGGTTTAATATCATTCTTTAGAGAAATGGTTGCCATCTCCTTCTCAGGCTTGACATCCTCTCTTTGTAATCATTTGACAGTGCTTGATAAGTCCTCAATCTAACTCTTTAGATATTCATCCAACCACCATCCTCTATGATTCAACAATTGAATCAATAGTTGTATGATCATTAAGATGGCCATGGTGCATAACCCAAATTGTACTAATGGACCTATTACGCAAATTGGTCATTCTTCATCTAAGATTAGAGAATGATATTTGCAATAACATTTATTACATAATGGCTTGCCTTTGGCTACCATATCCAACACTAGGCCCATGTATACACTCAGGGGAAGCCTCTCTTGAAGGCATTGTCTGACCACAAAGTTGCACGCATTGAGGCAGGTCCATCTTCATCTTCTACAACTATAACATTAGTAGAGACATCAACAACAGACATGGGCATCATTAGCCAAAAGTTTGATCGCATGGAGATCATAGAGAAGAAGACTTGCCTGGGCCTAAAAAAGCTCAAAAGGAATGACGACCTAGCCCAGACTTTGAGTGACCTCAAGACATGGATTATGTGCTTCCAAGAGGCACAAATGACTTCTACGCACAGTGTAGGTCACATGATGATTAAGGGAGCTGATCGTCATAGCCGACCGCCTCGTACATACAGTTCCACCACACCCAGGCGGAGCACATTCAGCCAGCTCCCCAGTACCAGTTTCCAACACCACCTTCGCCTGATACACAGATGGTGGTTTATCAGAGTAATCAACCATTGGCTTCCTTCCCCCACCAGTGCATGAGCAGACAGAGCCATTGATGGAAGTCAGCGGGATATGGTATGGCCAGTACTAGCAGCATGTCAGTATCGTACGTATTACCCGGTTTCAGATGGTCGACTGGAGGTGTTGAGTCCCAGCAACAACCTCCGATATAGTCAGGGCAGGGTACCCAACAGCAGTGTACTGCTCCTCGACCCCAGTAACAGGTCAGTAGTGGAGTAAACAACAACCTCATTCTCAGTTTCGCCAGCCTCCCCCTTACAAGCAGCAGCAACATGGCTAGCCTCAACAATATCAGAGAGGCAACCCATCTGATTATCATGCACCCTCAAATGAGAACACAACTTTTGAGAATCTCGCCTGTATGCTTACAGAACAGTAGACTACTTTCAGGAGGGAGGTGGATGAGTTCAGGCAGGAGATGAGAGAGATCATCAAGGGCAAGGTTTCCATACCTGCACATATTGAGCCCAATCCAAACAATCTAAAAAGAAAATTTAAGCAGGTACAGTCTACAATGTTCGACTCTTCTAGTGAAGTACTTGTGCCATGCATTATTTATTCGATGCTGATTTTGTGACACTTAGGAGCAGTAGGAAGATGGCCGGTGACCACTCAACTAGGTGACATCCAGATGCATACTTCAGAGCGCTAGATGAGCGAGAGAGCGGTGCTGATAACATTGGTGTATATGGTGGTGCTAATGCCACCCATTTTGAGGATGATCTTGTCGACGATGCTAATGTCATCCCTTCTCTAAATGCTGTAGATGGTGGTACTGATGCTACCAGTATTCCATGTGATGGGCCCGAGTGCGGTACTGATACTGCTACTTCAGATGTTGTCGGTGGTGTTGATGCCACCATGAGTCTACGTACAGATACTCTAGTTATTTTGATCACTACACTTGTACCTGAGGATGATTTTCTTAGAAAAATACCAAAAATCTAAAAAATTGAAAAATAATATGAAAAAAGTAAAGCTTTCTGTATCTTCTCCTGGTCAATCTGTTGTGATTGATGATGATTATATGGATTCTAGTCATTTGCATACTTAGAGAACTTCTCCTACTCTTGACCCTCTAGTTCCTAAGGAGGGTCCCTCCATCCCCTTCCCTCAAGCCCTGTACTTAGGGAAGGGCCAAGAAACATGCAATCCCAAAAAGAGATAGCAGCTAGAGTTCAATGAGCAGATGATAGATAGATTTATTATACAACTAACTCTTCAAGCGGCATTAGAGCACATTCCTCTCTTCTAGAAGAACCTTAGAGAGAAAACCACGATATGTAGGAAGAAGAGACGCAACCATAATATAGAAATCCATGTGCTTACCCGTGCCATGTGCTTCTCTATTCAGAATCGATTTCCATCCAAGGGACTAGATGCATGGGCTCCATATGTAAGATGTGACAATCATGAGAAGCGGTTTGATCGTACTCTATTAGACAATGGGCCTTCGATTAACCTTCTTCCGATAGCCTTACCTGACTGCTTTGAGTTAGTCCCTCTTTGATAGAGCAGGATAGTACTTCAGTTTGCAGACAGATGTGTCAAGAGACCGAAGGGGTTACTGAAGGATGTTGTCATCACCATCCACGGCCTAAAATTACCCATGGACTTCGTTGTTTTTGACCTGGAGATCCCTTAATGCGTGACCAATATAACCATCATATTAGGCCGACCTTTCCTAGCATCAAGAAGGTCGTGTCTGGTCACGATAGTGGGAAGGTATACTTTTGCATCGAGGGAAAAAGTATACAAATAGAGATGATTGAGGATATGAGAGTTAGAGATTTAGTTATCTCAGAGCAGGGATCGGAGTAGATGGCAGATACAGAGCCATACATCCACCATGAGTATGATTTTGTGATTACAGACGACGAAGCAGCTTGGACAGATCCGACTAAACGAGCTCTTGTAAAATCTTTAGACTTAGCAGATTCATAGATGCCAACTGATGAGAGTTCAGACGGCACACTTGTGGCACAAGATACGTCAGAGGCTGACGATGCAGATTCTGATAGCGAGGTTTGTTTCAATTCATTCCATTCAGATTTAGATCCCTCAAGCTCAGATACAATTTTTGATTGGCAGGATTTTGATGAGAATTTGTCGCATTTACTGTCTACAGAGCCTGTAGACAGGATGGAGATAGAGCTTTAGCAATTGAGAGAGACACCAGTAGGGGCCATCTTCGTCGATTTCAGAGATACTGCGAGATTTCTCTCATTTAAATCTAATAGCCTTCACTCAGACATTTCGGAGTCTAGATTTTCCAGCTCTCAAATGCCTAGAATTGAAGACCTTGTCACAGAGCATGAAGTATAGATTCCTTACAGGCGAGTCAGAGATGTTTCCAATCATTATCTCAGCGGATATGACTGATGACCAAGAATCTCATTTGATGGAGGTTCTTGAGAGGAACCGCAAGGCAATCTGTTGGTCTGCACCAGATCTCCAGGGGATAAATCCGGCCCGTGTTCCCACCACATCTATCTCTAGGATGACGCTAAGCCTTCATGTGAGTTTCCCCATAGGGCGGACCCGAATCTTTGAGATGTGGTCATGAAGGAAATATCCAAGTGGTGGAGCAACGATTTTATTTACCCCATCTCCGACTCCAAGTGGGTTAATCCATTACATGTGGTACCCAAGAAGACGGGTATCACAACAGTTGTGAGTGAGTATGGAGAGGAGATTATTACCCGTGTACCCACTTCTTGGAGGGTCTACGTGGACTACATACGATTGAATCAGGCCACCAAGAAGGATCACTTACCGTTATCATTCATTGATCACATTATTGGGAAATTAGCTAAAAAGAGTCATTATTGATTTCTTAATGGGCACTCAGGGTACAATCAGGTGGCCATTGAGCCCAAAGACTAGGACAAGATGACATTCACCTATCTGTTTGGGATGTATGCTTTTAGATGGATGCCATTTGGATTATGTAATGCCCTGACTACATTCCAAAGGTGCATGCTTTCCATTTGGACAAGGTAGGTGAATGTTTAGAGATCTTAATGGATGATTTTTTGATCTACGGTGATGAGCTTGATTCTTGTCTTGCTTTCCTAGACCGAGTGCTTAAGCGGTTCATTGAGGTCAACCTTATTCAATATTAGGAGAAGAGTCATTTCATGATGACTCAAGGGATGGTCATTGATCATATCATCTACAACAGGGGCATGGAGGTTGATCTGGCCAAGGTGAATATCATCAGGAAACTCACCCCACCTCCTAATTTGCGGCAGTTGCAGTCTTTTCTGGGGCATGTCAGTTTTTACCGACAGTTATTCAAGACTTCAATCTTTTGCCTGACTTCTTATTTATCTTCTCACGAAAAACACTAAGTTCATTGTATATGATAAGTGTCTTTCATCATTTGAGATTATCAAGGATTTGGTAGTGTAGGCTCCTGTCCTTCATCCACCTGATTGGTCCCTCCCATTCGAGATCAAGATGGATGCTTCTGATTTTGCCATAGGGGTTGTGTTAGGACAGAGGAGGGATAGATTTTCGTTTGCCATACTCTACGCTAGGAGGACTTTAGATGCTTCCCAAAGGAATTATACTATTATAGAGAAGGAGATGCTAGATGCAATCTTTACTTTGGATAAGTCTCGATCTTATATTCTAAGATCTAGAGTGACTATTTATACTGACCACACCTCCATCCGCTACTTAATGGCAAAGAAGGATGCCAAGGAATGCTTGACTAGATGGATCCTTCTACTCCAGGAATTTGATATTGAGATTAAGGATAAACCCAGAGTCAAGAATGTGGTAGCAGGTCACCTCTCCCAATTAGAGCATCTTGAGGATTTTGAGACTGCCACACCTATCACTGAGACATTCCCAGACAAGGAGATACTTGCTATCACCTCTCTACCATGGTAAGATGACATTGTGAACTATCTTGTTGCCAAGAAAGTTCCACAAGGTTGGACCAGGCAGCGACTTAAGACTTTCCTAGCGAAGGCCAAGTCGTACCATTGGGAGGATCCCACTCTTTATCACGAAAGGAGGGGGATAGTGTCTGGCATCGATGTATTCCTCAGGAGGAACACCATAGCATCCTCACTTATTGCCACAAGCTTGAGGTAGGAGGACATCACTCTAGGAGATGGACAACACAAAAGGTTCTCCAATCGGGCCTTTGGTAGCGAACACTCTTCAATGATTCATATGAATTCGTGAAGTGGTTTACTTACTGTCATAGGATGCGTAGTTGGGACCATGGAGACATGATGTCAATGTGGCTCATTCACTTCTGTGAAGTTTGTGATGCATGGGGCATCGATTTTATCGGCTCATTCACTAAGAGTCAGGATTCGAGTACATTTTGTTGGCTGTAGATTATGTGAGTCATTGGTTTGAGGTCATCCCTGCCCGAGCCTTTGATAAAAGGACTCTTTGCAGATTTTTGAGGAAGAATATCATATCATGGTTCGGGGTTCCTAGTGTTTTGATTTCTGACTGGGGGACTCATTTTATCAACAACATGGTAAGGGACCTTATTAACGAGTTCAACATAGACCATAGAGTTTCCACTCCATAGGTTTCGAACCGAGAGATCAAGAATATTATATTTAAAAATAAAATCATCTTTTCATTATAAAAATTGCCAATCATGTATATATTCTACATAATACCTATTTGTTTAATACATATAACTAATTTATAAAATCAAATAATGTTTTTATACACTTTAAAATATTTTGTAAATAAATAACAATAAAACTAATGCATTTTAATAAAAAAATAATAAAGTAAAATACATGTATATAATATATATATATTAAACATGTACATAATACCTTATATTGTACATACCATATATATTTATTATCTAAAATAATTAAAAATCACAAAAAAATAATTTATAAAATAATAAGCATTTTCATTTTATTTACTTTTTATTATAAAATCATTTGTTATTTTTTACTAATTATTCTTTGATTTTTCAATTCTGAATTTTCTGGTTGGTTGACTCAGGTCAACCTTTCCTCCAACCAGGACCGACTCGACCCACCTTTAATGGACCTAATTTCTCATAACTTTCCCACCCGACTATGCCCATTTCTTGCCTTGGATTACATGTTCTATTCTTCACCAGGATTCACGATCCTCACAGATCCCTAGGTAGTGTCAGATCCTCCTAGGGTTTCGCTCATTCACTCGATCTTTATAGACCCTTGAGGAACCTATAAATTATCTTCACCGGCTTCCAAAGTACGGCAGCTTGTCCCTCGCACCCTCTCTCTTCCATTCAAGTCTTTATGATTGTGATAGAGTTCTCCAGCGCCCTATGGAGCTCGAGTTGGTGGTTGATTGAGTATAGCTCGTTCATGGTTGGAGAAGCTCCCCCACGTTCAGCCTCCTCTACCTTCTACATCGGAGTTGAGTCCATGACCTCGCCTCCACCTCTATTTCTTATCGTTGATCATAGTAGTACCCTCAAGTATCCCCCCTTTCCATTTCCTTTTCATCGTTTCACTTCGATTCCATTTCACAGCCACCGTCTGCCACCACTGCTCTGGCCATCAAGATGAAGCTTTGTTTCCTACACCCATCCACACCGATAGATCTGTCACCTCATCGTTCACTTCCTCACGCAATCATATCATCCTTAGACCATGTCGTCGGAGCTGGGTTTGGTCGAGACCTCCCTCTGCCATTTCTGTCAGAGGTCTGAAATAGGTCTTTGCTGCATTGTTTTATTTTTTCTCTCTTTTATTAATTGATTAAATAGCAAAACAACTCCAGAAATTACATAAAATCTACCTGTTACTCCTGAGATTATGCTTCACTTGTGGTGATTTTTGTTTACCATTTTCCTTTACTTGATACTATTTAAAATTCCAAAACCCCTAAAAAGTGTCATGTTTACAGTAGAAAAATCATAAAATTATAAGAATGTCTTAAATCTTCTGAAAAAAAGAGTAGTTGTATTTTGTTTGGTTTTAATTTCTTTCTAATTTTCATTGCATTTGCTTTTATAAAAACACAAAAAATTACAAAGCCCTCAAAATCTTATAAAAATATATAAAATCATAGAAAAATAAAAATGTGATTCCAGATTCTATTTGTAAATATTCCCATCAATTTTTTATATAAAAATTAGTTTCCAGGAGTTTTGAGCATATTTACTATTTTTAAATTAAAGAATATTCTTGACTTTGCACTCCTTGCTTATTTTCTTAGTTTTTGATTTATTTGAATTTTTTTATAGAAACTTAAAAATCTTTGAAAAATTTCCAAAAAAGTATAAAACCCATAAAATATAAAAATATTTTTGTTTGGGATTTTTAAGTACTCTACTATTTTTGAAAAATCCAAAAAGTTCTCGTGTTCCCCCTTTAATTCATTGTTTTTATTTATTTTATTTTCAAAAACTAAAAAAATTGCAAAATTAAAAATAACTAAAAAAGAAAATAAAAATCCTTTGACTCTTTGAGTCGCCCACGGATGAATCTCCATTTCATCACCTTTAATCTATCATTTTGGCCTTAAAAACCCCAGCTAATGCATGTTAATACCCCTTATTTACATAAATTAACATTCATTCTTTATTGTATAAAAACTGTATAAAATAATATTTTTATTACCAAAATTATAGAATAAAGAAAAGAAAAAGAATAAAATTCCAAAGGTATTTTGTGGCCCTATACCCCGATACCTAAGTATCTTGATGACTAGGTCGACAAGGAATAAAGTAGGGAGAGATAAGGGCCAATAATCCAATAAAAATACCATCTATCAATTATTTATTCATTTTTTAGACCCATTTTATTTTTTTACTTTTTATACCTCAAATAAAGAAACTTTGTACATGAAAGTTGTAGATGATAATATATAGAAAAATACAAAATCGAGTTTATACAAAAAAATACAAAGTCTACTTTTTATACTATGAATAAGATTCCAAAATCCCAACTTCACATACCCGTATCTTCTAAATAAAAACTCAAATGTATCAAAATCACCTTTAAATATATATAACATTTAATAAGCTAATTAATGAAGGTGGTTCCATATTTTTTGGACTTATAGGTTTTGGACCCTTATTGTAAATTATACCTGAATAAAATATTCAGTTTATTTAATCTTTATTATTTCTACAATTTTATATTTTTATAATTTTGTAAATATTACATATAACTCATGAACATATTAAAACCATAATAAATTCACCAATAAAACATTAAAATAAAAAAATTACATAAAATATTTAGGTAAAATACCTATGTTAATACTTGTAAATAATTGAACGTGAACTCTATTCTTTTATTCTTTTATCCGTCTGTATTTTTATATTCTTGTAATATTATTGATATTCTATTAAAAATATAAATATAAAATAAACCAAAGAAATCACTTCAAAATAAATAATAGGGCTAAATATATAGATAAAATACCCGCATTTACACCGACATAATATATATCCCTATTTATTTAAATTGTATATATTATCATTAAAATATAATAAAAATATATTTTTACATAAAAATAAGTTCCAAATTTATAAAATAAGGGAATAAAATAATAAAGTAAAATATATAAATTAAAAATAAAAATAGCCAAAACATAGATGAATATACTTGTATATACACCCCTAACAATTGATTTATAATAAAAAACACCAAAAAAATAAAAATCATATTAAAATACTACAAATAATAATAAATCTTTTATTTTATAATAAAAAATTAATAAAATCATTTTCTATATTTATTTAATTATTTTCCACTAATGCACGTTGTTTTGTCCTCTAGCAGATTACGTGGCCCAGTAGAATCGCTTCCTGAGTTGATCCCCAGTCAACTCAGCCTCCAGGCGCTTCTGACTTGTCAGGAGTGTCGCTTCCATGTTTTCCTCCCATTTTTTCGCTCGATCTATCGATCAAACATGCCCAATCCCTTCATAAGAAATCATCATTGATCATCGCTAATAAACGTTGAGCCTCTAAATATTTTGTACATACGATGGGTGTTTCCATAATCCTAGGTCAATAAGGGTGCTTGTTATGCATGTAAATTAAAGCCTCCCGCTTCCTCTTCGAATTTGGTCACTATTCTGAGTCTTAGATCCTTACATCTTAGTCTAGAGAGCATCCTCGTGACAGGAGGAGCTCCCCTAGGGTCTCGATCAACTCTAGGAGGATGGAGGTGCACCCACGACGGCTAGCCGACCTTGTCTGCTCCCGGACTTCGTTAACAGGTACAAGATGTGCCCTTCTCACTTTTTAGATAAGATTAGCTTATTTTTAATTCTCTCATTTACTTTAGCCTTTTATTCGTCCAATCTAGTGTAAAACACTTGAATCGTAGTTCGTCGGAGCTCCATTCTTGCGAACTCATTCCACTACTATCCACCATGCTCCGACCACCCACCATCACTCCCGCACTTTCACTTACGCTTCCTCCACCTCCTTAACCCATCTGATCAACCGGGACCCTAGTGGTCCCACGAAATGAGGTTTCCCTCCACCGTCTTGTCAGAAACCTCGTCGCCATCTTCATCCCATCATTGTTTCCATCTAATAAACACTCGGATCCTTTTGCCTTCGTACAGTCGTGCTTTCTAGCATCTTTGTAGGACTGGAAGGGGATGTTTGAGCCCCAGTCGAAGATGGAGAACACGCTCCATGTGCCCTAGAGCATCTAGGCCTCCATCGATGAGGCTTGGACCCGTTGAGCCTCCCAGCATCTGCATATCATCCCCAGGGCCGCCACGAGCACTTCAGCAGTAAGATTTGATGTCGGAGGATATGAGAATCGTTGATCGAAGTTCATTAGGGGCGTGCCCTTCAGGAGTTCATCCAATAACCTCTGTAGCCGTCTGATCCTCCCTGGTTCTTCCAAGTGTGCAACTGTTGTTGGATCATCAAAACCAAGAGCCGTTAGATCTCCTCCCGAGATCTAATCGTAGACGTTCAACCACGAAGAGGTATCGCCCATCTACATGGTGACACGTGGATTAGTGAGCGGCATCTGGTCGTTCGCTCCAACACGTGAAGGGGTAATTTGCGTACTTAGCCCCACCTATTTTTGTATTTATTAATTAGTCATTTGAATAAAGTATTCAGTGTAAATAAAATATGTAAAATTGCATGTAGACCCTTGTGGTTGTATCATATTACATTAATGTCCATGCCAGGTCATCTTGTGTGTCGTCCCATGTGAGGTGGACATTTTGTAAGCTTACCCCTAGTACTTCATGTATTTATTTTTCGTCCAAGAAAATCATGTTTTTGGAAAAAATGCATAGAGGTCCCTGGATTTTATTTTATTTACATGTTTGCCCCTACCAGCAATTGTATTTTTGTCTTCTTGGGGGATTTATTTAAAATAGCTATTGTGCTCCAAAAATCATGAAAAAATAGATGTAGGTTCCTGATTGCTTGTACTTTCACACCATGATTTTAATTTGTAATTTTAGACCTTTTGATATTTATTAAAAATCATTTTGAGCATAAAAAGCTCTTGGCTATAGTATAAAATACCCAAAAAAATAAAAACATTTCTGAAAAAATACCAAAAAAATATTTTGCTTATTTATGTATTTTTCGCCTTCAGCCAAAAATCACTAAAAATAAAAAAACAAAACTCTTAAAAATTAAAAAATCCCAAAAGCCTTGATAAAAATATTTAAAATTCTTAGAACTCCAAAAATATTTTTCTATTTTATAAAATTTTTTATATTATTATCTATATGTTAAAATTGTTTTGGAACATTTTGGATTTAATTTTTTTAATCTCCATTTCAATCTTCATATTATTTTATCCATGTTTTCTACTATTTTTTAACTTAAAAAAACATAAAAATTAGAAAAATTCACTTAAAAATCACCAAAATATTAAAACATTATTTAAAACACAAAAATACTTATTTCTGCAATTTTTGATATTTTTTTATTATATTTGCACCTATATTATCCCTTATTATATATATAGTCTATTATATTCTATATTACTTATTCAAAAGAAAAGAAAATACAAAATATAAAAATCCAAAAAAATAATATATAAATATAAAACTAAAAACAAAATACAAAAAATATAAAACAAAAATATAAAAATTTTATAAAAATTAACAAATCCACAAATATGTGTGTATATATATGTATGTATATATGATGAATGACATTCATGTATATAATGCTCTTTGGTTAAAAATAACCATAGGATACCCATTTTTACTCGCTGTGATTCGACCTCTACACACTTACTTGCTATACATTCAATTGCAGAGAATAATAAATTTTAAGCCACGTTTTTTGCTATTCATTGCTTGATCTATTCGTGAGCGGTCATTTCAGTGACATTGTAATCTCGCCTTGTGTAGGCTACTCTAGACCCTCGTAAGATCTCGGTCATCAAATGGCACCATTGCCGTGAGCAATGAGCATAGCCTATTTTGTCATTTATCATGTATATCCATTATTGTTTATCCGTTGATTTATTGATGTCATTAATAATTGATTTTATTTTGAACATATTCATTCAATTATTCTTTGTATATAGCTCATTTTGATTTTATTTGATTATCTGTGCTAATATGAATCTCATTGTGACTTTGTTGTGAGGCCTACCACATGAGGACAACTTCTTAGGAGGTCGATGCAGCCATGTTTGGTGGAGACTGGTCTTCACCTTTGACTAGTTGGAGAGGCTACAAAGGAAGCAAGGAGATGAGACTTAGCATAGAGATAGCTTAGCTTCACTTATTTATTTATTGGAGAGAGAGACAACTATAATTTGTAATAATTAAGACTTGGACACAACTCTCCACAATGTGGTCCAGTGCTCGGGTATCTGTTCACCTAGGGGACTCATGGCAATTTTTCACATTTTATCGCCTTCTTCTATTTTGTTTCACGTTGTCTTGAGTTTTCCGCCTTCTTTTTATTTGTTTATGTGCATGGAGACCCTAGACTTAGGTTTCTTACGTTGGTAATTAGGTCCAAACCATAATAAGAATGCACATACCTATAGTCTCTTACGTTTGGATCTAGCCAAATTAATAACAGCTAGTTACTTGGATTTGAGACCGCACGCCGAGAGAGGTTGTATATGACGTTTGCAGAACCCATTGTGGCAGGCACCGATTGACATTGAAGACCGTACGTTGGTCTCATTTCTTATTAATTGTCTATTAGTTCTTCATGAGTAATAGCATCTACTGTTTAGGGTGATTTTGTCGATCGTTTGTTTTGCATACCGCATTAAGAGAGATAGAGAGAGAGAGCTGGGAAGCACTACAAGTCCTCTAACTCAGCATGCATCATTATATTTAACGATGAGATTTCCATCATCTAATCAACTTGCACGACTTTTTTGCTATCTCCCTATGATTTTGAGCACATAGGACCTAAATGAAAATCTACAAAAATGTTAGGCGCTTGTATGCAAAAGATAAAAAAAGATGAAATCTCAAAAAATTAAAACAAGGAGATTGCTAAATAAACTTTGACATTAATTAAAATTCGTAATGGTCTTTCATTATCTTGAAGTTCATAAAGCACTCATTGTTTTCAAGTACCTTAGGAGGGGACCAAAACCCCTCCCATGAGCGAGGCACGACCGCTAAGGATTAGAGCCAAAAACCCAGTCTGTAACTGCCTTGTGTATTGCTTGGATTTCCGTAGTAATGGTGCTTCTATTGTACATGACTGAGTAGGGCCTTGTCAGCGATGGTGTTCCTGCCTTGTGTGGAACATCGACATGGTCTAAAGTACGAAGCTTAGGCCACGCCCTCACGGTTGTGTCTATCTCATCGGTTTGCATCTGAGTAAGTTTTTACATGCTTACAGGTGATTCTGTTGCGAGCGAGGACCGAAGTAGTGGTTTCTCCTATCGACTTCCTCTCTCTATTTCTTTGGCTGAGTAGGGATCCACGAAGGGTTACAAGGACCTCAAAAAGTACATACTACATGTTACAAAGGAGGAGGACAAGTACAGGATACTTTTCTAGCAGTACTCTCTCTCATATAGGGTAGCGTTCTAAGGACTTGTTAAGAGATATGCCAGAAATAACAACTCTAAAACTGAAAAGATAATAAATAGTCGATCCTTCACCAATTCACATGGCGTGAGTTGATCAACCCAATTTTATATTGTGTTTGAATGGATCTAGAATATGGTTCAAAGATCAAGTCTCGCATATTTGCATAAATTTTGTCATGCATGTCTTCTTTTTGACCCCCGCTTTGTTCAAGCCTTTCTACTATTATACACTCCATTTTATTTCTCGTTGTGAACCATATCTTTCCTCCAGCATCAATCTCCTTTTTGCTTCACGATGGCGATGAATGGATGGTTCAATCGGGACTCCGATGATACCCATATCGATTCCATAGACTCGACATTGTCAATAATTCGAGGAGATTCTCGAGAATCCGGTCCGAACATTGCGAGCCGATCTCTAGACTCCTCGTCTTCTTTTCTTTTCCCACCCAATAAATCGAAATCACTTTTGTCTCAAATTCGCCATTATGAATGAGAGTCGATTTCAGTCTACACCTTTTTCATTCACAACACTTTGGAATTGACCATAATTCCTTATTCATCATGGTAGTTGGGATTCAATTTCAAGTGTACTGATTGGGACTTTTTCATATTTCAGATAGAAGTCAGCCCCAGTCCTGGATCCCAACACATAATTCATCTCTTCAGAATCAGACCCAGAAATGGCTCTCCAAGGAAAGGGCAAGGGACATCATCCACCTTCCCAGCCTGAGCAGGGACATATGGAAGACAAAAACCAGGTGAATGCTCAGTTGTTGGCTTCTATCCAAGCCATAAAGCAATATTTGACTGAGAAATCCCTAGCACAGACTGCATTCCAAGATATGTTGTATGATCTACGGAATAGACCAGCGAGAGGAGGAGGCAGACCAGCAGGAGGAAGAGGAGAGGAACCCCGTGATGACCCAGACGAGGAAGAACCAGACCAGGGGAGGTAGAAACCTACACTGAAGGAGACATATAATCCTAGAGACAACCATATAACCGCGTGGATCCTCATTCCACCAGTGCATGCTCACTTTGAGCTCAAGACTTAGGTTCTGGCCCTTCTACCATCATTCCACGGGAACACCGGTGAAGATTCTTGCATTCATCTACAGCAGTTCTCGTGCATCTGCTGAACCACCCACTACCCCGAATGTTCCCTTAGACGAGTGATGAAGATGGCATTGTTCTTCAGTTTGCAATACAATGCCCCATACTAGGTCAATCATTTTGGGAAGGTTGTGACGACATAGGAGGAACTGAAATCCGCCTTTCTGCACCAATTTTATACTCTTGATCATCTCAACCAGATGCGAGCCAGTATAAGTAACTTCTCCCAAGCTGCCCATGAAATTATCCATGAAGCCTGGGAGTGATTCACGGATTTGCTAGAGAAGTGCCCCCATCATGAGATACTGAGGACCAGTTTGGTCCAACTCTTTTTTGAGGGACTGAATGTAGAGAACAAAAGGATTATGGACACAACCTTTGGGGCATCTCATTTCAACAAGGATGAAGACGTAGTTTGGCAAATCTTCGAAGAAATGGCTGAAGGAGAGGCTGCCCTCTCTTCATCCCAAGCATATCAAAATAAACCCATGTCCTCCAGAAGTAAGTATACATGGTAGCGTCTCATGAGGCGGAGAGGGATGAGAGATCCAACCATATCATCATCAGAGGCCATCTCTCAAAGGTTTATATTATTGAGAAGTGGTCGCATGATCTCAAGCAGCTCACTGTGATCGAAAAGAGGAGGAAATACTTAGACAAGCTAGATCAGATCACCAAGTAGTTGGAGTCATTGGTAAGCACCATTAGTTCAATCCAGTCGATAACACCATCTACAGAGACTCTTATTGAGACGAAGGATGAGCCATCACTGCAACAACCTTCTCAGCCGAATCAGCAGCCATCGGCAGTCCAGCACGTGTACTAAGAGCAGGCGCCCAATCAGGGCCCTCCACGGCAGCAGATGGTAGTTTACCATCCTGAATTCCTTCCACCTTTAGATTGAGCATTTCCACCACCACCATTGATTCAAGAAGTCAACATTGTATGGAGTAATGATGCACAGCTAGCCCATCCTGCCTGACACCCACAGGGCTAGCCACCAGCCAACAAGGCATACCACCAACCCCAAGGGGGTCGTTATTAGCAATCCTCTCAACCTCCACTTCAATATCACTAACCTCCACCATAACAACATCAATGGAGGCAGAATTAACAGTATTCGCGACCGCAGTACCACTAACCACAGTCGTACCACTAGTACGTGGCTGCACCATCTCATCAGTACTCTCCTCCCTCTTATCAGCAGTATCAGATTCCTCAACCTCCTAAACCCCATCAGCAATCTCAACCTCAACTCCACAACAATCAGTCACAACATGGTCTGCACGCTGAACCTTATGAGGCAAGTCCTATTAACCCTACCCTGGATTTCTTGGCCCAACTCATAAAAGGCCCATTAGATATGACACAGAAGCTAGATGACCTGACTGCCACCAAAACTACCATTCCAACGTAGGTCGAAGAAAATCCCAATAGCTTCAAAAGAAAAGAGTAGGAGCGGTAAGACTTTACCTCCATCTACGACAAATCACGGGGAGAATAAAGCTTTGATAGGTGAATCGTCATCTTCTGCATTAGCCACACTAACTACAGGGCGGGTGAGGAAGAAGGAGGAGGAACCATGCCAGTTGCCATTCATCTCCACCACCATCAGCAAAAATACCAAAAAATCAGAAAATTTAAAAAGATCAAAAAGATGTTCACGGTCGGCATGAAGCCAAGCCAGCCATGGTGGAGCCACTAGCAACAGCCGATCCTACACCATTTGACGAAGCATAGGCTGCACTATTTGCTTGTCCACTAGCACCAGCATCTTCGTCTCCATCTTGTATTCCTTTTTGTGATCTGAATGTATAGAATATTGTGGACAAGGATTTTGTTGTAAATAAGAACTGTATTTTTTATTTCAGTACTGTGAATATTCATTTTCTTGAAGCAATAGAAAATCCCCAAAAAATGCAAAAAGAAAAAGTGCATTATCTAATTTTAGAGTTGTGGATAAAATTAATATTCTGAATGTTGAGATTCCTTTGATGAAAGAAACGGAATACATGCTCGCTGTAAAGAAAGATTTGAAGGGGGCATGTACAAACAAGCGTCAGTCAGCATGTAACACCAGACGCTGACAGGTGGAGAAGCATGTCCTCACCATGGATACAGTTGCAGCCATCAGCAATCTCCCATGGAAGAAGCAAGGCAAAGAAGCACCTTTGATTAGTTGCGATATTTTTGATCAAGTCTTCGAGCGAACCTTGTTTGACAACGGTTCTTCCATCAACCTCCTAACCTCTTCATTATTACAAGAATTCGGGCAAGGTCCTCTCAAGCAGACACAAAAGATCCTTCAGTTTGCTTATCGATGCATTAAGCGACCCCAGGGTCTTTTATATGATGATGTGGTAAAGGTGCGGTACATGCAATTTCCAGTTGATTTTGTAGTAATTGATATGGACTACCCCACACCCTTACTTCAAACTCCTATTATCCTAGGCCGGTCATTCCTATGCACTTATGAGGTCGTGGTTGATTATAGGTCTGGTAAGATCACATTGAGCTCGAACAATAACATAATTACAATAGACATGATTAGCAAGCCTGAAGTCATAATTGATGAAGGCCATGCAGCACCGCCTGAAGCAGACTATGACTTCATTGCAGAGATCAGAGACACACCACTCTCTTTGAATGACCCATGGACACAAGAAATCCTCTCTCTTGAAGAGGTCCTGGAAAGCACAGTCGATGCAAGCTTTAACAACATTTGGGAGTCAAAATTTGATTTGTTGATGCATCTTTTTGATTCATATGATTCACTGCAGCCCAAACACAATGAGTTCATTACAAGTCTATTCAGTACATTGTTATAAGATCAGCAAGACACTGAGGATTGCACTACCTCCAGAGTCCAGGCAGATCATCCTCCAACCAGCATAGTTTCAGTGGTGATCGAGAAACTGACCAAATTAGAACCTGAATTAAAGCCACATTCGATAGGCCTCAAGTACACTTTCCTTGCAGGTGCAGAAAACATGTATCCGATCATCATCATTAGCAGGCTGATCCCGAAGCAAAAATCTTGAGTCCTCGAGGATCTAGAAAAAATTCATAAGGCACTTGGTTGGCATGTTTCAGATCTCCGTGGGATAAATCCTGCTCTGTGCTCACAACACATCTATTTGGAAGAAGTTGCCAAGACGTCCCGAGAGTTTGAAAGGAGACTGAACCCAAATCTGTGGGACGTCATCATAAAAGAAATCATGAAGTGGTGTGACACAGGCTTCATCTAACCCATCTCCGACTACAAATGGGTGAGCCCACTACACGTAGTCCGAAGAAGTCCGGGCTCACTGTGGTTACAAATGATAAAGGAGAGGAAATATCTACTCGGTTACTGGCATCTTGGCGTATATGTGTTGACTACCGCCAACTGAATGCAACAACTAAGAAGGGCCACTTCCCCTTGTCGTTCATTGATCAAGTTTTGGAAATACTGGCTGGTAAGAAGTTCTTTTGCTTTATGGATGGGTACTCCTAGTACAACCAAGTGGCAATTGCCCCTGAAGACCAAGAGAAAACAACCTTCAATTGCCCATTCAGCACCTATGCTTTCTGGAGAATTCCCTTTGGACTGTGCAATGCACCAGTGACATTCCAGAGATTCATGCTTATAGTCTACGCTGAGATGGTAGGCAATTTTCTCAAGGTGTTCATGGACAACATCTCCGTATATGGTGATAGCTTCGATTCTTGTCTTGAGCACTTGGACATAGTACTTCAGAAATGCCATGAAGTCAATCTGGTATTATCATGGGAAAAGAGCCACTTCATGGTCATAGAAGGGATTGTGTGGGTCACGTCATTTCCTAAAGTGGCATGGATGTTGATCCGGAAAATGTGGATATGATTGCTAATCTTGAGCCACCTCAGACAGTCAAGAATGTGAGGTCATTTTTGTGGCATGTGAGATTCTACAAAAGCTTCATTTGTGATTTCAGCCGCATTGCCCGACCTCTACTGTGTAAGGAGACTGAATTCAATGTTAATCAGCATGTCCTCCTTTCAATAACCATCTTAAGGAGCTAATCACTCAAGCTCCAGTCCTATAGCTGTTAGATTGGTCTCTTCCTTTCGAGATCATGACGGATGCGTCCGATTTTGCAATTAGGGTTGTCCTAGGACAAAAGAAAGACAAGGCGCCCTATGCCATTCACTATGCCAACAAAACACTAGATGAAGCTCAAAGAAATTACATTGTGACAGAAAAAGAATTGTTGGTTGTGGTATTCACCCTTGAGAAGTTCAGATCCTATCTGCTTGGATCAAAAGTCACGGTCTACACTGACATGTCTATTATCTGATACTTACAACAGAAGAAGGATGCCAAACCTAGACTAATCAGACAGATCCTTCTCCTCCAGGAGTTTGATTTAGAAATCAAGGACAAGCATGGAGTTCATAATGTGGTAGAAGACCACCTCTCCAGAAGTGAGCAGCAAGAGACTCTACTGAGCAGTGCACCCATCACAGACACCTTCGTTGACGAGTCGATGGCCGTGGATTCGCTCTCTTGGTACGATGATATTGTCAAATACCTCATCTTGGGCATAGTTCCACATGAATGGATGAAGATTCAGAAGGACAAATTCTTGTCAACAATCCATTTCTACAAATGGGAAGATCCTCTCTTATTCAAGGAAGGAGTAGATTTTATTTGACAAAGGTGCATTCCCCAAGAAAAGCAACATAGTGTCCTCGAGCATTATCACTCGTTGGAATCTTATGAACTCCACTCTGGAGATAGAATGACAACGAAAGTACTACAATGTGGCCTCTGATGGCCTACATTATTTAAGGATGCACAACATTCGTTAAACGTTGCACTGACTGTTAACGACTGAAAGGAACCCTTATAGCTAAAGATTCAATGCCCCTAAAGATCATTCAAATCGCAGATGTATTCAATGCTTGGGGCATTGACTTCATAGGACCCTTCCCTAACAATCAGGGATACGAGCACATCCTTCTTGCCGTTGATTATGTGAGTCGTTGGGTTGAAGCTTTCCTTTCTCGAGCTGTAGACAGTCGTACAGTGTGTTGCTTTCTGAAAGAAAACATCATCTCGTGGTTCGGAACTCCAAAGATACTGATAATAGATGGGGGTAGTCACTTCATTAATAGAGAGGTCAAGAAATTAACGAAGGAGTACAACATCGAGCACTGAGTCGCATCTCCTTACCATCCTCAGACCAACGGTATGGCATAACTATCTAACAGAGAAATTAAGACGATACATCAGAAGCTTGTCAAGCCAGACAGGAAAAATTAGTCCCAGCTTTTGGATTCAGTCTTTTGGGCATACAGAACTACTTATAAGTCTTCGTTGGGCATGTCACCCCATCGTCTTGTTTATGGAAAGCCATTCCATCTTCTACTGGAACTGATTCATATATGGAAAGCCACTTTGGATTAACAACAAGGTGGACAGAAAAGGAAAGATGATCTGAACAGGCTCTTGGAATTCAGAGACTATGCATATGATAACACATTGATGTACAAGTAGAAGGTTAAACACTGACATTATCGACACATCAAACGAAAGACCTTTGAGACTGGATAAAAAGTGTGGTTATTCAATGCAAAGTTGAAGACCTTACCAGGTAAATTAAAGAGCTAATGGACAATGCCATTCAGACTTCAAGAAGTGCATGACAACAGAAGTATTGTGATATTAGAATTGTCTCCTGACGCACAACCATTTGTCGTCAATGGCCAGCTTACCTCGAGCACGACACTTTCTTGGCTGTTGTCGACTTTATCCAAGTACTGCACACTGAAGATACATCCACAACAGTAGCAAGATCACAAGATTCAGATAATGCCACTCAAACTTTTCCTTTAAGCTTTCATATTTTCTTCTTTTCTTCTTTTCTTCTTTTCTTCTTTTTTTCCAGTTTTCGTTATTCAAAAAATGTGTATCACCCCTTCTTGTCAGTATTCTACACTTAGGACGTACTTTGTCCTAAGTATAAGGGGGAGTACAACTCGAGTTATTTCAGTCTTTGATCCTCTCCCATGTCTACTCTTCTTATCTATACTTAGGGATATTTTACCCTAAGTATAGGGGGGACAGTCTGAGTACGATCCGTTCATTCCCACCCTTGACCCTCCTTGCTTTTTGCACAGTCTACTATTTTTAGGATTATTCGATCCTAAGTATAGGGGGGATTGTCGACTTCTCATTCGTGTATTCATTCCCTCATTCATTACCCTTTAGACTTTTCTATACTTAGTACAAGTTATGTCTTCTCTTTTTCTCTCTAATCTATGAGGACATAGCTCAAGCTAAGTATAGGGGGGTCGTATATACTACGTATATACTTCAGCCATAACTTGTACTTTCGTATTTTTTATAATAATAATTATGGCTAAAATACTTTATAAAACACATCATATATCATGTGAAAATCATCAAAATCACATAATAAAAAGATGCATATTATTCCTCAAAATTTTTGTATACATTGATTAATATATTAGGTGAAAATACTTTTACAAAATATTTGAAAAATAGTTTGAAAATCCTTTTGAAAAATCTTTTGAAAGCTATTTTGAAAATATTTTGTAAAATGTTTTCAACCTTTGTAAAAATATTTTGTTCGTAGAAACTTCTTTTCTTTTTTTGCAAATGGTTTGAAAAATGGTTGCAAAAATATTTTGAAAAATCTATATATACTATTTGAAAACCCTTTGCAAAATAATTTTCATGTGTGTAAATGTTTGTAAAAATTATTTGTAAAAAAGTATTTTGGACTACAGTTTGCAAAACTATTTGAAAAATGATTTCCAAATAAGTTTGAGGAATATATATAACACACTGAAATTCTTTATGAAGTATATACATATATCCATAAAAATAGTCATTTATCCCTTGTAAATTCTTAAAAATCCAACTCTTGTAAACATAAGATACATCCATGTGTAAATATTTGTACCTATTTTCTAAGCCAAAATCTTTTGTTTTCAAAAATCACAAAAACATTTGCAAACCAAAATACTCAAAACATTTGAAATTTTTTTGAAAAAATACAAAAAATTACATTTGCATCATCTTTTTCAAACATCCATAAAAAACTTCAAAATTGTGAAAATTGCATCAGAAAAATATTTTCTGCATTTTATATGGCGTTCGCACTTTTCAGTTTGAGTTTTGAAATTATACAAGTCTAAGAAAAATCCGGAGTTTGGAGCTCAGTTGGACCTTAAATCTACCTAATTACAAGAACCTTATAGGAGCTGGAATTGATGTACTTCAGGTCTAGTTGACTTAGTTCTTTGAGAATTGGGAGACTTGGTTCAATGGATTCTTGACTGCCTAAGTAGAGTATTTCAGAGCACTTGTACGGCTCTTGTTGATAATGACCTAACTTGGACACTTGCACCTTTCACTTGGCTCAAATCAGTTGGAGTGGTGAGGGGATTGGATTTGTCGGTATGAGATGCACACAAGTGGAAACATTTGTCCTCATCTAAGGAGGGAAGTGCACCTCAACCCGTCCAGTAGCAGAGACGTCTAAAGACAGGAGAGTACGGGTTGCAATATTGCTTCAAAAGAGGCATAGTCTACTTTCTCAAGAGGAAAAACTCCTTATGTAAATGCTGATGTATATAGTATTCCAAAAAAATGCAAAAAGCTAAACTCCAAAAAAAAGTGGACATGCCTAATTGAAAATAAAATGTCTGCCAGAGTGTACATATTTGTATAGTCAGTAAGAAAGCTTGTGCTTCAAAGTCACGACATGTGAGCCTACAGTTGGATGACTTGGCTATATTGGTCAAGCATCCATGGATAGGTAGAAACACTGGCTACCATCCATTCTTCTCTTCACCACTCCTCTTGAGTTTGTTCCCACTTGAACTTAGAAGGGAATACCCCGCTCCTCGAGGAAAGAGTTGTTGGATTGGGGAATCATTGGGTTGTCATGCTGGAGAAGTCAGTGTATTTATCATTTCAGTAGGGGAGAACCACTATCACATACATTGTACAAGTAAGATTCATAGTTGTAAGTGTGTGCGTATGAGTTGAATTATTCTGACCTGGTTATTGAAAAGACTTGAGCAGAGTTTTGGGAATCTCGAAGGTTGTATTATTTCAAATCAGATTCCCAATAAGGTTCTGCCTGCACTAAAATTCCAAAGGTTTGACTTAAGCTCCAAACTTTGATTTTGTGAAGACAAATTTGATAATTAAACTTACTCCACTTTCTTTCTTTTTATTTTCTTCATTTTTATTTTCTGCTACAGCCATTCTCTGCACATGTCTATGGTTCATAGGCCAACATTCATATCGATAGAGCATAGCAGGTCTTATGGCTGCTTTGTAAAATTTTCCTTTCATTTTTAAAGGAATTTTCTTATCATAGAGAACAACAGAGACTCCTCTCCACTTTAGCCAGTCTGCATTTATTCTATTAGTAAAATCTCCATTAATTTCCCCATCATGTTGCAAAATATATCCCAGGTATCGAAAAGAATATGTCTTTTGAATGTTATTGTCACCAATCTTTACCTTAATTCCTTCACCATTGCTTCCATCAAAGGTGCACTCCGTATATTCTGTCTTAGCCCTACTTATAAGAAATCCTTTAGTCTCCAATGCATGTCTCCAAACCTCAAGCTTCTCATTTACTCCATCTCTAGTCTCGTCAATCAACACAATATCATCAGCAAATAACATATACCAAGGTAACTCATCTTGAATGCGACTTATCAACTCGTCCATAATCAAAGTAAAAGGAAATGGACTCAAAGCTGAACCTTGATGTAAATCAATGTTGATGTCAAAATAGTCAGTCTTCCCAGACGCGGTCCTTACGTAAGATAAAGCCCTATCATACATGTCCTCGATGAGGTTAATGTATAGGACAGGTACTTGTCTCTTCTCCAAAACAAAGAAAAGATAAGAAAACGAATGAAATGCCAAAGGTATTTTATGACCCTAAACCCCGAGACCTAGGCATCTTGATGACTAGGTTGACAAGGAATAAAGTAGGGGGAGACGTAAGGGTCAATGATTCAAGAAAAAAATCCCATTTATCAATTCTTCATTTATTCATTTTTAGGACCCATTTTATTTTCTACTTTTTATACCTGAAATAAAGAAACATTGTACACAAAAGTTGTAGATGATAAAATCCAAAAAAAAAATAAAATGGAGTTTATATAAAAATAATAGACATTGTACTTTTTATACTCTGAATAAGATTCCAAAATCCCAACTTCGCGGACTCATATCTTCCAAATAAAAACTCAAAAATGTATCAAAATCACCTTTAATTGTATATAACTTTTAATAAGCTATTTAATGAAGACGGTTTCGTATTTTTTGGAGTGAATATGTGAAAGTTAGGTTTTGGATCCTTATTGTTTAGTATACCATAATAAAATATTCAATTTATTTAATATTTATTATTTCTACAATTTTTTATTTTTATAGTATTCTAAATATAACTATAACTCATGAACATATTAAAACCACAATAAAATCACCAATAAAAAATTATACTTGTAAATAACAAAAAGTGAAATCTACTCTTTTATTCTTTTATCTATCTATATTTTTATAGTCCTGTAAATATTATTGATATTCTATAAAAATGTAAGTATAAAATAAACCAAAGAATAACACTTTAAAATAAAAACTTGGGCTAAATACATATATAAAATACCTGCATTTGCACCTACATAATATATAGGGATTTTATCAGTTGTGCCCCTCCGAGATATCGCAATATCAGTTATGCCCCTATCTTTTTGGTAATATCAGTTGTGCCCCCGACTTCTTGCCAATATTTCACTTGTGCCCCTCAGAGGGGCATAACTGATAAAAGATTTTTATCAGTTATGCCCCTCTGAGGGGCACAAGTGAAATATTGGCAAGAAGTCGGGGGCACAACTGATATTACCAAAAAGATAGGGGCATAACTGATATTGCGATATCTCGGAGGGGCACAACTGATAAAAACCCTAATATATATATATATATATCCCTATTTATTTAAAGTGTATATATTACAAAAAACATAATAAAAATATATTTGTGTACATAAAAATAAGTTATAAATATAGAAATAAGAGAATAAAATAATAAAATAAAATACACAAAATAAAAATAGCCAAAACATAGATTAATATATGGTAAATACACCCCTAAGAATAAATTTGTAACAAATAACACAAAAAATAAAAAAATCATATTAAAATGCTACACAAAATAATAAACATATTTTTATTTATAATTAAAAATTAATAAAATCTTTTCTATATATAATTAATTATTTTTGACTAATGCAAACTGTTTTGTCCTCTAGCAGATTACGTGGCCCAGTAGCAACACTTCCAGAGTTGACCACCAGTCAACTCGGTCTCCAGGCTCTTCTGACATGTCAGGAATGTTGCATCCCCGTTTTCATCCCATTTTTCCAGTCGATCTATTGATCAGACACGCTCGGTCCCTGCACAAGAAATCATCATTGATCTTCCCTAATCGACACTGAGCCTCTAAATCTCTTGTACATACGATGGGTATTTCCATAATCCTAAGTCAATAAGGGTGCTTGTTATTCCTATAAATAAAATCCTCCCCCTTCCTCTTCGAATTT
Organism: Ottelia alismoides; assembly: GCA_037367405.1. NCBI lineage: Eukaryota > Viridiplantae > Streptophyta > Magnoliopsida > Alismatales > Hydrocharitaceae > Ottelia > Ottelia alismoides. The sequence continues at coordinate 478,556 of JAZKJV010008197.1, forward strand.
GGTCACTATTCCGAGTCTTAGAGCCTTACATCTTAGTCTAGGGAGCATCATCGTGACAGGAGGAGCTCCCTTGCAGTCTGGATCGGCTCCAGGAGGATGGAGGTGTACCCACAGCGGCTCGCCAGCTATCTCTGCTCTCTACCTTTGCCGACAGGTATGAGCTGCACCTTTCTCAAGGTAGAATTAGCTTAGTTTTTTAATTTCTATGTTTACTTTAGCCTTTTAATCGTCCGATCTAGTGTAAAACACTTGAATTGTAGTTCGTCCGAGCTCCGCTCCGGCGAACTCATTCCACCGCTATCTGTCGTGCTCCGGCCACCCATGATCACTCCCACACTTTCCCTTACTCTTCCTCCACCTCCCGAACCCACCTGATCAACTGGGGCCCTAGTAGTCCCGCAAAATGAGGTATCCCTCCGCCGCCACGTAGGAAACCTCATCGCCATCTTCATCTTGCCACCGTTTTCATGTAATAAACACACGGATCCTTTCGACTTCATACAATCGTGCATTCTAGCATCTTTATAGGACCGGAAGTGGGCATCTGAGCCCTAGTCGAAGCTAGAGAACACGCTCCAAGTACCCTAGAGCATCCGGGCCTCCATCTATGAGGCTCGGACATGTTGAGCTTCTCAACAACTACGGATCATCCCCAGGACCGCCACGAGCACTTAAACAACAAGATTTGATACCGAAGTAGATGGGAATGGCTAATCGAAGTTCATTAGAGGCGTGTTCTTTAGGAGTTCATCCAATAGCCTCCATAGTCGTCTGATTCTCCCCGGTTCTTCCAAGTACAACTACCGTTGGATCATCAGAACCCTGAGCCATTGATTCTCCTCCTAAGATCTAATCGCAGACATTCAGCTACGAAGAGGTATGGCCATCTAGATGGCAACACATGGATTAGTAAGCAACATCCGGTCATTCGCTCCCACACATGAAGGGGTAATTTGCATACTTAGACCTGACTATTTTCGTATTTATTAATTACTCATTTGAATAAAATATTCAGTGTAAATAAAATAAGTAAAATTGTATGTAGACCCCTATAGTTGTATCATATTACATTCAGGTCCATGCCAGGTCACCTCACGTGTCGTCCCACATGAGATGGCCATTTTGCAAGCTCACCCCTAGCACTTCTTGGATTTATTTTTGGCTTAAAAAAATTTCACGCACGTTGTTTATTTTTTGAAAAATCGCACACAAATACCTCATTTTTATTTTATTTACATGTGTACCCTACCAGCAATTGTATTTTTGTGTGCTTGTTGGATTTATTAAAAATATCTATTGTGCTCCAAAAATCATGAAAAAATAGATGTAGGTTTCTGATTTGCTTGTAGTTTCATGCTATAATTTTAATTCACAATTTTGGACCTTTTTCATATTTACTAAAAATCATTTAGAACATAAATAATCCCTGTCTATAGTATAAAATACCAAAAAAATTAAAACATTTCTAAAAAATTCCCAAAAATATATATTTTGTTTATTTCTATATTTGTAGCTGATGAATCTGCGATTCGTCATCTTTATTCATTTATTTTAGCTTAAAATCCCTTCTAAAACATGTGTACATAATACTAACTCCATATTCTTACTAACTTACATCTGTGTGTAAAAATTATATATTTTTATATTATTTTAACCTAAAAAAAATAAAGAAAGAAAGAAAGGGAAAATCAAGAAAAGAAAATAAAAAAGGAAGACTGTATACATGCCGACCCGAATCCCGAGAGAAGGTTAAGACTTGACATGATCGACCAGGAATAAAGTAGGGGGAGATAGGGACCTTAAGCAGAAAATCCAAAAAAATGTGCGTGTTATTGTAAATACTTCTCACTTATTTTGTGTATATCTGTATAAAGCTGACACTAATTCATTTGTGCATTAATTGATCTCAAATCAAATAATTTTCAAAACCAAAGTTGTATATAAAAATGTGTTCTAATTAATAAAAAGAGTTGCATAATTAAATCATGTACAGAATAAAAGCAACCACATTGGGAAAAAAGCTACTAAGCGCTGAAAGACCAATTTTGGCTCCATATGAATTCAAATTGAGCCAATCTCACTTCCATTGGATTCTAAATTAAATTATATTTAAAATGGATGTATTTTCTTAATTTTTGGAGTTACGAGTAAAAAGTTGGTTTTTCGGGGTGGTTGGTCCAATTTTCCCATGTATTTTGTACATATTGTAATTGTATATATTTGTAAATATTTTTACTAAATATTTAAAATAAAAATACAAATAAAAAATTAAAAAATTTTAAACAAAAAAAGCTAATTTCCTCATTTACCCTTGTATAAAATGTCATATATGTATATAGTATATGTATATAGTTGTTATTCTCAATTAACCACCACAAAAAAATAAAAAAAATAACATTTTTAATTCAAATAAATAAAGTGACGAAAATTCAAAAAGATTTAGTTAATTTTTTAAACAGCTTTATCTCTCTTTCTCTTTATCTAATTTCAATTTTCATCTCTCTTATCTCTTCAACCAAAAATTCAAATTTCAATCTCCATCTTTTCTATTTATATGTCTCCTTCTCCCTCATTCCAACTTGAACAATCTTTGGGAGAGAGTTTGATCTCCGAGAGACTTCTTGTTGAGAAAGGTGCTTAGCCTCCGAGCCATCCGGTGACAGCGAGTCGACCTTCGTCAAGGCGATCACGGTAGTTTTCCGCTCCTAAGGTGAGATACGTCATTTTTCTTCTTATTTTATCCTAGATTAATCGTATTTTTATTTTCTCGTAGTTGTTCTTCGTAGTCATTTTGTCTTTCTAGATCTTAAAAAAATCCCTCTCGATTTGATCCGTCTCCGATTCCAAATTTTCGTCTTACTTTCTCAATCTTCACGCGTTCTTTTCTATCTTCCACGATCTATCAACTCCGACCACGCACGGTGGTCGGAGAATCAGATTTGATTCCTTTCACTTTCATCGAATCCTCTTTCATTTTTTGATTTTGTAAATAAATAAAAAAATATACAAAAAAAATTGTTTTCTTTTCCCTAACATTTGTTTTGCTAGTTCATTTAAAAAAATTTACTCTTGCTTACAATTTTTATAAAAAAATTTCAAAAAGTTATTTGTACAGTTCCTGTTTTGCAATCATAATAAAAAATTAAAAACAAAAAAAACAAAAAATTACAAGCAGAAGCAGGCAGCGACGTCACCCGCGCCTTAACCCCGCGCTCTAGGCGGTTGCACCAGCCACCCATGCTAGGTGTGGCCTCCTCCGGCCCGCAGATCCACCGCCCGTGCGAGGCGCAACCTCCTCCAGCCATCGCACGGCTCTCCACGGCCTCCTCCAGGTGATGCCCAACCTTCTCTCGAACTGCCCCACGACCCCGTTGTGAGTGGTCCCTCCGCCGACCAGATCCACGCGGCCCAGGTGGCATGCCCGCTCCGTGCCAGCGGCGCCACCCCGCAGGGGACCTCTTCGCTGATGACACCACCTTCGCTGATCCTACCGTGCCCTCGCACACGCACTGTTGTGTGAGGCTGCGGTCCATCCGCCCAGATCACCCAACATCTGAGCCCCCTCGCCCGTCGCTGCCGCACCGCTAGCCCCCATTCTGCTCTGCCTCCTCGCTCCCGTCACTCGCAAGGTGGCGGTTGTCCCCCACCCCTTTTGCCTGGGTTTTGAATCATGAAGATATAAGGAACCCTAGTGAGTTTTTTTATGAAACAAAAAATGGAAAAATTACGAAAATATCCTTGGAAGTTTTCAAAATTGTAGAAAGCCCCCTCTCCAGAATTGCACAAGCTTAGCACATGATATTTGGGTAACTTATAGCTTTTGTCCTGCATTTACTTTTTCGTTATCTTATGATGTAGAAACATTAATTATTTGCACTTTAGCCACTGTGCTTCCAGACTCTTTAATGCTTCATCTTTTCATCAAAATAACTATTTTTATGGTTCCAAAAATTCTAAGAAAATTTGTTACGCTCCTGCTATGCGTATGAATATTGTCAAAATTTTTCATAGTATTTTGTTGAATTTTGATATTTTAAAAAAAAATGTCTCTTTGCCTGCCTGAACTTCAAAAATTCATAAAAATTTGAAAATAGCTCCAAAAATTCCAAAAATTTAGAGTAGTTTTATTTCATTGTCTTTTAATTTCTTTCCAAATTTCACGCATTAATTCTTTATAAAATAAAAAAATGAAAAATACAAATAATCTTATAAAAATCATAAAAAAATCTACAAAATTTCGAAAATCTGGATTTTAGTCTCAGTTTATAGATATTTGCATAGAGTTTGTCATAAAATTAATTCCAGGAGTTTTTGGCACTTAAAATATTTTTAAGTTGCAGACTACTCCAAGCTGTGCACAATTTCATATTTTCTCACTGTTTGAATTTTAGAAAAATACAAAAACATCTGAAAATTCCACAAAAAAACTCAAAAATATTTCAAAAATTTCAAAACCCCCAAAAAATATTTTCTCTAAATTTTTTTGAGCATTTTTTATAAATTGAAAAATTACAAAAGGAGTTGGTGTACGTATTTTTGATCTTGTGAATATTGTTCGTTATTTGAAAATTTAAAAACATTGCAAAATCAAAATCACTAAAAAATTAAAAATCAGATAATATTAAAAAAATAGAAATAAAAAAATTATTTAAAAAAATAAAAAGATAAAAAATCACAAAAACCAAGGATAGTTATCTTTTGAGATTCTTGATTTTCTCTTAATTGATTTTTGATTAATTGTATAACCCTTGGGATTTGTATCCTCCGTGACTTCGACTCTATCCGCTATACATGTTAATAAGTAGCAAAAATTAAAAAAATATTTGTTTGTTTATCACGGGATTTTTGGGGATATCAATGACTTTACTATCATTAATTATCGATCCTCGAGAAAATCATAGTCAACAAAATGGCGACGTTGCCGGGGAGGCACGGTGAGGGTAGTTAGGTTTCTCTTTTGACCTGGTATTCTTGGTTGTATAATTTTCCACATTAACTCCATTGTTCATGTTCACTGTTTCATTTCATTTTTCTTTTCTCATATTTGATAATTGTATTTCTTACACATTCTCTTTTCTTTTTCTTATGATGGTCCGTGGAGCGAAGGAGGCGATCCAAGGAGAGTCGAAGCACCCAAGCGATGTGGAGACGTCTTGATTCTTCACCAAGCTGTAAGATAGCATGAGAAGAGGAGAAGAAGTAGTGAGAGAGAGAGAGAGTTTTTCTTTTCCAGCATTTGAACTCTTGTAAATGGACATTCATTTGTTGTGCGGTCTGTTTCACCAAGTGTCAGTGCACTTGGGGGACCTCATCGGTTTTGTTTTCATCGCCTTATTTTTCTTTGTTTCCCGCAGATTTCGTAATCTACCTCTTTATTGCTTTAATTAATTTGCTTGAGCCAGGTAATTAATTAGGTCCAAATACCATAAACAAGAATTTTTGTACCTATAGAGTAAACCACAATTTCTACTTAGTCAAATTAACTTGTTCTTGCTCGTTAATAGAAGCTATCATCGAGGACGGTTCACTTGCATCATATAAGATAGTTTATTTAAATTCTGCGTGGATCACTTGCATGGAGAGTGCTGGTGACAAGGTACGCATCTCTAACCTCTGCATGCATCATTGTTTTTAATCACGCATTGGCATTTCTGATCTCCTTCCTTGTTTTCACTCACACAAGTTAAAAAGGAAATTGGACACTGAGTAGGTGATTCTTTGAATTTTTTTTATCCAAGTGATAACTGCCTAAAATACGAGACTACTAAAGAAAACTCGACCCTAACATAAACACAAGGAAAAATCATTATTTTTTGGAGAGTAACCCCCTCATTGTTTGGTTTGAATGTAGCGAGAGAGCGACCCACACCCTACGATAGATACATACCCGAACTCTTTTCAGACTACTATCTTGGGTTAGTCATTCTCCAGTGAGGATCTCTTCGGTAGCCGGTAAAGCAGCACGTGACGTCCTTAACAGATTGAATATATCGAGTAGCCGGTAAACAGTCTGCAATTCATACTGGCTGGAAAGATCTAACTTTGGGATTGGGCCAGTCTCTTAAGAGCATTGAGTTCCTAACAGCTCACTTTAACAGCTCGGATAGATTGTATTGTCACCAAACTCTAAAATTGACAAGATAATTGACCAAACCTCCACGGTCTTCACATTGAGTTGAGTTGGTGAACTGGGGGTTTGTATTGTGTTTGCTTGCTGGTGATAAAGATCCGTATGCACAATTTACGCCTTCATTCACATTCACTCTTGCATTGACCTTCGTGTTCTCGCATCCTGCCTATTGATTTCGAAGATGTCGGATCGGAGTATTTCTCGTTCGAACTCTGCGAACTCATTCTATACTCCGATCCGTTCACCTTCTATTCGGGGAGACTCACTTCCCGAATATTCCTCTTTCTCCACTTCGCCCTTCACAACATCCATCAATCCATTATTTGAGATTGTCTTTAATCTTGAATTAATATCTGACACTCCATCAATTTTGAGTACTAATCGAGTATCATGCACATTTTCAGAGTCAGACACCGAACACTTAATGCCACCAAAGGGAAAGGGAACCATGTCAGAGCAGAGCGAGATCAACAGCACCATGTTAGCCTCCATACAGACAATTCAAGCCCATATAACAGAGCAGGCTAACTTTCAGAATGCATTGAGAGACATGATTCTTGAGCTGAGACATGAAAGAGAAGATAGGAGAGAGGGGGATAACAGAAACCCTGGAGGTGGGAATGGGGGAGAAGAACCTCATATAGAACCTGGGGCTATGCCTACACTAAAAGATGCTTATAATACAGGGGTAGGACAGACAAATTATTGGATACAAATCTCTGTGGTTGGGCATTTTGAGCTTAAGCCTACTATTTTACCACTTCTCCCAATATTCCATGGAAATATTAATAAAGAACATTATATACACCTCCAGCAGTTCGATCACTGTTGTGGAACAGTACACTACCTAAATGTCCCATTATAGGTAGGGCAGATGACCTTCTTTCCATTCAGTCTGATGGGAAAAGCTTTGTATTGGTTAAATCACTTGGGGAAGGTTGTCACTACTTGGGAAGAGTTGAGGTCCGCATTTCTGAACAAGTATTATCCACTTGGATGACTCAACCAAATGCGATCCTTGATTGCTAATTTCTCCCAAATGCCCCAAGAGCCTATTCACGAGGCATGGGAATGATTCAAATATCTGATGGAGAAATACCCCCATCATGATATTCCAAAGACTAGACTTATACAAAATTTCTTTGGGCGTTTAAGAATTGAGAATCAGAAGCTGGTAGATGTTGCTTGTGGGGGAAGTCACTTCAATAAGGACGAGGATGTCCTTTACCAAATTTTTGAGGCGATGGCGGAAAGTTCAGCAGCTCTTTCTTCTTCACGTGCTTTTCAGAAGCACCCCATCACCACCCCTGCAGTACCCCACAAGGATGTCAATATGACGTCAACAAAAGAAGTGGATAAGGTGGATAACACTGATCTAGGCATCATTGGAAACCACTTATCCAAAGTGGACATTATTGAAAAGAGATCCCAGGAACTTGATAAACTTCATGTGATCAAGCAGAGGACAAAGAACCAGGATAAGCTGGATGAGATAACAAAGCACCTGGAGCTTCTTGTGAATACGATCAGCACAATCCACAGTACGAGTGCAGCAACCAATACCTCTTCTAGGGAGCAGACTTCTTCCACCAAGCAGAGTAGCGGATGACCATCCACAGTTCAGCATGTCTACTACGTGCAGACACCTGATCAGGCTCAACAGCATTCACATCAGATAATTCCGTATCAACAGGAAGTAGCCTACATTCCTGAGCAGCAGTCTCCACCTCCACCTGGTATTCAAGAGGTGAACAGTATCTGGTTCGACCGTGAGAGAAACCAACCCCGTCCGTTAGGGCAAGGCCAGTTGGGTTCACAGAAGGGTCAGAGACCCGCCTGTCAGTTTCAGGGAGGCAGACAACAGTAGTACCAGTACCAGCACCAGCAGTTCCAGCATCGGTATCAGTCTCCACCTCAGTTCCAAAACTGGAGACAAGGCCAACCTCAGCAACATTCTATGTATTTCCCTCATCCTAACCAGCAACAAACTGCATATTATGGATAGTATTCTCCCCCTCCTCCTCCTCATTATCAGAATATGTATGGTTACCAACAACCACCGTACTATCAGCCTTAGCGACAGCCAGTCAATGAGAAACTTGAGGCCCCGTCAGTCAATCCAGCACTGGACCAACTTACACTACTTATGAAGAACATGAAGGAACTGACTCAGCGGATTGAATACCTAACCACCACCAAGACACTAATTCCAGCACAGGTTCAAGCCAACCCCAACAACTTCAGACGCAAGGAGCAGGTCGCCAATTGCCCACCCACCCCTGAGATAGGTATGTCCCTTGATTTTACATGTTTATCTGATGTCATTCATCTCACGAGCGGTAGGAGATTGCAGCCGCCTACGCAGCAGTTGGGTTGGGAGATCGATCCACTGAGAGAGCATTATCTTCTACATCATCTCCTTCACCAGCAGACGAGTGGCCTAGTATAACAGCACCCACATCTAGAGTTTCACCGCCTTTATCACCACCTTCACTAGGCAGATGCAGATCGCCATCAGCAAGGGAGAATATACCAGTCACAGATTCTTCCTCTTCACCAGCAACAACATCCCGTTCTGTTTTAGATTCTGTTTTTCCTTCACCTAGATTGGACAACACTGTACAAACTGATTCTGATTGTCCTCTTGTACATGATGATTCTACTTTGAATAAAGGAAATGAACGTTTGCATGTTTATTCTGATTTTGTGCCATTTCCTTCTGCTCTCAAAGCTAAAAAATCAAAAATTAAAAACAACACTATCTGATCCTGGAGCGGTTGAGATCTTACAGAACATCTTTTTAAAGATGCCACTCCTTAAGGCCATGGAATACATGCCTACAGTAAAAAAAGAAATGAAATAGGCATGTACCCAAAAGCGTCAACCAAGGAAGAACAGATGAAAGAAAATGGACAAACACATCTTTACCATGGCCACACTTCATGCCATCATTAACCTCCCGCCTAAAAAGAAAGACAGGGGAGCACCTGACATCCGTTGCCATATCTTTGATCAAGAATTTGATCATACTCTTTTCGATAGCAGTTCCTCCATTAATCTCATACCTTCCTCTTTATTAACTTAATTCCAGTTAGGGCCTCTTAAAACAACCAGAATAATCCTTCAGTTTGTTGATAGATCGATTAAGAGGCCGAGAGGCATTTTTGAGGATGTTATTGTAACGGTGTGAGGAATGAAATTCCCTGTTGATTTGTTATCATGGATATGGACACACCTGCATCGTTACTCCATACCCCAATCATACAAGGTCGACCGTTCCTCCGAAAGGCTGAAGCAGCAGTTGATTATGGTACTGGAGAGATCACCTTTCACTCTCGTAGTGACAAGGTGAAAATTGAGATGATCTCTGATCGTAGACCATCACCGCCACTAGTAGCAGATGATATAGAGAAAGTTATATCAGAGCTAGATGACTGTGATTTTCTTGCTGAATTCAGAGAGAAGGATCTTTTCATGTATTTTATAGATACCTAGGAGTTCCTTTCCCAGAAGGACTCTCTGGAAAGCACAGTCGACATGAGTTCCCTTGGTGGTCCAATTGAGATAGTTGCTGATGAGCAGTTTGAGCAGAGTTCTGAGGTCCAGATATCTGAGCCATTCGTTGAATTTCTTGATTTATGCATAAATGAGAGATATCTTTCTGAGATTATTGCTGAGATATCTGAACCGTTCATTGATAAGAATATTGAACATTCTGATGAGCCATTCCTTTCTGAGCAGAGATCATTCATTGCAGATCTATGAGATATTCTATTTACTGAGCCGATAGTAGCCAAGGTAAATAGTCTACAGAGTACATATCACATACCTTCTACTAGTACAGTAGCAGAGGTTATTGCAGAGCCGATTCAGACCCCACCTGAGCTCAAGGCTTTACCATCAACTTTGAAATATGCCTTTCTTGCGGGTCCTCCAAAAATATTTCTTGGCATCCTCAGCTTGCAGTTAACCGCTGAACAAGAATCTCACGTGCTAGAGGTTCTTGAGAGAAACCACAAGGCCTTAGGATGGAATATCTCAGATCTTCGTGGGATTAATCAAGCATTGTGCTCGTATCATATCTACCTAGAGGATGACTGTAAACCCTCCCATGATTGTCAGCGTCGTCTAAATCCAAATCTAAGGGAGGTTGTCATGAAGGAGATCAAGAAATGGTGTGATGCTGGCTTTATATATCCTATTTCGGATTCCAAATGGGTCAACCCTTTACATGTGGTCCTGAACAAATTCGGGATTACGATCGTAAAGAATGACCGCGGTGAGGAGATTCCGACCCGGGTACCCACTTCATGGCATGTCTGTGTAGATTACCGACGCCTGAACTCAGCTACCAAGAAGGATCACTTTTCACTGCCCTTTATTGATCAGATTATTGAGAGGTTGGCAGGGAAAGAGTTCTTTTGCTTCTTGGACAGGTACTCGGGATACAACCAAGTTGCTATCGCTCCTGAGGATCAGGAGAAAACTACTTTCACTTATTTGTTTGGCACTTACGCCTGTAGAAGGATGCCATTTGGATTGTGTAACACCACTTTATATTTTAAAGGTGTATGTTGTCCATTTTTGCCGACATGGTGGGTAATTTTCTTGAAGTCTTCATGGACGATTTCTCAGTCTATGGGGATAGTTTTGATACATGTCTTGCTCATTTAGATAGAGTTATTCAACGTTGCTGTGAGGTAAACCTAGGGCTTCATGGGAGAAGAGTCACTTTATGGTGACCAATGGGATTGTATTAGGCCATGTCATCTCCAAACAAGGTATGGAGGTTAACCCGGCTAAGATTGATGTGATCTCCAAGTTAGAGCCACCGCAAAATTTGAAGCAGTTGAGGTCACTTTTGGGACACATAGGATTTTATAGGAGATTCATAAAGGACTTCAGCAAAATCACCAGACCTTTGATTGAGCTTCTATGTAAGGAGACTGATTTTGTTGTCGATGAGAAAGTCATCATTGCATTCAATCAGATAAAAGAAAAGGTTACTAGTGCTCCTGTCTTACAGCCACCTGATTGGTCTCTTCCTTTTGAGATCATGACGGATGCATCAGATTTCACAGTTGGAGCGGTTTTAGGAAAGAGAAAGGATGGCATACCATTTGTTATACACTATGCTAGCAAGACTCTGTATGAAGCACAACAGAATTATACAGTTACAGAGAAGGAGATGTTAGCAGTTGTGTTTGGGCTAGAAAAGTTAAGATCTTACCTCATCGGCTCACATGTTATTGTGTACACGGATCACACTGCCATACGATACTTACATGCAAAGAAGGATGCCAAACAACACCTTATAAGATGGATCCTTCTTCTCCAGGAATTTAATTTAGAGATTCGAGATAAACCTGGAGTGAAAAACGTTGTGGTAGATCACCTTTCCCTTATCACGGACACAGAGACCTCTAAGACGAACATGATTCCTTTATCCGAAACCTTTCCAGATGAGGCCATTTTGTCTGTGGACTCACGCCCACGGTATGTTGATATTGTGAACTATCTTGTCTCCAAGAAAGTTCTACAAGATTGGCTGAAGTACAAGGTAGACAGATTTCTGTCAGAGATTCATTATTACTAGTGGGAGGATCCGTACCTATTTGACTAGGGTGCGGATTGTATCTGGAGAAGGTGCATTTCTAAAGAGGAACACACCAGTGTACTTGAGCACTGTCACAAACTAGAATCTGGTGGGCATTATTTGGAGAAATACACGGCAACAAAGGTTTTACAAAGTGGCCTATGGTGGCCCACATTGTTTAAGGATGCTACAGAGTATGTTCGAGGTTGTACTGATTGTAAGAAAATGGGAGGAACTGTTCGTTCCAAAGATACCATGCCCCTAAGATATATACAGATTTCTGATCTTTTTGATGCTTGGGGCATAGGCTTCATGGGCTTATTTCCTATCAGTCAGGGATTTCATTACATCCTGCTCGTCGTGGATTATGTTAGTCGATGAGTGGAGGCTATCCCCACCCGAGCCTCAGATAGTCGTACAATGTGTTCCTTTCTCAAGGACCATATTATTACGTGGTTCGGTATATCCCAAAATACTGATTTCAGATGGGGGAAGCCATTTCATTAATAGTGAAGTAAAGAAGCTTGTGAAGGAGTACACCATTGAGCACAGAGTTGCGTCTCCTTACCAACCTCAGACTAATTGCTAAGCAGAAATTTCAAATAGGGAGATCAAGACGATATTGCAAAAACTTGTATGTCCAGATAGGAAGAACTGGTCCCAGATACTTGATTCAGTTCTATGAGCTTATCAGACGGTGTAGAAGTCTCCTTTAGGTATGTCTCCCTACAGATTGGTATATGGAAAGCCTTGGCACCTGCCAGTGGAACTAATTCACAAATCTTTATGGGCACTCCGTGTATGCAATTTAGATTATGAGAAGGCAGGAAAGAACAGGAAGTTGCATTTGAACAAATTACTGGAATTCCAAGACTTTGCATATGATAACTCACTTATGTATAAGGAGAAAGTCAAGCGCTGTCATGATAAACACATCCGAAGAAAGACTTTCTCCCCTGATTAGAAAGTTTGGTTATTTGATTCTAAGTTGAAGTTGTTTCCAAGAAAAGTGAAAAGCAAGTGGTCAGGACCGTTCATCAAGAGAGTTGTGTGTGACAATGGGAGTATTGTCATATCTGGGTTGTCATTTGACGCACAACCATTTGTTGTGAACGAACAGTTGCTGAAGTCATATCTAGATCATGATACATTCCTGTCCGTCATTGATTCGACATCTGTGGTATCAGATGATGATCTTTTGATTCCATCTTCTGCGTCTGATACATGATCATCCACTCCTCTGGTATATCCTTTCGTTTCACTCTTTCTTCTCCTATTTTATCATTCACCCCTTTTCCGTTTGTATATATGCTATACTTAGGATGTGCTTTATCCTAAGTATGGGGGGGGTGAATGACTTGTGTTGTTCATATTCATCCTGTTCATCACTCTTGTTGTTGCCTATACTTAGGGATACTCTACCATAATTATAGGGGGGTGATGTTGTTCGTATCATGTTTTTTTTATTTTTGACTCTATACATTCTCTTCATCGGTTTTCCCTTTTGTACACTCTACTACACTTAGGATTACTTTATCCTAAGTGTAGGGGGGATCACCGACTTCTCTTCTTTTTATCTTTTCTTTGACTCGTTGTAGCATAGGTGTCTTTTCACTTTTCTATACCTAGCAGGAGTTATGTCTTCCTTTGCCGCTCTCTGATCACTAAGAGGACATAGTTCGAGCTAAGTTTAGGGGGTGTCGTATATATTGTATATATACTTTAGACATAACTCATACTTTTAATGATTATTTTTGGGGGGATATGCGTATAATTTTGTAAAATCCATGTTTGTAAAAAACAAAACCAAACAAAAAAAATCAAAAAACACAAAAAAACAAAAAAAACAAAAACACAAAAAAACAAAAATCTTATATATACTTGTATATATTTTACTAACCCTTTTTTCCTTAAAAAAACTACAAAACCATAAATCTATGAAAACCTGCATAATTAAAAAAACCCCTTTCTTTTAAATCTGCATTTTCTCCAAAAATCCATAAAAAGTTCAAAATTAGAAAATTGTTTTAAAAAAATGTTCTTTTCACATTTGCATCATCTCTTTGCAAAAAATTATGTCTTTGCATAGTTCATATTTTCTTGCATTTGCATGTGCATTTTTTATGATAGTGTTGACATTTAAACTATGTCTGGAATAAAATTGACGAATGGAGCTTAGTTGGGCCTTAATCCACTTAATTCCAGAGAAACCTTATAAGAAATGGAGCTCAGACTTTTTAGTTCCTAGTGACTTAATTCTTTGAGTCCATAAGAGTATGTTCACATGTCATTTGATTAGTCTAAGTAGAACATATAACAACACACGCATGATTCTTTCAGACCTAGGCTTATCTTGGATAAGCACTCTACACGTAACTCTTCATGGATGAGGTGGTGAGGAGGCAGAATCTTTTGGCTTGGGGTAGCATACGAGGGTAGTGCATCTAGGCAGAACCACTCGTCTTCCTCTAGGGAAGGAATTGCGTCTAAACCTAGTCTATCAATGTTGAGGTCAAAAGACAGGATGCTGTGGGATTGCAATAATGCTTTAAAAGAGGGATAGTCTACTGGCTCAAAAGAGAAAACTCCTTATGTACATGCTGCACCTTGTATATGCTTTCAAAAAAATATGGAAAAATGCAGAATCTCCAAAAGTGGACATGCCTTATTGAAAAGTAAAATGCCCATCGGAGTGTATATACAAGGATAAAAAATAAAAAATCAATAAGAGCTTCAAAGACAAACTTTTGTAAGCTTACAGTGGATGACTTGGCTACACTGGTCATGCATCCAAGGATAGGTGGCTACACAGGTTACCGTCCATTCTTTTCTCCATCCCCTCTTCTTGAGCCGGTTGTACTTGACCTTAGAAGGGAATATCTCCGCTCCTCGAGGAAAGAGTTGTTAGATCGGGGAACTAGAGTTACCTTGTTGAGGGAGGCTGTTTCTTTGCTACTTCTGAGATGGGGAGCTATACCTCACTTACACCATATAAGAAAAGATTCATAGTCATAAGAATTGGTATAAGTATACTTGTTCTGACCTGACTGTTGAGGAGACATGAATAGGAGTCCTGTGGAACATAGAGGCTGTTAGGTTTTAAATCCATTTCCCATTAAGTTTCCGACGCACTAATAATCCAAAGGTCTGACAGAGCTCCAAACTACAAATTTATGAAGATAAGTTTAATACTCTTATTGTCCTACTTTCTTTATTTTCCCTTTGTTTTTCTTTTTCTTCACTTATTCTTTCAAAAAAGTGTTTGCTAAGGGACTAGCAAAGGTAAAGCATAGGGGGATGATGAATCAGTGATTCATCATCTTTATTCATTTATTTTACCTTAAAATTATTATAAAACACATGTACATAACAGTAACTCCATATTCTTACTAACTTGCATCTGTGTGTATATATTTGTATATTATTTTAATCTAAACTAAATAAATAAATAAAGGAAAAATAAAGAAAAGAAAATAAAAAACGAAGACTGTATACATGCTGACCCAAACCCAGAGAGAAGGTCAAGACTTGGCCTGATCGACCAGAAATAAAGTAGGGGGAGATAGGGTCCTTAAGCAGAAAATCCAAAAAAATATATGTGTGGTGTTGTAAATACTTCTCATTTATTTTGTATATATCTATATAAAATTGCACTAATTTATTTGTGCATTAATTGACCTCAAATCAAATAACTTTCAAAATCAAAGTTATAAATAAAAATGTATTCTAATTATTAAAAATATTTGCACAATTAAATCATGTACAGAATAAAAGCAACCTCACTTGGACAAAACCCCTAAGCACTAATTGAAAGACAATTCTTGCTCCATATGAATTCAAATTGAACCAATCTCACTTCCATTGGATTCTCAATTAAATTATATTTAAAATGACTGTATTTTCATAATTTTTGGTGTTACGAGTAAAAGATTGATTTTCCGGGGTGGTTTGTGCATATTTCCCATGTATTTTGTACATATTGTATCTATATATATTTGTATATATTTTTATTAATTATTTAAAATAAAAAATTTAAAATTTTAAAAACAAAAAGAAGCTAATTTCCTCATTTACCCGTGTATATAATGTCATAGATGTTTATAGTATATGTATATAGTTGCTATTCTCAATAAACCACCATAAAAAATAAAAAAATAGCATTTTTAATTCAAATAAATAAAGTGACAAAAATTCAAAAAAATTAGTTAATTTTGTTAATAGCTTTATCTCTCTTTATCTTTATCTCATTTCAATTTTCATCTCTCTTATCTCTTCAACCAAAAATTCAAAAATTCAAATTTCATTCTCCATCTTTTCTATTTATATGGCTCCTTCTCCCACATTCCAACTTGATCAATCTTTGGGAGAGGAGTCTGATCTCCAAGAGTCTTCTTGTCGAGAAAGGTGCCTAGATTCTAAGTCATCCAGTGACAGCGAGTCGACCTTCGTCGAGGCGATCACGGTAGTTTTCCGCTCCTAAGGTGAGATCAGTCATTTTTCTTCTTCTTTTATCCTAGATTAATCGTATTTTTATTTTCTCATAGTTGTTCTTCGTAGTCATTTTGTCTTTATAGATCTTACAAAAAATCCCTCTCGATTTGATCCGTCTCCGATTCTTAATTTTCATCTCACTTTCTCGATCTTCACACGTTCCTTTCTATCTTCCACGATCTATCAACTCCGAACACGCACGGTGATCGGAGAATCGGATTTGATTCCTCTCACTTTCGCCGGATCCCCGTTCATTTTTTAATTTGTAAATAAATAAAAAATATACAAAAAAAATATTTTATTTTCCCTAACATTTGTCTTGCAGGTTCATTTAAATAAAATTACTCTTGCTTACAGTTTTTATAAAAATATATTTATACAGTTCTTGTTTTACAATCATAATAAAAAAATTTAAAAAAAAATACAAGCAGAAGCAGGCGACGGCGCCGCCTGCGCCTCAACCCCGTGCTCCAGGCGGCTGCGCCGCCCACCCGTGCCGGGCGCGGCCTCCTCCGCCCCGCAGATCCACCGCCCGTGTGAGGCACGACCTCCTCCAGCCGCTGCGCGGCTCTCCACAGCCTTCTCTAGGCGGTGCCCACCCTTCCGCCGAACCGCTCCGCGTCATCGCTGTGAGCGGCCCCTCCGCCGACTAGATCCACACGCTCTAGGAGGCGTGCCCGCTCCACGCCAACTGCGCCACCCCACATTGGACCTCTTCGCTGACGACACCACCTTCGCTGATCCTACCGTGCCTCCGCGCGCGTACCGCTGCATGAGGCTACAGTCCGTTTGCCCAGATCTCCCAACATTCGAGCCCCCTCGCCCGTTACCACCGCACCGTCGGCCCCGCCTTGTCGCTCCCAACATCTTGCTCCGCATTGTTGCTCCCGCCGCCCGCGCGTGAAAGGAAAGGCAAAGGTGGCGGCTGGCCCCCTCCCCTTTTGCTTGGGTTTTGAAGCACAAAGATACAAGGAACCCTAGTGGTTTTTTTTTGAAATAAAAAATGGCAAAATTGCAAAAATATCCCTGGAAATTTTCAAAATTGAAGAAAGCCCCCCTCTCTCAAACTGCACAAGCTTTGCACATGATATTTGTGTAATTTATAGCTTTTTCCCTACATTTAATTTTTCATTATCTTTTGATGCAAAAACTTTCATTATTTGCACTTTAGCCACGGTACTTCTAGACTCTTTAATGCTTGATCTTTTCATCAAAAATATTTTTATGGTTCCAAAATTTGTGTACGCTCCTGCTATGCGTATGGATATTGTCTAAATGTTTCATAGGATTTTGTTGAATTTTGATATTTTCAAAAAATAAAAAGCAGCGTCTCTTTGCCTGCTAGAACTTCAAAAATTCATAAAAAATTGAAAATAGCTCCAAAAATTCCAAAAAAAAGTAGAGTAGTTTTATTTCATTATCTTTAATTTATTCACATTTCAAGAATTGATTCTTTATAGAACCAAAAAAATTGAAAAATACTAAAAATCTTATAAAAATCATAAAAATATCTACAGAAATCTAAAAATCTTGATTTCAGTCTCTGTTTGTATATATTTTCATATAGTTTGAATAAAAATAATTTCAAGGAGTTTTGAGTATTTAAAATATTTTTAAGTTGCAAATTACTCTAGGTTGTGCACAATTTTGCATTTTCTCACTATTTGATTTTTAGAAAAATACAAAAACTTCTGAAAATTCCACAAAAATTATCAAAAATATTTCAAAACTTTCAAAACCCCCAAAAAATATTTTCTCTAAATTTTTCTGAGCATTTTTGATAAATTGAAAAATTACAAAAAGAGTTGGTGTGCGTATTTTTTATCTTATGAATATTGTTTGTTATTTGAAAATTAAAAAAAATGCAAAATCAAAATCATAAAAATTTGAAAATCAGAAAATACAAAAAAATATAAATAAAAAATATTAAAAAGATAAAAAATCATAAAAACCAAGGATAGTTATCCTTTTAGATTCTTGTTTTTCTTTTATCTGATTTTCGATTAATTAAATAACCCTCGGGATTTGTAGCCTCCCTGAGTTCAACCCTGTCCGCTATACAAGTTAATAAGTAGAATATATATATATATTTGTTTGTCACGGGATTTTAGGGGATAGCAATGACTTTACTATCATTAATTATCAACCCCCGAGAAAACCGTAGTCAACAGTAGCCTTCAGGCCAATAATCACTAAAAATAGAAAAACAAAACTCTTAAAAATTGAAAAACCGCAAAAAGATTGATAAAAATATATAAAATTCCTTACAGCTCCAAAAATATATTTTTCTATATTATAATTTTTCTATATTATTATCTATATATTAAAATTGATTTGTAAAATTTTGGATTTAGTTTTCTATTTTAATTTCCCTTTAAACCTTAGCATGTTATTTAATCCCTGTTTTAAGTTCTTTTACTTAAAAAATATAAAAATTCATAAAATTCACTAAAAAATCACAAAATATAGTAAAAAATTTATTTAAACTCCCAAAACACTTATTTTTATATTTTTTTGTTATTTTTTGTCATATTTATGCTATATTATACATTATTATGTATATTCTTTTATATTCTATATTACTTATTCTAAAGAAAAAAGGAAATATAAAATATAAAAATCCAAAAATTAATATATAAATATAAAATTTAAAACAAAATACAAAAATATAAAAAATATAAAAATTAAGAAACACACACAAATATATATATATACACATAATGAATGACACGCATGTATATAATGCCCTTTGGTTAAAAATAACTATAGGCTACCAATTTTTTCTCTGTGGTTCGCCCTCTATACACTTACTTGCTATGCATTTAGTAGTAGAGAATAATAAATTTTAACTCACATTTTGTGTTATTCATTGCTTAATCTATCTATGGGTTGATTGTTGATCAATTGAGGTTCCGTGAGCGGTAGCTTCAGCGACAGTTTACTCTCTCCTTGTGTAGACTACTCCAGACCCTTGCAAGATCTCGGTTATCACCTACCTAGTTCATTAATCGTGCTCCTTTTGTTCGACCTTGGTCGTTATACCATGTTAATAATAATAGCTATACCACTTTGCTTGATTTCTTTAATAATTAAATATTTTTTTTGCTTTTCACATAGTTGGCCCACGTGACAACGACACATTAAATTAATCAACTTAACCCAAGATATCTCTCGTGACATCAGTACGTTGTAGCTCTTTTTGATTTATTTCTTTTTAACTTATTATCTTTGATTTATGTGTTACTAAAATTTGTAAAAATTCAAATAAAAATTGAAGCAAAAGCAATGAAAATAAACCTCTTTAGGTATGTATATAGAGTCTCTATATATGTCCCTATTATTTCATTTATCTATTTCCTTAATTAATAAAAATACCAAAAAATTAGATTACTATGTAAATATTTATTTTATGTTTTATATGATTTTATTTTGATTTTTTTGTTTTTAAAAATCACAAAAAATACAAAATAAAAAAGCCACGTATTTTATATCTATAGAGTACAACCAAAAATACATTTTGTAAAGATTATTTCTAATGGTTTTGGTCCCTTCATGGAAGTTATAGATGTCGTTGAGATAAACAACGTTTATGAAGAAGACTTTTTGATTTAATATTGTTTGCTATTTTATTTTGAATTTCTTTTAGTTTCTATTTTATGATTTTTCTAGGAGTGACACGTGGCAGCTCCTGGAGTCACCACGTGTCACCATGCTATAAATACCGCTGAGAGAGTCAGTTCATCAAATAAAAATACACAAACACCAAATCAGAATTTGTTTTCACTGTTTATTTATCCAGGTAAGTGTTCCTAGATTGAGCACAAGGAGGCAAAAAATCACGCTCGTGATTTTCGAGGAAAGAAAATATTTTTGTGATATTTTTTGTATTTCTTTTCTTTTCTTCTTCGATAATAAAAATCTTTTTATAATATTTAGTTTTTATTCTTCTTATTTGATTTAAAAGTTTTCAATTTTTATCTAATTTTCAAAATGGAGATTTTTCAATCGATTTATCTACAATATAGTATGTGAAATATATGAGATATAGGTGATAGTTTATAGTTGATAATACGCTCTAGTAGCGACCTCGAGAAAGTACACAAAAAGAAAAAAAACATAGTCGTAAGACGAAGACTAAAACCATGAGAAACATGGTTAAAATCCTCGAAATATGATTAGAAAATTAACTCGCAAAAAATACTAGCGGAATAATGCCCATGATAACCCAAAATAGTCCTATGTCAAAATAGAAATATGTAAAAAATACAAGTAAAAAGAAAAGCTCTTCTTTCAATTAGGTCCCTGGTCAGGGACCTAATTTTAAGAAAAACTAGAATTTATCACACTTAGGTCCATACTAGGGACCTAAATGTAATTATATGGACTTTTGGAGGTGTAATTCTGGAAGCAACAGTCGCTTATGATGCAAATTCTTCTCCATTTGCAGCTAACAGTTAAGATAAGGCGTGTGGGATTCAATTAGGGCAGCTCATTCACACCACGCATCACGAGCCTACACCCATTCTTGCTCAGTTCTTCCCCAATTTTGGGCACGAAGAATGGCGAATGGAGGAGATTAGTGTCTCCTGAGCTCCAAGGAAGATGGATGATGGAGGTGGGGCTGGAGAGGGTGCTCCTCACCTCTCGATCGCGCACACTGCTAGAGGAGTCGAGGAAGACTATATATGTTCAGATGCAGGGCCAGGAAGATGAATGGGTTTCTAGGGTTCGAACCCTAGAACTAATAATGTTACCAGTCGATACGCAAGAGGAAGCCCCTCTCTTCTCGGTGATGAAATAAGTCTCCAGAATCTCATGTGAACCTGGGAGTAGAGGTGTAGGACCTCGGATGGTTGCTCAATGGGCGGTACTCATCAGAGCTGAATGCACGTGAGGGCAGCGATGCAAGACAGATCATCCTTGGGACCTCCTCTCCGGTCACCCTCCTTCCACGCAGAGCGGCTAGGAGGATTTGTCACCTCCTTGGTTGGCCTAAGTCGCGGGAAGAAAGTAGGTGGCCGACCAAGTAGTTCTTGATATGGGAGAGTTAGTTACGAATGGTGGATGTTTAGATGATTTTATAGGATGATCGAAGGGGGTTTTGGATTCATCGAAGGGTAGGCGAGTAGGAGGGTTGTTAGGACGATCAGGTCAAGGGTAGAGATTAAATTTTGGTTGGAATATGGAGACGAAAAAATAGATGAAGAAGGTTGATTACAATAAACTGCAACAACCATTCTTGGAAAAGATGACTCCTGACATCAACACCTTGTAGGCTGGAATTAGGAAATATTGTATTAATTAGTTAATAAACAGTAAATAGGTTTATTATAAATAAGTATAAACATGAAAATTTTAAATAATTACTTTAACTTAATTTTTATATAACTTATTTTTACTAATAATAAATATTTAATGACATATAAATATAATATTAATAAACAATTATATATTTTACTTGATAAATAAGGTTTTGATTTTTAGTTAGATAATCTGATAAATAACACAATATTTATATATTTTATTAATTATTAAGATAATAAATATGATGTGTATGATTTTTTTATAAATTTAATGAATTTATTTAGATATATAAATAAATATAGGTATAAGTGAAACGTTTCAAATTTACCTATAATTTAGGGTTTATTAATTATTTAAAATATTAAATAGTGTCTAAAAATTGTGAAATAATTTGTGGATGAAATACAAGATCATGAAAATAATTATAAATTATAAAATCGCTAAACAATAAATAATATATTCTGAAAAAAATAAGTAGCCCAGAAACCTAGTTGTCATTACGTCCCAAAATCAACTTTTTGCAAACAGACTTTGATTTGAGTGAAATCACCTTCATTAATTAGAGAATATTATTTATTCATCTTAAAAGTGAGTAGAAAGAAATTGAAGTTCGTATGAAGAAGTTATGAGGTTCAAAAGTTGAGAAATTGACAATTTTAAAAGTTGGATTTCTTAGCATATATACAAGTTGGAATTTTTATAGGTTTTTTATATTTTTATATACATTTTTATAAATAAATAGGAGAAGAGTTTGTGAAAAATATACAAATGAATTAATTAAAAATTATTGAAGTTTTGATAATTATTGGATAAATAATGAACAATGTGTAGAGTTATAATTACTTTTTTGTAGTTTTCTTTTTTATCACACCCTACTTATTTGTTTGAAGACCAATCCATGCCGACTTGTCTCAGAGATTAAGTTATATAAATATATCCTTCAGCTATATTTATATGTTATGGTCATACTGTGCATATATATACATATTTACAACCCGCCTTATTTTTATTTTCTTTCTTTTTATTCTTTATTTATTTCCATGTTTTTGATGCATAAAAATGCATTTTTATTCATGAATGACATTTTTATAAGGAATGGAAATTAATAGACATTTACATGCTTTTATTAAGCACTTTAAGGCAAATTGCGCTAGAAGTATTAATGAATAATGGATGCATCATCACCCCCCTCAACTCCCTTTTTTTCATTTATTTTTTTATTTTCTTTTTATTTTTTATTATTTTATTAATTTATTTTCTTTTCTTTTTGTTACTTTCTCCACCACATGGCTGCTTCTGGAGGAGCTGCATGGCACCATCCCCACCCTTTGATCCTGGGCCATCCAACGGCCTATGACCCGTTGTCTCCTGCCTCTGCCTTCTACAATGGTGTAACCCATACCGTCGCCGATCTTCTCACCCTAACAACCCAACCACCTCCACGTCTCTTCTCTTCCCCCATTCCTCCTTCTCCTCCATGATTGTTGCCTCCCCACGACCCACCACCTCTCTCACCCTAACTCCAACAACCCTTAAAAGATCCTCCTCCGATGGCACTTGCCAAACATCTACCAATTGAGAGCAATAAGCACCACCTGCCTCTTGTCGTAGTAGGTGACATCTAAAGCATCCTAGGTCGAGCGACGATAGCCTCTCATCTCCATTCGTGATCCGAGGTCAAGGTATCCTCCATCTCGTTGCCATCGACCTTCATAGCTGGCCAGCTTCGAGCTGTACATCGATGCAGATCTTGAGGTGACAACTAGAGGTGGCCTTCGCCTCTCCACTTTCTCCAGCAAAGAACTCCACCCCAGGTAGTTCCCTTCTTCTTTATCCTTTCCTCTATCTTTCTTTGCTACCATTTGTTTCCCAATCATTCTTCCTATTCTCTTTCTTTTGCTTATCTCTCCTCTCATTCTTCATCCCCCATCTAAGATTCATCTAATCTCTCCGTCTTAGTCCTCATCACACTACTTGTATGTCTAAAGGATAGAGTCCAAGAGTTGGGACCAATTCTTTCTGTCTGGCTTCACAAGCTTCTGTAAGATCATCTTGATTTCTCTGTTAGATAATTCTACCATGCCATTAGTCTGTGGATGATAAGGAGATGTAACTCGGTGCTCGATGTCGTAATCCTTCACTAATTTTATGACCTCTCTATTAATGAAGTGACTACCCCTGTCTGATATCAAAATCTCGAACTGTGAGTGATGTTCTCTCTCAGAAATCGATATACAGTATGGTTGTCAATGGATCAGCCATGAATAGATTCAACCAAGCAACTTGTGTAGTCAATGACAAGATGGATGTGCTTATATCCCTGACTGTTAGGACATGGTCCCATGAAATCAATTCCCCATGCATCAAACACATCGGAAATCTGAATAAATTTCATAGGCATTAAGTCCTTTGCTGTAAGGGTGCCTCCCAATCTCTGACAAGTAGTGTAGTGCCTCATATATGATGTGGCATCCTTTAATAGTGTCAGCCACCAGATGCCACACGGTAGTACTTTCACTGTGGTGTCCACCAGATTTTAGCGAACGACAATGCTCTACGACACTATGATGCTCCTCCTGAGGGATGCACCATCGCTAAATCCATTCTGCTCCTTCCCTGAATAGAATTGGGTCTTTTCATTGGTAGAAATAGATAGTGGACAAGAATTTTTCCTCTTTATTTTCATCTAATCATGTGGTACTACACTAGAAACGAGGTAGCTCACAATATCAACATACCAACGGAGTGAATCCATGGGCAGAATTGACTCGTCAAGAAGGTGTCTATGATGGGTGCACTATTCAGTGGAGGTTCTTGTTCAATTCTGAAAAGGTGATCTGCTACCACATTTTGAACTCCAGTCTTGTCTTTGATCTCCAAATCGAACTCCTACAGGAGAAGGATCCATCTGATTAGTTTGGTCTTGGCATCCTTCTTCTATTGTAAGTACCGGATAGAAGAGTGGTCAGTATAAATGGTAACTTTAGATCTAAGCAGATAGGATATGAACTTCTCAAGGGTAAATACCACAACCAGTTATTCTTTCTCTACGACATTTTAGTTTCTTTAAGCTTCATCTAGCATTTTGCTAGCATAGTTAATGGCATAGGGAACTTTTTCTTTCCTTTGTCCTAAAACAACCCCAATTGCAAAGTTTGACACATTTGTCATGATCTCTAAAGGGAGAGAGCAATTTGGTGGTTGTAGGACTGGAGCTTGTGTGATTAGATCCTTCAACTGATCGAAAGATAGGAGAACCTGATGATCAACATTGAACTCGATCTCCTTGGA
The DNA here is from genome assembly GCA_037367405.1 of Ottelia alismoides. NCBI lineage: Eukaryota > Viridiplantae > Streptophyta > Magnoliopsida > Alismatales > Hydrocharitaceae > Ottelia > Ottelia alismoides. Next base: position 503,368 of record JAZKJV010008197.1, read on the forward strand.
GAGTAGCTCTATTAGAGGTTGAGCGATGCGACTGAAATCGTTGATGAAGCACCTCTAAAATCCCACATGCCCTAGAAATGACCTCACATTTCTGACATTCTGAGGTGGCTCTAGATTGGCAATCACATCCATCTTTGTTGGGTCGACTTCCATGACATGTTTGGAAACGATGTGACCCATCACAATCCCTTCTGTGATGATGAAGTAGCTCTTTTCCCAAGATAGTACAAGATTGACTTCTCAACATTTCTGAAATACCTAGTCCATGTGTTCAAGATAAGAATTAAAGTTATCACCGTAGATGGAAAAGTCATCCATAAACCCCTCGAGAAAACTACCAACCATATCAGCAAAGATTGCAAGCATGCACCTCTAGAATGTGACAGGTGCATTGCATAAACCAAAGAGCATTCTCCTGAAGGCATAGGTGACGAACGGGCAAGTGACTGTAGTTTTCTCTTGGTCTTCGGGTGCGATTTCCATTTGGTTGTACCTAGAGTACACATCTAGAAAGAAGAAGACCTCCTTGTCGGCCAAATTTTCAAGTACTTGATCAATAAATGGCAAGGGAAAGTGGTTCTTCTTTGTTGCAGTATTAAGGCGGTGGTAATCAACACATACATTCTAGGATGTCGGTACTCAAGTAGAGATATCCTCTCTTTTTTCATTTGTAACCACAGTAAGACCAGATTTCTTGGGAGCTATATACAGAGGGCTCACCCATTTTGAATCGGAGATGGGGTAAATGAAGCCCGCATCAAACCATTTCATGATTTCTTTCATGACTACATCCCGAAAATTTGGTTTTAGTCTTCTTTGAAACTCTCAAGACAAGCTGGCATCTTCTTCCAAGTAAATATGGTATGAGCACAGAGCAAGATTTATCCCGCCGAGGTTTGAAACGTGCCAACAAAGTGCCTTGAGATTTTTCTCTAGAACCTCGAGAAGTCAAGATTCTTTATCTTGGGTCAGTCTAATGATGATGGTAATCGAATACATATTCTCTGCACATGCAAGGAAGGCATAATTGAGGCCTGCTGGAAGTGGCTTTAATTCTAGTTCCAATATGTCCAGCTTCTCGGTCACTTCAGAAACTATGCTGGTAGGAGGATGATATACCATGACTTTGGAGGTGATGTTCACATTAGTGGATTTTTGTTCAACTGATAATGTGCCTAACAAATCTGTAATGAATTCATCATGTTCGAACCGGTATGAATCTTCTGAATCAAATAGATGCATCAGCAAATCGGAAGTTGTCTCCCAAGTGATATTTGAGCTTGTGTCGATTGTGCCTTCCATGTCCTCCTCAGGAGATAGGATTTCCATGGTCCATGTGTCATTCAAAGAGAATTATGTATCTATAATTTCTCCAATAAAGTCATTGTCAGCTTCAGGTGGTGCTGCGTGGCTTTCATTAAATACGACTTTCGACTCACTGACCATGTCTATGGTAACTCTATCGCTGCTTGAACATAATGTGATCTTCCCCAACCCATAGTCAACCATGGCCTTTGTGGTGCGTATGAATGGTTTGCCAAAAATAATTTAGGTTGGGATTAAGGGTGCAAAAGAGTCTATATCAAGGACTACAAAATCCATAGGAAACTGCATGTCCCGTACCGGTAAGACAACATCCTCCAATAAACCTTGGGGTCGCTTGATTGATCTATCGGCAAGTGAAGGATCATTTGTGTTGACTTAAGTGATCCTATACCAAATTCGGTGATCAATAAGGCGGGAATAAGGTTGATTGAAGAGCCGTTGTCAAGCAAGGTTCTCTCAAAATCTTGGTTAAAGACCTTGCATATGATCAAAGGTGCTCCTTTATCATGTTTCTTCTATGAGAGGTTGCTGATGGCTGCAACTATAACCATGGTGAGGACATACATCTCAACTTGATGGTGTTTGTTGTTGCGGTTTGGTTGACGCTTGTTTGTACATGATTCCATCAAGTGCTTCTTCACGATGGGCATGTAGTTCATGGTTTGCATCAATGGAAATTCAACAGTCAGGTTTTTGAAAATATCCCAACACCTTGATCAAACAATGCACTTCTTCTTTTTGTATTTTTTTGGAATTTACTATTGCATTAGGAAAAGGAATATTTACATAACTGAAATCAAAAGCATTGTTTGTATTTACAACAGAATTGTTGTCCACAATATCTTGCCCATACAAACTGTAAAAAGGTGTACATTCTGGAAATGATGGTATTGGTGCTGGTGGACATGCAAAAACTGCAGTCTCTTCTCCGTCGGCTGGCTCTAGATTGGATGTTGTGGCTTACTTCCCCATGGCTAGCACGAATTCACTTCGACCACGATCATATTTTTGGTCTTTTTTATTTTTCTATTTTTTTTGTTTTTTTGTTGGAGGTGGTTGTGACTGACATCTGGCATGACTTCTCATTCTTATTCTTCCTCACCTAGACCTGTAGCTGACACGGATGATGCAAAAGATGATGATTCACCTGATGAAGCTTTATTCTTTTCCTCTGTACTAGCAGATAGAGGCAAAGTCCTACTTCTCCCGAGAGTAACAACATTAGATACAACAAAATTACTATCATCTGAACCTATAAGCATAGACATAGTTTCACATTCTATGTGTTGTTTCCTCATAAAATTATTCGGTTTGGCTTCAACCTGGGACGGAATTGGAGTTTTTGTGGTTGTAAGGTCGTCCAGCTTCTTTGTCATCTCTACTAGACATTTCACCAAATAGGCAAGGTAATTGAGGCTCGGGTTGCCTCGGAGGGTTCATTGTCTTCTAGAGGACCTGGGGTTGTCTCTAATATGCACAGGATGAAGAGAGGGAGGCATCTCCCTCGGGCGTTTCATCAAAAATCTTCCAGACTACATCTTCATCCTTGTTAAAGTGAGATCCCCCAAAAGCAGCTTCGACTAATCACTTGCTCTCTACATTTAGGTCCTCGAAGAAGTGTTGGGCTTGACTAGTCTTCGGTATCTCATGGTGGGGGCACTTCTCCTACAGATCAGTGAATCGTTCCTAGGATTCATGAATGGAATCATGTGTAGCCTGAGAGAATTTGCTAATTCTGGATCACATCTTGTTGAGCCAATTGAGAGAGTAGAACTTGTGAATGGACGCAGACTTCAGTTCCTCCCAGGTTTTCACGACCTTTCCTAGATGGTTGACCTAGTACATGGAATTATGTTGGAGATTGAAGGGGGATGAGGTCATCTTGACTACACCTAAAAGGATGTTAGGGTCGTGCATAGTTCTGCATATGCGAGAGAACTGTTGCAGGTGAATGTATCGTTCCTCGTTGGTATTCTCGTGGAATGAGGGTAGGAGCACAAGGAACTGAGGCTTCTGCTCAAAGTGAGCATGCACCGGTGGGATGTGAATCCACTCAGTCATCTGGTTGTCTTCGGGATTATAGGTTTCCTTTAGCGCTTGTTTGGGGTTCTCATTCCTAGGTAATTCTTCTTCTTCTTGATCATCACGGGGTGGACCCTCATTTCTTATTCCTCCTCCTCCTCCTCCTTCGGGTCTATTCCGCAAGTCATACAATATATCTTGAAGTGAAGTTTGTGCTACGGCTTCTTCTGGCAGCTGCTGTTGGATGGCTTGGATGGAAGCCAACAACTGAGCATTTACCTAGTTTTGATCGGGAATTAGGCTCTGCTCTATTTGGGGAGATGGATATCCTAAGCCTTTTCCCTTTCCACTAGGAGGAGCCATCTCAAGATTTTAATTAAAGGAGATTAATTCAAGTCTGAGATCCCGAACTGACTTCTATTTGCAATGCAAGAGAATCTCAACCAGACCACTTGTGAAACTTACTACCAGCTAATGGAAAATCTGAGATTATGGTCAATCCCTAAAAGTTGTGAATGGAGAAAATATGTAGACTGAAATTGACCTCCATTCGCAACGGGTAGAACTGGGACAAGAGTGGTCCTTGTTTATTAGGGGATAAGGAGCATGGAAAGAAGATGAGGAGTCTGTAGATCGGTTTGCAAGGTCCGAACCGGGTTCTCAGAAATCACCTCGAATTATTGATGATTTTGAGTCCATTTGGAGTCCCAACTAAACCATACGAGGATTGACAGTGTAAACAAAAAGAAGATCGATGCAAGAAGAAAGATAAGAAGGTCAATGAGGAATAAAAGGAGTGTAAAATAGTAGCAAGGCTCGAAACGAGCAGGGGGTCAAAAAGGAAACACATATGATAAAATTTTGCGCAGGCGTGCTGGACTTGATCTTTGAACTTTAATCTAGATCCATACAAACACAAAAAGAAAATTGGTTAACCAACTCAACACAATGTGATGTCGTAAAGGATAAACTATTTTTATCTTTTCATTTTTAGAGTTGTTATTCAGGCATATCTTTTAACAAGTCCCTAGATGCTACCCCTATAGGAGTGAGTGTACCATTGAAAAATTATCTCGTACTTGTCATCCTTCTTTGTAACCCGTAGTCTGCACTTTTTGAGGTCCTTGTAACCCTTCATGGATCCCTACTCAGCCAAAGAATGAGAGGAAAAAAGTCTATAGGAGAAACCACTACTTCGAACCTTGCTCGCAACAGAATCACTCGTGAGCATGCAAGGACCTACTCGGATGCAAACCGATGAGACAGACACACCCATGAGGGCATGGCCTAAGCTCAGTACTTCAGACTAAGTTGATGATCCACACAAGGTGGGGACACCATCGATGACAGGGCCCTACTCGATCACGTACAATAAAAGCGCCAATACTTCATAAATCTAGGCGATACACAAGGTATCTAAAGACTGGGTTTTGGGCTCTAATCCTTAGCAGGTCGCACCTCGCTAATGGGACGGGTTTTGGTCCCCTCGTAAGGTACATGATAACAATGAAGGTTTTATGAACTCAAAGCAATGAAGTCCATTACGGATTTTAATTAAGGTCAAAGTTTATTTAGTAGTCCCTCTTGTTTTAAATATTTGATTTTCACTTTCTTAGATATTTTGCATACAAGCTCCTAACGATTTTGTAAATTCTCATTTAAGCCCTAGGTGCTCATAATCAGAGGGAGATAACAAAAAGGCCATGCAAGTCTATTCGATGATAAAAATCACATCATTGAATCTAATGATACATGCAGAGTTAGAGGACTTATAGTACTTCCCAGCTCTCTCTACATGTGTTATGCAAAAAAATTAAACCTATCTATATGGTAGTGTGCAATCAACAAAATCGTCCTAAACAGTAGTTGCTATTAGTCATGAAGAACCACATGCCAACTATTTCGAAATGAACCCAAGAGTCCGATCTTCGAGATAGTTCGATGCCCGCCACAATGGGTCCTGTCAGCACTGTATGATAACTCTCTTGGCACGTGGGTTCAAATCCAAATAGTTAATACTTATTATTTTGAATAGATCCAAACATAAGAGATTATAGGCACATAATCTTGTTAGGGTTTGGACCTAATTACAAATCCAAGCAATCCAAAATTCTAGTGGTTCCATGCACACAAAGCAAATAAAAAGAAAGGAGGAAAACTCAAAACATCAAGAAACAAATAAAACAAAGCGATGAAAACTCGAGAAAACCACGACGAGGCCCCCAGGTGAACAATCACCTAGAAAATGGACCCCGTTAAGTAGAGTAGTGTCTAAGTCCAAAAATTATTACAAATAGTAATGAACAAAATAAATCACTCTCACCAAAATAAAATAAAACCATAAACTAAAATGTATGCTAATTGGTCTCCTTGCTTTTCTTGACGCCTCTCCAATTGGTCATGTTAAAAAGACCAATGTCCATGTTGCTCGGTTGCATCATCCTCCTGAGAGGTTGTCCTCGCGTAGTGGGCCCTCACAATAAACACAACAAGAGATAGAGTGTTAGAATAGATAATCAATTAGTATGCGCAAAGAAATAAAAGCAAAGGTATGTGTAAGGTAAAGAAAAAATGTAGAGAAATATGTTCAAGGAAATGAATTAAAAAGAAAAGAAAATTATGCACAAAATTTAGGATACACTACGTTGCTCCCTAGAAACGGTGCCATTTGATGGCTGAGATTTTTCACGAGTCAGAAAATTTCCTCTCTGAAAGCAAAGATACATTGTCGTTGAGGCGACCCATAAGAAATCCCAAGTCGATCAACAAGTACCCACAATGTATAAATAAGTAATGAATAGCCAAATGCATGAGGCACAATTTATTATACTCAACAAATAATGATGTATAACATGTAAGCATGTAGAGGTCGAACCACAGAGAGCAAGCTCAGTAACTTAATAATTATTGCTACTCAATGTGAACTATGTACGTAATTTGTCTTTAAGTCTTTTTATGTGGGTTTTTGGTTTTATAGTTTTTTCTGAATTTTTTATGTATTTTTTATTTTTAATTTTATGATTTTTAATTTTCTTTTTAGTTTTTAATATTAGATAATATATATTTATATAGGCATATTATTTATAAAATATACATAAATTGGAGTGTGTGTGTGTGTATATATATAAATTATAGCAATATCTATACATAAAATGGTGTGTGTGTTTGTATATATATATATATATATGTGTGTATATATATTATAGCAATATCCTAAGATTCAGTCCATTATATATTTTTTATAGATTTTAAGAAATATTAGAAGGGTCTTTATGTTATGTAGTAATAATATAGAATATTTTTATGTATATATAGGTGTTCTAAACCATATAGGGTACAATAATTATAAATATAACTAAAAATAACCGAAAATGCAAAATTCCATTTTTGGGTTTTTAATAATTTTTTACTATTTTTTTAATTTTTCCGAGATTTTTTGCTAATTTTTATGCATTTTAAGGTTAAAAGTATCCCAAAACATGTATTAAATCAATAGACTGAATTGATATGAAGACTAAAAATAGCAAAAAGTGTCAAAAATCATTCAAATCATTTTTAATATGTAAATAACAATTTAGATAAAATTTAGAGGCAAAAATAAATAATTTTGTATTGACGAGCTGTGGATCTACCCTTTTTATGTTGTCGGATTGACAATTCGTTGTAGTCGGATAGATCCGCGTTCGATCAAAAATTAACCGCACGACTCGATTAATCGTTGGATTAATTAACGCACGGTTTTATGTTTGTTTAGCCTGGGAAAGCCCCAATGTCGACTCAAGGAGGCAAAGCAACAACTCGGGATCACATTAGATGGATTAGATTACGGTTTTCCATGTGGGTTTTTTTTATCCAATAAAAATGCAGATGTACAAATGCAGATGAACAAGGTTATTAAGAAAATCTACAACTTAGCCAAATTTAATTTTAATGTGAAATTAATCCAGATTGACCGAATTGTATTTTTTCTATAAACCTAATTCAATGATTAATGCAAAATGGATTTTATTTGTAATTTTTGGGTTTAAAATGCACAAACGAAAAATACAAACTTTTTTGGGTTTTTATGCAAATTTTCATGCAAATGATATGCAAAAATTATGAAAATTTTACTGGAAGTTAAATATGAGGAAATGAAGCTACACTAATATTTTTAGAATTTTCTGATACCTTTTTTTATGAATTTTTTACTTAAAACACAGCGAATGTGGGTATTTAATTCCTAATAAATCCATGAAGTTAAACTATCTAGAGATTGATTTATCTCAAATAGATATTATAATAAGGAATTCAGGAGACTTGAAATTTCCTAAAAATGTTATTCGTGGAATTAATTAAAAATCATCCACGGAAATCACTCTGAAATTTATTATATGCAAACGACAAGTCCTAATTAGACGAAATTTGGACTGTAATTAAAGCGCACTTAAATACATCATTCACAATTTTTCGCAATTTTTGGAGCAATAAATGACTATGTGCGAATTTCAGAGCTTAAATGGGAATAATATGTTTGAATTTCAATCTCCGATTTTTAATAAAATATAAAATGATCACAAAAATGTAAATAAATAGCCACAAGATAAAGAATGAGTTTCTCTACAACATGATATTTTTCATTAAAATAAATGATGCAAAATGATTGTCCAAATAACCACGCAAAGTCAGGGGTGTCTTCGCAATTAAGAAAATGAAATAAATAAAATTAAAACTGTGCCTAAGGGTACTTTTGCGATTAAAACAAACTTGCAGGAAGAAAATATAATCTTTACAAATATAAAATAATTGCACCTTTTCTTTTCCCCTAAGCTAAGTTAGGGCAAAAGATGTGGAGGGTAGAGGCGACCGTGCACACACGCAGGGCCGAGCGGGGACGCGGGGCGCGGCACACGGCGTTGGGATGCTGAGCGCAATCGGGTGGAACGGCGACGTCGCCACACCTGGGTGGAGAGGCACGTGCGAGGGTGCGCGGTGGCTGGCGCGAGGTGCAGCGCGGAGGAGGATTTGGAGGCGGAGGCCGGGCGAGCGGCTGAGAGGCGCGCTTGGTCATAGGCTTTGGTGGAGCGTTGGCCGGTGCACGTGGTGGCGCACGATTGGAGGTCGAGGACACAAGGGCGACTCACGAGGGAGCTGCTGCGGGCGGGGGACTGGGTGGGGGCGCGTGGCGGCGACGAGCGCCTCGCGCCGCTCGCAGCGTGCGTGGCGGTGGAAATGAGGGGGCGGCGACGTGGTGCTACGGCCGCGTGGAGGTGGCTGGGGCTGCCGCGTTGTGGCGGCGCGGCCAGTGGCAGGCGGAACCTACGGAGGAGGGCTCCAAGGGCGCGATTGTGCTGGAGCACCGGCGGGAGGACAGCGGTGATGGGCTGGAGGACGGTGGGGGCGGCACCAGCGCGTGGAGATGTGCGGGCGGAGACCTGGGGGCAGTGCAGCGGTCCAGGCTGTGGCCGGCGCGGAGGCGACGTCGATGGAGGAGGTAGCGGCCGTCGATGGAGGCGTGCTGGACGTGCAACCTGTCCACCTTTTTTTAAATTTTTGTTTTGTAATTTTTTTGTGATTTTCTTTGTAAACAGAAATAAAATGTGAAATGAATAGGTGGATTTTGATGGTGGTGATGATAATGGTAGATGATGTGGTTTTTGTGTGATGATGATAAAATGATGGTGAAATTGTAATGTAGTGATTGTGATGTTGATCAACAAGGAACAAGATTGTTAGATAAAAAAATGATGAGGAAAAGTAGAGAGATGCTTACCTGTGATTCGTCGAAAGTGGATCCGCGTCATGCGGCTTCCGTCGTGGCCTCGAGGAGATGGCGGGTGCTCCGAAGCTTGAGTGAGTCCGATTGGAATCTCACGACGCAACAATGGTGATGTCGCAGATCTCTCCTGAATCAGAGGTCGTCGCTCGACGGTGGTTCTCGATAGCTGTCACCTACAGATATCCGGAGCTCTCTCTCTTTTCTGTCGAAATGGCGGATGAAGGGAAATGATGGAGGTGATGGGAATAAAAAGAAAGAGGAGAGGGAAGTTGGAGAATAAATGGAGAAAGTAGGGAAAAAGGTGGAGGTGGTGACTTGGAGTAGAAGGCAAGTAGAGAAGAGGTAAAAGGGGGAATAAAATAAATAAAATAATAATATAAGTAGGCTACTTAAAATAAAAGAGAAAATAAATAATAAAATAAATTAAAATAAATAAATAAATAATAATAAAATAAATAAAATGAAATCTAAAATTAATAAAATAATTAAAAATGGTGGGACATGTGGCGGCTCCAGGAGCTGCCACATGTCGCTCATAGAAAATTCAAAAATTAAATGTAAAGAAAAATAAAAAAGAAATAACAAAAGGGATTAAATCAAAAAGTGGTCAAAATGAAAGTTGCTCGTCTCGACGAGATCTACAACTTTTGTGAAGGGACAAAAATTAAAAGAAGTCATATGTACAAAGATGTATTTTTGGTTGGTACCATATATATATATATATATATAAAATATTGCATTTTATCTTTTGTATTTTTTTATGATTTTTAAAAAAGAGAAAAATCAAAATAAAGTTAGAAAAAAACATAAAAGGAATATTTACAACTTAATCTATTTTTTTATTTTTAATAATTAAGAAAATAAAAGTATAAAATATAGGGGCAGAAAGGTCAATATGTAAAATATACAAAAGGGACCCAAAATCCAAGTTTTGCATACGAGCTCCGATTTTATTTAAATTGGTCTTGTTTCGAAGGTCTTGGAATGTATATTACTTTAAAAGTGAGTATACCTAAATCGGACACTATATGAGAGAGATATGTACATTTTAAGACTCATAATTTCGAACTTGGATTGAGGGTTTATTCGTTAATTTTGCAGGTTAGTATTTTTTTTTGATATTTTTCTTTAATTAATGTTAGTAATATATACACAATTGAGTTGATTTTATTGGATTTGGAGTTAGTATATAATATATACAAATAAGTGAAATATGGTGAATATATAGGTGAATATTTACAAGTGAAATGGGCTTCTTATTTATGCAATATGAATGCTAAAATGCAGATATTATCAATGCATGCATGAATGCTAATTATGCAATATTAGTGGAAATATGCAGCTAATTACTCGGGAACAAAGCTCTATTTTCAACTTTTAGAGTCATGAATCACAGATTCATCACCCCCCTATACTTAAACCTTGCTCGTCCCCGAGCAACTAAATGAGATGCAAGAGTGAAATGATTTTGGGTTCCATACCAAGGTCATGAACAAAAGTTGAAAATGGAGCTTGACTCGACCTTTGTATTAATTGTGTGGTAGAACCTTACTGGGATCTGAATTTAAGACCTAACAGACTTCAAGTTCCACAAGTCTTCTATTCTAGACGCCTCAATAGTAAGGTCAGAACAAATCCTCAGACGCAAATTTCTGATGACTATGATTCTTACTTGTATTGTGTAAGTGAAATGTAACTCTCCACATCAGAAATGGCTAAGAAGCAGCCTCCTCTAACAAGGTAACTCAAATAACCCTGTCCGGTAACTCTTTCCTTGAGGAGTGGGGTAATCCCTTCTAAGTTCAAGTGCGACCAGCTCAAGAGGAGGGGGTGGAGAAAAGAATGGACGGTAGCCAGTGTAGCTACCTATCCTGGGATGCCTGACCAGTGTAGCCAAGTCATCCAGCTGCAGACTTCTTGCTAATATACATACTCTGACAGGTATTTCATTTTTTTTTGGCATGTTAATTATTATTGGAGTTCTTGCATTTTTTCTTTCTTTTTTTTTGAACTATATACAAGGTGCAGCATGTACATCAGGAGTTTTTCCTCTTGAGCCAGTAGACTATCCCTCTTTTGAAGCATTATTGCAACCCCCAGCATCCCGTCCTTAGATGTCAACACCACCAGACTAGGTTGAGATGCACTACCCTCCCTAGAGGAGGACGGATGTTTCCACCCGTGTGCTACTCCAAGCTAAAGGACTCTACCTCCTCACCACCTCATCAATGAAGAGCTACGTGCATTGTGCTTGTCCAAGTTAGGTCATTATCTAAAAGAATCATGCGTGTGCACGAGATATTCTACTTAGACTAATCAAGATGCCATGTGAACATAGACTTGCAGACTCAAAGAATTAAGTCACTTGACCTGAGAAATCTTAACTACAGTTCCCATAAGGTTCCTCTGAAATAGGTGGATTAAGGTCAAATCAGGGCCATCCTCAATATCTACTCATAACTTGATTCAGAACCCACTAGCTTTTCACTTTGCATATGCAGGATATGCAGATGAGATGCAGATGACATGGTATGTAGATGAATGTAAATGCAAGACTCTTTTTTCTTTTCTTTTCTTTTTGCAAGGATGATATGCAAGAGTAAATAAGAAGCCTATTTTCTTTTGTTTTTATTGTTTTTTTTGTGTTTTTTTTTTATGTTTTTTTGGTATACCTCCTATGTTACAACAATTTACAAGAGTTTTATAAGTGTTATACAAATTATACAAGTGTTATACAATATATAAGTATACAATTTTTTTTCAATTTTTACAAAAGGTTTACAAGTATTATACAAGTAAAAAAAAATTTCAATTTTTACCCACCCGTAATTATTGCAAAATATATACAGAAATACGCGAAAATACGTGAAAGTACGAGCTATGGGTAAAGTATATATGTAATATATACACGCCCCTCCTATACTTAGCATGTGCTATGTCCTCAGAGCATGAAAATCGAGGAAGAAGACAAAGCTCGTGCTAAGCGTAGGAGAGCTAAAATAACAAAAAAATATAGAAGTCGCTCAGCCCCCCTATACTTAGGCTCTGGCAGCTTGAGTGTAGAATAATATCAAAAATGGGTGGGCAAGGTTAAGAGCGGAAATGGATGAATACATACAAGGTGGGCATCGGTCCCCCCTATACTTAGGCTCTGGTCAGCCTAAGTATAGGAAAGGAGTGTGTATGAGAACCGATGTGATCTGTAGGATGTACAATGAATAGATGCGGGTCACTCTCCCCCCTATACTTAGGATCTGGTTATCCTAAGTATAGTCATGAAATGAAATGATATGGAGCCGGGGCGAGTGATTCGTATCACTGGGGAGGGAGGGAAAATATATACAAGAAAGAGTGAGAATATACAAGGATTAAGAAGGTTTGTGACGAACCTTCTTGCGGACGCGAGGAGGTGGATAATATACATATGTGTCTCTGTCGGAATCGTCCTGAGATGAATAATAGTGAGGTGTAGGGATCGTCCAATGAGGGTCGACACACAGCTGCTTGCTTAGATAAGGCTTGAGAACAACCGAACTGAGCTCACTCATATAAATCATCTTATCCGGACCAGATGAGGACTCCTAAGAAAACCTTCTCCAGTGTGTTGAAGGAAACTTTCTTAGTCGGTTTTCTAGAACCTGAATCATTGAGAGGGAGATGAGAGCGACGCGCCTTGAGAGGTTCGGGGGAACATCTCGAGGAATCAATTCTCTACTTCCTCTCACTAGATAGTCGACTAGAAGAGGGAGCAACCGTGTTTTTATGTGGAGTCAATTTTGTCTGGGTTGTTTCCTTAGAAGGTCCGGGTTGTGGTGTGGTGCTGACTATGGGTTCCTCATCAGACGAGTCACCATATAGATTGTAATATTCCTGAAGGGTCAGCACATGTCTCGGGAAGGTTCTAGTGGTCTCAGCTGGCTTGGCATTAATGGGCTCTTGTGTCGGATCATCAAAATGGTCAAGACAATCAACAAAATCATGTCTGACTCAATGTCAGCTTCTGGTCGTGAGTCCTCCTTAGAAGTTGTCACGGTGGTGGTGCAAGCAGTTGATGAGGTGTGGGGAGTCTCTGAACCAATGGTCGCCCAAACAATCAGTCTCTCAGGTGTAGTTGAGAGGTGGGACTCATCTTCCTCTCGATGGTTACGACTGTCAGCGGATGTGCGGGTCACCTTAGAGTAAAGTTTATCAAAGAATGGATGAGGTCGAAGCGCTCCCAATGTTGTAAAATTGATTTCCCGAGTCTCGCAATCTATAGTCGCCTTAGCCAAGGCTAAGAACAGCTTTCCGAGAATAATCGGAGATTGGGAAAACTCTCCTCGGTGCTCGATTTCAATGATCGTGAAGTCCACCTGGAGTAGAGCACCTTGGAAAGTAATGATGACTGAAATATTTCCTCTAGACCGTTTGATTGATCGATCAGCCAGCTGAACGATCTCTCTCGACTTTCTGATTGGCCTCAGTTTGAGCTTGTCAAACACAGAGGTTGGGAGGATATTTATCGGTGAGTCGTCATCGATTCTTGCATGGGTAAAGATGGTGTCTTTGATTTCACATTCCACCCTAGGCAACCGCTTCACTCTGCGGCTCTTGGTCTTTCTCCCCATCACCAAGGAGGTGGCCATAGACACTATGTGTCTCTCAGTCCTTGTTCTCTTAGTACCCGACCTCTTGGGCATAAATTTACTTCTCACAAATCATTTGAGGTCGGGAAAGTGATCTATGGCCTTTATCAAGGGAAGTTTAAAGATCAGTTCCTCATCGAGTGCTTCCCTTAGGGTAGGATCCAATTTTTCTAAGTCTTTTTCATTTTTAATTTTTATGGATTTTTCTGATTTTTCAATTTTTTTGGTGTTTTTGGTGGATGAATGATCAGACTCTGGATTGGAAGGCAAGGGGTTAGTAGAAGAGGGAGATAGAATGGACTCCAGCTGTACAAAAGATGTGGGTTCCCTAATGCTTGCTTGGTTTTCAACATCAAATCTACTTACGTCCTTCTCCACTTTCGTTCCCAAGCTGGCAGAAACTGAGTGCAATATTTCCATGGCGTCTCTCCACTTGTTACCTAATGTTTAGTTCTTCACAATAAGTTGAGAAATGTCATCCTCCAAAAAAATCTCATGACTAATCATGGGAGAGTTCTGCTCAATTGGAGGATACAGCTGAGATATTGGGGTCTCATACTCAACATACCTAGACTCTGGCATGTAATGCTGGGTCGAGTATGGACTATCTAAATGGCACATATCGGTCGGAGCCTCATATGATAGAATCAATGAACGGGGGACTAGTAAGTCTAGATCATGAGTCCACTCTTGTGAATGTATAGGCTCTCCGAATGAAGGCTGGTTAATGGAAGCTTGATCACTAAAGTCAATCAAGTCTAGGAAATCATGATGTACAAGCCTCTCCATTTGGGTTGTTTGATCGACCAAGTTATGCCCTAAGGTCAAGTCGGGATTTGTATATGTAAATGGTGGTATGGTCCCTACTTGAGGTGAGAATGAATTATGTGGGGGCATATAATTTTGTCAATCATCTATCTCAACAGTGGCTTTCTCTTCATTTGATTCGTTTATTCCTGCAAGCTCTCGAGAATAAGGACAGTCAACCCAAGATGGAAGTGGATCCACAGTGTTAGAATATGGAGTAGGTGAGAAATGCGGAGAAGTGGAGAAGTCAGTTAAAGTTCTGACTTCATAATCGGGTTGAGGTGGAGCTGACCATAGGTAGGGGTCTCCCGTGGGTGGCGGAGGATACATGGAAAAATGAGAAGGTGAAGATGATAGGTATATGGTCGATGAGGAATGACTAGAGGTTTCAGGGTATAAGGACCAATATCCCGACATCTTGAAGATGAAAAGATGAATGTAAGAAGATTGAGGTAGAGAACGTGCAATTACAAAGGATAACACACACAGACAGACACAAAGACAAACGCAAGAGCAAACTCCGAATTCACACTCAACACGGTGAAGGACCCGAAACCGTGCCCGATTAATCTGATTGATTTTAAGTGTGAGTTTATCAGACAAGATAACAAAGGTTACGTGGCCTATAGGGAAGTCAGCTCAAAGCCGGATGCGTCTTCCATGTTTAACCTGTCGCCTAAGATATCGTCGGTCCTTCCTTTCTATGCTCCTATCCCTAGTTGATGGATTCAAAGACCTAATCCTATCTACTTGCAAGCAGGCGGAGGCTGACAAGGCGGGAACTTCACCCCAGGGGGTTACTGGCAACTTGTCGCGACGTACCACAATTTCGCCCCTATCTACCTGAGACAGGCGGAGGCTACTTGGTACTAGTCAGTGAACCTGAACAATTCAACTTGTGATATTTGCTAGGATCAGTCGGAACGTGATATGGAAGGCGGGGATTTCGGTTTTGCCTTAAGGTGTTCACACACACTCAAGTACCCTCACTCAGTCTGAAAACAAGGTCGGGGTTAATTTCCCGCAAACAAGGGTTAATTTTAGTCAATTTTTTGGTCAATAATGTTAGCAATCCCGATTTTAAAGATTAGTTGTCACTGATATTAATCCACACAAGCAATCACGTCTACCGTCTAGTCCCAATTCTTTTATCCTAGGTCAGAAAATCGAGAGAGAGAGAGAATCGGAAAAAGCCGATGCAATCGAAAAATGATGATGAATGCTTGAGTAGGAATACTTACAATGCCTCCAGCTCTCTACAATGTGGGATGCAAAACTGAATTGAAATTTTACATTAAATGGAATGCAAGCGATGAAAAGCCACTCCTAGACATGCAGTTCTATTAGCGAGTGAAGAACATTTTGATTTGACTAGTTCTGCAGTCTAGGTGGGTCTTTTAAGTGTATTGTGTGTTCCTAAAATTTTACGAGCACAAACAGTTCCTAAAATAGCTCTAAGAGCCGCAAGTGCCGGTCCTATTCTACGTAAAGCAACCACACAATACACGGGGACACGTTTTATTATGACTTACACGCATGAGAACCCAAACGGGAACCGTTGGAAATGCGACTTTTTTACAAGTTAAAAAAAATGAAAAATCCTTATGGCGTCTCAACAGCCGACTTGATCCACGAATAGTCGGGCCTCCTATGCACTTCGAGATGCGTCGACTTTAAGAAAGCCGCTCCAAGTCCACTGGGTCCTCGCACAAAAAGATAAAAATGTCAGAGAGAAAAAAATTAATTAAAAAATAATTGAAAAAAAATGGAATAATTGCAAGGTGGTTCGGGGATCAGACTACCCGAGTGTGTGGAAAACCTAAATCTAATTTTCTAAATTGATCCTAAGCCGTTTGCCTCCCCGGCAATGGCACCATTTGACGAGTCGACCTTGGGGCTTGCCCAGGCTAAACAAACATAAAACCGCACGTTAATTAATCCAATGATAAATCGAGTTGTGCGGTTAATTTTTGATCGAACTCGGATCTATCCGACTGCAACGAATAGTCATTTTTTTTATTTTTTACAAGATTTTGGAGCTTTAATTTTTAGTCTTTTTTCATTCTTTAATTTTAGGGATTTTCGGTCCTGAGTAAACATAGGTAATAATAAGCACACTGTAATGTTTTTGTGATTTTTAAAGGTATTTTGATTTTTTTGGCATTTTTATAATTATACAGGGACAAAATAGGCTCCATTTTATTTGTAATAAATTGGTAATGCGTGTAATATGCATAATAAAATTGATGGCATGAAAGAACAAGCATCCATATACATTACCCTATTTTTCACAACTTTTGGAGCACAAATTCTATTTTTAGTAAATGAAATACAATCACGAAAATATGTTGAACAAGCAAGGATGTATTTGCAATTATAAATAACTACAGGGAGGTACATGCAAATTTACCAAAACTTTACAACTATATCTCAAATTTTATAAATTATTTTACAATTACAAAAGGGGGCTAAGATGCAAAATGTCACCTCACGTGGGAATCTACGTGAGGAGACATGTCATTGATATAAAAGCAATATGGAAAACATGCAGGGGGCTTCATGCAAAATTCACACATTCACTCTATCTATTGTATTTACAAGACTGAGAAGTAAAATAAAAAATCCAAAGGGGGTTACTAGAACTTTATCCCTTCACACGACATCTGATGGTTAGGGATCTTCACTAAAATGCATCAGACGGCTCCTACAGTGCATAGCTTCATCTTTATCTAATGGCCAGGACATAATCTATCAATGTGGTTTGATCCAACGGTGAAGAAGGGGTCACGAATAACAAGGGATAAAACTGAGGTGTTCTCCCTTTTTCCAACAAGATCTCTCGATCCAAGGCCCCTACAAAGACACTGGAATGCTCTACATCTTGATGTTGCTAGTCTGCGTCGTTTGGTGACATCGGATGAGTCCAGGACCCGGCAAAGGGGTGATGAAGAGTCGAAGAACTTCCGGCCACCTAGAGAGTCTTCGTCCCTCTGGGAATCGACCCATTTCAGGTCTTTTGACATGTTAACCTGTAGAGGAAGGATTACAAGCTCGAAGCGATGCACTTAGATTCATTTGAAGCTGCTACGCAAATGCGAGGATGGAGGTGCTTCGATGAGTTTCAATGGAGGAACACTGAGCGAACCCGATTCATGCAGAATCGAGGGGATAAATGGATCGGTAGGCTGAGAAGATGAAGGGGAACGCGATGAGGGTGAAATGGGCAATTAAACTGATCGTGTACACAGTGGAACATGACTGGTCCAGTGAGTTCTGGCAATTGAAGTAAGTGGAAAGAATGCTAAGATTAACACATAAATGCTAAACTAAATATGGGAATTATAAGATGGAATGAAAATCTACCTAGAAATTAAAAATGCGCAGCTCATACCAAGTTGTGACGTTGATGAATCTCATATTCATCACACTAAAAATCATTAATTAAGAACAGTTCCCCAAAATCCATCCATATTTTACCATTATATTGCATAATTAGCATACATGCATGTATTAATAATAGTTGCATTTCATCACTCATTATTGCATATAATAAGAAGCCAAAAATCTCAACCAAATTGACCTGTACAATAGCTAACTTCTCTTATTTTTAATTAATTCATGCTAACTCCAAATGATCTGAAACCACCTCCATTGTGTACATATTACTAAAAAGAATAAATGCAAAACACAAAAAAAAATCACTAACTAAAATAAGTGGACCAAAAATCCAAACACTAATTGCGGGATTCTCGGACTAAACTATTTATATCTTCCTCATACAATGTCTGATTTGATCTGACTTAGTTTTAAACTAATTCACATTCAATTACCTTCAAAACAAGACCAAGTTCAAGTGAATCGGAGCTCATATGTGAAAGTTGGATTTTGGGCCTCTTTTGTACATTTTGTATTTTAGCAGTTTTTGACATATTATTTTATGTACATAATTAACTCATTTTGTTTTATTTCTTTTTCATTTGTTTTCTTTGATAACATTTTTATTAAAATGCATAAAAATCCAAATCCAAAATGAGCTTGAATCAAAGAAACTAACTGAGTCCGAATATTCACTAACTGTCTATACAAAAATTGTAGTTTTCGTATTTTATTTTATTTCTTTATTTTCTTAAATAAAAAAATCCAAAAAATAGACTACTGTGTAAATATTTATCTTTGATTTTATAATATTTTTCTGGATTTTTATATGGTTTAAAAATAACAAAAAATATTAAACCCAAAAATCAAGGCATTGTATGTACATGGGATACCCCAAAAATATCACTTTGCACAAATGATCGATTTTGATTTTGATGTTTTCATGAAAGTTGTAGATCTCATCGAGATGAGCAATTTTGTAAGAAATTTTTTCGATCGAAGGTTGTTTGCTATTTCTTTTTTAATTATCTTTATATTTTATCTTTAATTTTTCTGGGGCTGACACGTGGCATCTCCTGGAGCTGCCACTAGTCACCCATTTTTGCCCTTTATTTTAAATTTTTTATCAAAATTTAATTAAAAAATAAACTAACAAAAAATTATAATAAATAATAATAAAAATAATAATAATAACGGGTGCACGTGCGGGTCACGTGCCTCTGTCGCACGTGACCAGCACGTGTCGCCCCTTCTCCCCCTTCCAAATCGAGCGGGTGTTGCTGCCTCGGCCCTCGTCCATGATTATCGTCGCTTCCCCACGATTCATGTCGCACCGTCACATCTCATCTTGCCCTCTTTCCATCTGCGGTGACGACACCTCCCGATCTCCACGAATCTCACGGTCGCTGCTCCTTCCTCAATCTCCCTTCGTCAATCACAGATCACCTGCATCCCATCGTCAAATCTGATCTCCCACATTCCATTTCCGGCTATCCTCCTCCTAGACTATAAAGCGATCGTCACCCCTCTCTGTGAAAGCCATCCATCGATTGATCAGCTACGAAGGGAGGTCCAGGAATTGAGCGCTGGTAACAGCGACGTCGAGACCCTTTCTTCTCCGATGAAGCCTCCTTCTACAGTTGGGTGTGATTCGAGGTTTCAAACCTCATCGCAGCCTCTTCCCCAAGGATTGTCCCTGCTCCGGCCTCATCCGCTCGCTGTTAAGCTTCGTTTCTTCCCAGGTACTCCACCCCCTCCACCTTCCTCTTCCTTTCATCTACTCCGCCATCTCTGGATCGATTCTTTGCCATTGCATCTCTCCGGTTATCCATCTCTGCTACCACCTTATCCTCTGATATCCAACTCCTCCATCGTGCATACAACACCGCGACCAACGTCTTCACCGTCATCAAATACTATGCTTCGTCGCTGATCATCTGTTGCATATCGATCTGCACCGACCGCCATAAGTCGTCTTCATCGACAATGGGAGGTGCCCCCACCTATGCATCTCCAACTCAGGCTCAAAGCCCCACCACTGGTCATCAAGCCACCGCATCTGGGAGCCACTTCTGCCGGGCCAGAGCACCACAAGCCACAGAGGCACCTCCGCCTTTCCTCAACTCCTCCGCGTCTTTACTTCATCGACAGCTAGAAGCTTCTCCGCGCACAACCAGGAACAAGGTCTGAGGCTCCCACCGCATGTGTCGCACATGCGTTGGGTGAATGGTTGGAACGTCTGCCCCTCCCTCCCCCCACGTGATTGTCACGTACGTAGGTGACGAGCGTCTCAATACCCTTATTAATTTAATCAAATTAATGGTCAAATTAATCGTTGTTTCGTTCGTTGCAGTCGGATAATAAGAGCTAATCAAAAACTACTTTCAATTTAAGTTCAATTTAATTTCAAGCAGCAAATTTTTTTTTACTTGGGCAAGCCCAAGGTCGAACTCAGGGAGGCAGCTGTCTCCTTAGGTAGATTGTAAGCAAGTTCCAAGGTCTGATTTTCAAGGGATTTTTTTGGTCTTTTCCAATGTATTTTATGCAAGAAGGAGAAGAAACATGCGAAATCGGGTCAGTTTACAAGTTAATTTAGAAATATGGTCAAATTGATTCCAAAAATTATGAAACTTGGCCAGATGGTGAAATGCAATGAAATTAAGCTACTCTATTTTTTTGATTTTTCTAACACTAAATGAATTTACTGTGAATTACAAATGAATGCAAGGTGATTTTGACTGAATTAATTTTAATAAATACCAAATCACAATATTTTCAGATATAAAATTATCCTAGATATATATAAGTGTGAGGAATCCAGGAAAATTAATAAACTTAAATTTCTATGTGAAATGGACCTATTAAAAATTAAATAAGGAAATCATTATTTTTTTTATTCATGCCTTGAGGTGCATGTAAATGAGTTGATTTTTTGGATACAATGTAAACTTAGTTTTCCTAGGTCTAATGTGAATTTTTGGTGATCGTTGGAGTCATATATAAATTACTACAAATTAAAAGGCATAAATGGGTAAAATATGATAAAATTCCACCAATTAATTAAAAATAAAAAGCACTATTACCACAAAAATGTGCCAAGTGTCACATATGAAAGAGGAAAAATTAAGCTACACAATACAATTTTCAAACGTGAAAAATGAGTTAAAATGAATGCCTAAATATGCGTGCAATGACAGGGACCTAAATGTAGTTACAGGAAATAAAATTGATAAAATTAAACATGCTGACAAGGAATAATCTGCAATTACCTATAATGAGGGGGCTATGTATGCAAAATACCCACATAACACGTGCGCCTTACGTGGGGGCTCCTGGCAGGGATTAGAATTCAAATATGAAAACCTCCAAGGGCCTTGCTGCAAAATACCCAGACCGCACGTGCAAACCACGTGGGGGTCCCAGGCTCGGTGGACTTCTGAGGCTCGGATTGAGGCTCGGATGACTCTGGAGGCTCGGACTCAGCTCGGATGGAGGCTCGGCTAGCTTCAGGTGGTCTGAGCCTGATGGTCGGGGAAGAGGCTCGGAGTAGGCGACGTGACTCGATGTGGATTGTGGATCAAGTGAAGATCCAACAGTTGTTGGTGGCTAGTACGTGGTGTGTCTCGATCCGTTGGATCCAGATCGATCCAACAGTCCTTGAAGCTCGATGCAGATGGCCACATGGACGATCGAGCGCCACTGGATCAGGATGAATCCAACGGCCATCTGAAGCCCTGGCGATTGGCGATGTGGCACGATCAGGTGCGTAGGATCCTCCTGATCCTACAACTGTGAAGTGAAGGCTACGTGGCATCCTCCTGATCGTTCGATCAAGAAGATCAGACGGATGCTGCTCTTCATCTTCAACCGGCCCGTCGCCTCTTACAACAGAGATGGTTGGACTCCGGTGAAGAAGCTCTGGCTCCGCCTCCTTCGTTTGGGGTTTGTGAAGCTCGCCAACGGCTGCCACATGGATGGGAAGGATCGTGGACGCATCATGGAGCCGTCGGAGGTCTCAGCTGAGGCTGAGATGGTCTGCAGAGCGGCATTGAAGAGGCTCGAATGGAGCTCCGATGAGGTTCCGACCAGTCAAAATTGAAGTACCTGCAGGGCGGATAGCCGAGGTGTGCAGATGTGCTCGTGGGGTGATCGTGCATGCGACGAGAGGCCTGAGAAGCGGTGAGGTAGTCCGATGATCGAGCTCCACCAAGGTGGCGAAGCTTGCGTCGTTGGGAGATGAAGTGTGTCATCGGAGAAGAAGAAGGAGTGCGTGAAGATCCACCAATGCTCGAATGAAGCTCTGAGATGCCAGCTCTGAGGCGAAGCTCGGAGGATCAACGATGGAGCATGAAGTGGTGTGTGGACAACGAATAAAATAGCAGATGAATCAAGAAAAATAAGAAGAAGATCGGGAGGGAGATGGAGCAATCTACCTGGGGCTTAGAAGCTTGAGGGATGCTTCCGGTCGTCGCTCGAGGGACGGTAGAGGGCCCGAGCTCAAGCAGCTCATCGGAGGAGCTGTAGCACGGCGTAGCGACGTCATGGATCTCTCTGGAGGTGAAGGCCTATCTTCGCTTGGATTTACACTCAATTGCTGTCACCAATAGGTAGCTCTGAGCTCGAGGATACCTCTCGCAATGGCGGATAGGGGTGAAGGTTGAAGATGGTGGAGTATTTAAAGGTTGAAGTGACGGCACAGGTGGCAAAGGGGTGGGGTTGGTGGGCATCGTGGAGTGAGGTAGAGGGTGTTCATGGTGATTGAGGGGGTTGACGAGGATGAGGGAAGAGTGGCGTACGTCGTGGTGGTGAAGGGAGGCGAAGAGGGTGGCCGGAGTGGCTCCCAAAATAGAAAGGGGGTGGCCCTCACGCACGGTGGTGACGTGGGGCACGGGGCTAGCGGAAGGTGGAAGATGGCGCCTGGACCGTTGGATCGCGAGATCCAACAGCCCTGATAGAGGCACGAGTGGATGCTTTGGATTAAATCTGGGGCAGATCCATCGAACGGTTTCGGGCGTGCCACGTGGATGGCGTGGGTGAAGGCGTAGATGAAGGACTGAGATGATGGCTTGGCCTCGATCGAACGGCTAAGATCCAACGTGATGTGAATGGTGGCGATGAAGGGAGAAGACATGAGCATCGAACAACTGAGAAGATGGGACGCATGGCGGCCTGAGAGAGAGGCGATGGCGAATAATCCAGATAGGATCTAGGTTTGATCAAAGGGTAATGATGCGTTGCGAGGATGAGCGGCCCAGATCAAGAGAAAGGAAGGACGATCGAACGGTGGAAATGGAAGGGCGCGTGGCACGCAATGGAGCAGGCCGCGTGGCGCAATCAGAGGGCACCACGTGGCTAGCTCTGAGTGGCTGAGGAAGAAAAATACAATTAGAGAGAGAAGGAGGCCGAATTTGGAAAACTCAAAACATGAAAGTTGTAGATCTTGATGAGATCTACAAGTTTCATGTACCAAAAAAAGAGATGACGTCAACTATGCTACAAAAATACAAGAGTACAAATATACATACATATAATGTACACAGGGGCCTAAAAACCCATTTTTTGCATACGAGCTCCGAATTGAATGAAATTAGTCTCATTTTAAAGGTCTCTGGATGTGTATTAATCTGAAGGTGGGTAGACCTAATTCGGAGGTTGCATGAAGTGGATATTGTCATCTAAGGTCTAGGTTCTCCAACTGGGTTTGGGGCTTTATTGGGCAATTTATAGGATAGGGATTTTTGGCCTTCTTCCTTATATTATTAGCTAGTAATACACACAGTATAAGGAAGGTGTTGTTTGATTTTAGAGGGGATATAAAATACAAATAATTAGGTGAATTATTGGTGGATATTTTACAAGTAATTTTTATAAATGAATTGGCTTCTTATTTTAATGCAATTATGAATGCTAAAATGCATGTATTGTGGATTTATGCATGAATGCTATTTATGCAAGATAAAAGGAAATATGCTGCTAAATAGTCAGGAACAAGGCTATATTTTCAACTTTAAGAGTGATGAATCACAGATTCATCAACCCCCTATACTTAAACCTTGCTCGTCCCTAAGCAACTAAATGAAATGCAAGAGTGAAATGATTTTGGGTTCCATACCAAGGTCATGAACAAAAGTTTAAAATGGTGCTTGACTCGACCTTTGGATTAATTGTGTGGAGGAACCTTATTGGGATCTGAACTTAAGACCTAACATACTTCAAGTTCCACAAGTCTTCTATTCAAGACTCCTTAATAGTCAGGTCAGAACAAATCATCAAATGCAAATTTCTGATGACTATGATTCTTACTTGTACTGTGTAAGTGTAAAATATAACTCTCCACATCAGAAATGGCTCAGAAACAGCCTCCTCTAACAAGGTAACTCTAATTACCCGGTCCAGTAACTCTTTCCTCGAGGAGCGGGGTATTCCCTTCTAAATTCAAGTGCGACCAGCTCAAGAGGAGGGGTAGAGAGAAGAATGGACAGTAGCCAGTGTAGCTACCTATCCCGGGATGCCTTACCAGTGTAGCCAAGTCTTCCATCTGCATTTCTTTGCTAATATACATACTCCGACAGGTATTTTTTATTTTCTCTTGGACCTCTCTGATTTTTTTGGAGTTTTTGCATTTTTTTGAACTATATACAAGGGTACATCAGGAGTTTTTCCTCTTGATCCAGTAGACTATCACTCTTTTGAAGCATTATTGCAACCCACAACATCCCATCCTGAGATGTCAACACCACCAGACTAGGTTGAGATGCACTACCCTCCCTAGAGGAGGACGGATGTTTCCACTCGTGTGCTACTCCAAGCTAAAGGATTCTACCTCCTAACCACCTCATCAATGAAGAGCTACATGCATAATGCTTATCCAAGTTAGGTCATTATCTAAAAGAATCAAGCATGTGCACGAGATATTCTACTTAGACTAGTCAAGATGATATGTGAACATAGACTTGCGGACTCAAAGAATTAAGTCACTTGACCTGAGAAATCTTAACTCCAGTTCCTATAAGGTTCCTCTGAAATTAAGTGTATTAAGGTTAAATCAAGTCCCTCCTCAATATCTACTCATAACTTGGTTCAGAACCCACTAACTTTCCACGTTGCGTATGCAACATATGCTGATGAGGTGCAGATGACATGCTATGAAGATGAAATGCAAAACTCTTTTTTTATTTATTTTCAGATGCAGATATGATGTGCAAAAGTAAATAAGAAGCCTTTGAATTTGTTTATTATTATTATTATTATTTATGAAATTTAGTATAACTCCTATGATACAAGTGTTTTATGAGTATTATGCAGATTATGCAAGTGTATTTTACAAAAAAAAATTCTCCAAATTTTACCCAGCCTGTAATTATTGCAAAATATATACAAAGATACGTGAAAGTACGAGCTATGGGTAAAGTATATATGTAATATATACACGCCCCCCCTATACTTAGCGTGTGCTATGTCCTCAGAGCATGGAAAGTGAGGAAAAAGACATAG
Source organism: Ottelia alismoides (assembly GCA_037367405.1). Lineage (NCBI taxonomy): Eukaryota > Viridiplantae > Streptophyta > Magnoliopsida > Alismatales > Hydrocharitaceae > Ottelia > Ottelia alismoides. The sequence goes on from JAZKJV010008197.1 coordinate 528,775, forward strand.
CTCGTGCTAAGCATAAGAGAGCCAAGGGAACGAAAATGTATAGAAGTCGTCCTGCCCCCCTAGAGTTAGGCTCTAGCAGCCTAAGTGTAGAATAAGGTCAAAAATGGGGCGCACGAGGTCAGGAGGAGAAATGGATGAACATATACAGGGTGGGTGTCAGTCCCCTTTATACTTAGGCTCAGGTTAGCCAAAGTATAGGACTAGAGTGAGTATGAGGACCGATGTGATCTGGAGGATGTACAGTGAACAGACACAGGTGACTCATACCCCCTATACTTAGGATCTGATCGTCTTAAGTATAGTCCAAGACGGTGATCGATGAAGCTGGGATGAGTTGCTAGAGTCGCGGGGAAAAAGGGCAGAATGTACAGGAATGATGGGTATATACAAGGGTCGTGGACTGAATCTTTCAAGATGATGATGATGGCTAGAGCTCATTGCTGCAAGGTCCCATGCACGGCTCGATGTGTGTCTGTTGTATCTGTCTCGTGCATGAATACAATCTCCTCAACATGGACTAACTGCTCATTGGATTTGACGAAGTGCTTCAACAGTTGTCCATTCACTAGGAATGTCGGTGCGTCGTCTGCGAGATCTGAGATCTAGACACATCCACTATCATGCACCTCACAGACAACGAATGGGCCCGTCCACTTGGACTTCAACTTGCCTTGGAAGATTTTCAGCCTTGCATTAAACAACCATACCTTCTATCCAGGAACAAAGGTCTTTCGTCTGATATATCTATCGTGCCAACGCTTAACCTTGTCCTTGTACACCAAACTGTTGTCGTATGCACGGTTTCTGACTTCCACAAGCTCATTCAGATCCATTTCTCTCTGCTTCTGCCCAAGGTGTGTGTTCTAATTGACCTTCTTGATTGCCCATTCTGGTTTATGCACTAACTCTGCGGGCAAATGGCACGACTTTCCGAATACCATTCGGAATAAGGTTCCTAGCGGTGTCTTGTAAGCTGTCTTATAAGCCCATATGATCCAAGATCTGAGACCAGTCCTTCCTGTCTGGGCGGACAAGCTTTTGCAACATAGTTTTCACCTCCCTATTCGACACCTCAGCCATACCATTAGTCTGTGGGTGGTAAGGACTAGCGACACGGTGTTCGATGATGTAGTCCTTCAAGAGTTTATTTACCTCTCGGTTTACAAAGTGGCTACCCCCATCTGATATCAACATTTTGGGGATCCCGAACCTAGAGATGATATGCTCTCTGATGAATTTACAGACAGTCATGTTGTCTGCGGCTCAGGTTGGGATAGCCTCCTCCCACCTGGATAAGTAGTCTACCGCAAGAAGGATGTACTCGAATCCATGGCTAACAGGGAATGGGCCCATGAAATCGATGCCCCAGGTATCAAAGACATCACAAATGATGATAGGCTGCATCGGCATCTCATCCTTGGAACCTATGGTTCCTCCCATTCTCTAGCATACTGGGCACGACTTCGCAAAGGTGATGGCATCGCGGAACAGAGTCGGCCAGTAAAAGCCACACTGAATTCTCGAAGGCCTTGGTCAGTTTTCCCTTTATGCAGTCCAAGCGAATTCGGAGATCAATGAAATCTCAATTGGGAAGAAGAAAAAATTATTCACTAGCCTTCGAATCTTCTCTTCTGAAATGTGCCCCAACCATGCGGTCCTCTTCCCGGAGTGGTGTCCTCCTACATCCAAGTTGTGGCATAAAGAAAGGACACTCTTGTATTCCACCTTAGGAATACACCGTCTCCAGACATAATCCAGTCCTTTAAAGAAAAGAATCGGATCCTCCCAATGGTAGTGTCTAGCATCCGACTTCAGTCGGTCAATGTGGCTCTTGGGCCAACCTTCGGGAACCTTCTGGGAGACAAGATAGTTCACGATATTGGCGTACCATGAGAGTGAGACGACAACAAAAATAAACTTATCAGGGAAGGAGTCTCGAATTGGTGAATCCTCAGAAGTATTAAGATCTTTGAGACGAGAGAAATGATCAGCTACTACATTCTTCTTTCCAGGTTTATCACGAATATAGAAATCAAACTCCTAGATAAGTAGAATCCACCTAAGAAGACGTGCCTTCACGTCCTTCTTTTTCATCAAGTATCATAGTGTTGTGTGGTCGGTGAACACAATTACCTTGGATCCAATTAAATGAGAGCTAAACTTGTCCAAGGCAAACACTACCGCAAGCATCTCCTTTTCTGTAACTGTATAGTTACACTGAGCGGTATCAAGCACTTTGCTTGCGTAGTGGATTGCAAACGGGATGCCATCCCTCCTCTGTCCTAACACAGCCCCAATAGAAAAATCTGATGCGTCCGTCATGATCTCAAAAGGTAGAGACCAATCTGGGGCTTGAAGGATCGGGGCATCCATCATCATTCCTTGTAATAGCTTAAAGGCCTCAAGACATTTTTAATCAACAATAAACTCCATGTCCTTGCCTAAAAGCTCAGTTAGCGGTCGGGCAATCTTAGAAAAATCCTTGATTAATCTCCGATAGAATACGACATGCTCGAGGAACGACCGCAACTGCTTAACGTTGGTTGGTGGCTGGAGTCGTCTGATCACATCCACCTTGGTAGGGTCAACCTCCATTCCTCTCTTGGAGATGACGTGCCCCAACACAATGCCCTCCGTCACCATGAAGTGACTTTTCTCCCAGGAGAGCACCAGATTAACCTCACAACAACGTTTGAGGACTCGGTCCAGATTCCTAAGACAGGAATTGAAGGAATCGTTGTGGATCGAGAAGTCTTCCATGAAGACTTCCAGGAATTCACTGACCATTTCAACGAATACAACAATCATGCACCTTTGGAAAGTACCGGGAGCATTGCATAACCCAAAGGGCATGCGCCTGAAAGCATAGGTACCAAAGGGGCATGTGAACGTGGTCTTTTCCTAGTCCTCCAGAGCTATGGCTACTTGATTGTAGCCCGAGAACCCATCCAAAAAGCAGAAGAATTCTTTCCCCGCTAGTCTCTCTAGGATCTGATCAATGAACGGTAGGGGGAAATGATCCTTCTTCGTCGCAACATTCAGGCATCTATAATCCACACAAACGTGCCACGACGTGGGCACTCGCGTGACGATCTCCTCTCTGTCCTCATTGGTGGTCGTCTGGATTCTCGACTTTTTCGGGACAACATGGATCGGGGCCACCCATTTGGAGTCGGAGATGGATAAATAAAACCCGCGTTGCACCATTTCACTATCTCCTTCTTCACTACCTCTCATAAATTTGAATTCAAACGATGTTGGAATTCTCGAGAGGGTTTGGCTTCATTCTCCAAGTAGATATGGTGCGAACACAGAGCAGGATTTATCCCATGGAGATCGGAAATGCTCCAGCCTATCGCCTTGCGATTTTTCTCCAGGATCTCTAGCAAGCGAGATTCATGCTCCTCGGTCAATCGCGAACTGATGATGACCGGATATTTTTTCTCCTGACCCGCAAGGAAGGCATACTTAAGTGTTGTGGGTAAAGGTTTGAGCTCAGCCAATGTGTGATCATCTAGGATGTTTGGCTCAATCGAATCTGGTTTAGTGTTGATAGTGGCTGGATCTATCTCTGAAATTACTGCTACCAAGTCAATCGGCTTTGGAGTCTGATCGTCAACGGTCTCCATGTAATTGGCAAAAGCCACGTCTGACTTGACATCCTCATCTTCTGATTGTCTTAAAAAGGGAAGGACTGACATGCCCAGCTGGGCCTGTCAGTCATCGAAGATGTAGGGAGATGCATGTTCTGAGTTGTACTCGCTTCTGAGGACCTCACAAACTGACTCATGCACAGGATCATCTCTGGAGGGGAGGGACTCATCAGTGCTGGCTGGGTTCTGTCTCCATGGACCAATTGTGTCTACATGGTCGCAGTCTGCTTCGGATGAAGAGTACTCGGTGCAGGATTCGGAATCCGGTCTCTGCCATCTGGTTTGCTTCATTTCAAGTTCCTCATCTCCGCATGGAGTTAGGAACTGGATTTTCCGGATATTGTAATAAAACAAGGCCCCTGTTGTTCTGAGGAAGGGCGTGCTTAGGATGATCTAGGAATCTCTCTAATTACGAGGGGTTTCCTTATCTAGGACATTAAAGTCCACCATGTATTCCTGGCCCTCGACTTTGATGACAACATTCCTCAATTCTCCTTGGGACATCTTGGTTGATTTATCAGCGAACTGAAGGAGGGCTCTAGATTTCCTAAGAGGTCTAAGATTAAGCCGCTCATAAAGGGCTGAAGGCATTAAGTTGATTGAGGAGCCGTTGTCTAGGAGAGTGCGTGCAAACGCAATGTCATCGACATGACTCACCACATAATGTGCACCCATGTCTCTTCATTTCCTTGGAGACAAGTTCTTTATTGCACAAGTCGTGGCTACTGACAGAACGTGTTTCTCAACACGGCTTTTGGTCTTCCTGCTAACCCTAGTAGGTGTGCATCTTACCTTAAGGTATTTATGAAAAGAAGGTGTCATCTCCACGTACTTGTCAAAAGGAATTGTGTGACCTTGATATGTTTGTTACAAAATTCTGCCATCTAAGAGGCATCTTTTTGAATTTTTTTAGTATTCTTCTTTCCACCCTTGAGAGCTCGGGAGAAAGGGATTATTGACTCCAACTCAGATTCTGAAAGTAAAATATTTTCATTTAAAGCGGGAACTGAATTCTGTACAGGACTCGGACTCTGAAACTGACTCTTACTCTGACTATGACAAATAGGAAAATGCTACTGCGAAACCGGTGATGCATCCTCCCTGACTGCTGAACTGTCCTCCTCAGATGGAGGTACGTGCTCTTCATCGGTTTTGGTGGACTCTTTGCTAATGCGGTTCCTTTGCTTCTTCGAGGACCCAGAAGTCCTCCTCTTCTGCCGGTGGTGGTGATGGTGGTGTTGCTTCTATTCTGCCTCCAAGTTCTCCTCAAGTAGAGACTTGGCGGATTCTTCCTCTTGTGCCCATACTCGATCAGGTACGATCACAGTCCTTCCGCTCCTGAGGGACATATGGTTTAGATTATCATACGAAAGGATCTCATGTTCAGATAAAGAATTATCTGAATAGTATAGCTGATCTCATGGTCGGTTCTGTCCTTGAGTCAAGCTGTTGGGATTGGCATGAACCTGGGTGGGAATTGGGGTCTTCGGTGCCATCTGCTGGTCTTGGGTACGAGAAACATGGTTTAGATCGGTTCTCATATCCAGATAGTCATTCTGGATCTGTTGGACCCTATCAGTTAGGGTCTGGATTGCCAAGGTGAGGGACTCCAATTCAGTGGGCTGGGCGGGTTCATGTTGTCCTGAAGATGAGGTCCTATACTAGCCCTGCTGGACATGCTGATACTGCTGCTGCTGATGGGATGGTGTCGGGCCCTGCTGGCCCGAGTAGAACATGTGTTGTTGTTGGTGCTGCTGAGGCTGGTACCCTCATTCGGGCCTAGATTGAACAAAGCGCGGTGCGGGGGCGGAGCTGGTATCCTGGTAAGCTGGGGAAGGTCGGTGAGGCTGACCGTTCCCCATCCCCGACTGTCTGCCGATGGGATCATGGCTGTAACATAGCCCGTTGATCTCGAACACCTGCGGAGGCTCCTCGTATCCGGTTTCCACTTGTGGAGGTGCATGCTGGTCCAGCTAGGTGTGAGTCTCCTCCTCTACCCAGCCACTCTGAGGCCCCGGTGCTTGTTCTTTGTGAAGATGGACTCGGTGTATAGGTACAGGTGGTGCAGAAGGGGCAGGTAGATTTATCCTAGCTACCCTCTCCGTAAGTTCCTCCACTTGCTTCGACAAACACAAGAGAGACTCAAGGTCAGTGGCCCTCTTGTGGGTCTTCTCAACCATGGTTAACTTATCAGCTATCATCCCCATGTTGGGAATGAAGTCCTCTGTCAGATCTGCTACAGTCCTCCTAGTTATCTCATTGGATAGGATTGAGGGAGACAACTGATAGGCCCTGTGGCCTGCGACATGCCTGTTTTTGCCATCTGCTCCAAGATCTTCCATACAGCATTTTCATTCTTGTTCATATAACTTCCTCCACAGGCGGCACTGACTAACCCATGCATCTCAGGGGTCATGCCACAGAACAAGGTCTGGACTAAGATCGCTTTTGAAATGCCATGGCAGGGGCATTTCTGAATTAGGTCATTAAACCTATCCCAGGCCTCATGGAATGGTTCACTGGATCCCTAGGAGAAACTAGCAATCTTTGTTCTCATCTGATTAGTCCTACTTTGGGGGTAGAACTTCTTCAGAAAAAGGTCCTTGAATTGCATCCAGGTTATACATATCACCCCAAGATTTTTCAACGAATGTGCTGCCTTATCTCCTAAGGTAAATGGGGTGGCCTTCAGTCGAATGTAATCCTGCCCAACCCTAGGATGACTAAGGTTGTTGAAAACCAGCTCGAAGTCTCGGAGGAAGGCATATGGTTCTTCATTTGTATTTCCATTAAACTTCGGTAGCAGGCTAAGGAAGTGGGGCTTGAGCTCGAATGCTTCGGGGGGAACCGCTAGTGCCAACCAACTGTGCATCTCATTTTCTGCTGGCTTATAGGCATCAACCTTTGGTCGGTCGATTCCTCCTGCCGCAATGATCTGTCCCATTCTTGCTATAAGATATGCATTCTGTTGTTCGGCTGTGGCAAGGCAAACAAAGATTTGTCGTAATGGGTCCTCATTCGGGGGTTGCTTAGGTGGCATGTTGTCCTTTAGTCCTGGGGATGAAACATGGTCTGTGTTAGAAGACAAATCAAGGAATGGATTCTTACCGAGGCGATGGTCTTCCTTGGTAAGCTCAGAGGAGAGGAAAGGGTTGGTTTGAGAGTAACAACCCTAGGTGTGAGGGATCCAGAACCCAAGAGGGTCATCAGTTCTGGGTGGTCCAAGTTGCGCTTGGGCTGGTGAAGATGAGTGTCGTGGGGGGCTCAGAGAGAGATTGGCAAATAAGGAGTCGATATCCCCCCCAGTCACTCATCTTGGATTGGCGAGAAGAATCGGGAGTTCTAAGTGAAGATAGGATTTTACTCCTACCTGAAGCAAGCAATTCAATCCAAGACCCTGTATTCACACTCAACACAATGAAGGACCCGAAACCGACTCCAATTAATCTTTGTTGATTTTAAGTGTGATTTTTCAAGCAAGATAGCAAGGAGTTACGCGGCCTATAGGGAAGTCAGCTCAGAGCCCGATGCGTCTTCCTTGTTTAACCAGTCGCCAAAGATACCGCCGGTCCTTCCTTTCTTCGCTCCTATCCCAAGTTGATGGATTCAAAGACCTGCCCCTATCTACTTGCAAGCAAGCGGAGGCTGACAAGGTCGGAACTTCACCCCAGGGGGTTACTGGCAACTTGTCGCGAAGTACCGCAATTTCGCCCCTATCTACTTGAGACAGGCGAAGGCTACTTGGTACTAGTCAGTGAACATAAATAATCCAACTTGTGATATTTGCTAGGATTAGTCAGAACGTGATGTGGAAGGCGGGGATTTGGGCTCTGCCTTAAGGTGTTCACACACACTCAAGTACCCTCACTCAGCTTGAAAACAAGGTCGGGGATTAATCTCCCGCAAGCAGATTTTCCGATTTTTTTGGTCAATAATGATAGCAGTCCTGGTTTTAAGTTAAGTTATCACTTGTTAGTCCAATCCACCCAGCACACCTATCGTCTAGTCCCAATTTCCGTTTACTTAAATTGGAAAATCAAGAGAGAAAAATCGAGAAAGGCCGATGCACGAAAAACAATGATGCTTATGCTGAGTGAAGAATACTTACAGTGATCCCTTCGCTTTTATGCAGGATGCAAAATATAATTGAGATCTTTTTACACTACATGCAAATGCAAACGACAAAATCCGCTCCTAGACAAGCAGTTCTATTAGCGAGTGAAGCACATGTTGATTTGACTAGATCTGCGGTCTAAATGTATCTTTTAAATGTATTGTGTGGTCCTAAAGATTTACGAGCACAAGCAAATCCTAGAGTGGCTCGAAGAGCCGCTAGTGCAAGCCTAGTCTACATATTCAATCCACACAGCACACAGGGACACAGTTCCACTATGTTTACACACGTGAGAACCCAAACGGGAACTGCTGGAAATAATGCAAAAAATAATAAAGATAGAAAATTACAAGTCCTCTTAAATCACTCAAAAAATTAAAATGCAGGTTCCTTGAAGCAACTTCGACTCCTCGCATTCCTCGCACAAAAACAAGTTGAGGTCAGATAGAGAATGACACAAAAATAAAAAATTTAAAGGACAGAAAAATATTCACAAGAAAACCTGGGGTCAGACTACCCGGGGATAAAAAATCAAACACTCAGAAATTAGCTGCAAATTAACCTAAGCCGTGCCTCCTCGTCAACGGAGCCATTTTGACGAGTGTCTTACTACCCTTATTAATTTAATCAAATCAATGGTCAAATTAATCGTTGTGTCGTTCATTGCAGTTGGATAATAAGAACTAATCAAAAACCACTTTCAATTTATGTTCAATTTAATTTCGAGTGGCAAAATTTTTTTTACTTGGGCAAGCCCAAGGTCGAACTCAGGGAGCCAGCTGTCTCCTTCGATAGATTATAAGCAAGTTCCAAGGTCTGATTTTCAGGGGATTTTTTTTGGTCTTTTTCAATGTATTTTAAGTAAGAAGGAAAAGACACATGCAAAATCGGGCCAGTTTACAAGTTAATTCCGAAATATGGACAATTGATTCCAAAAATTATAAAACTTGGCCAGATGGTGAAATGCAATGAAATTAAGCTACTCTAAATTTTTTGGATTTTTCTGACACTAAATGAATTTACAGTGAATTACAAATGAATGCAAGGTAATTTTGACTGAATTAATATTAATAAATAATAAATCACAATATTTTCATATAAAAAAATTATCCTAGATAGATCTAATGAGGAATCTAGAAAAATTAATAAACATTAATTTCTATGTGAAATGGACCTATTAAAAATTAACTAAGGAAATCACTAATTTATTTATTCAGGCCTCATGGTGCGTGCAAATGAGTTGATTTTTGGGTACAATGTAAACTTAATTTTACTAGGTTTAATGTGAAGTTTTAGTTATTTTTGGATTCACGGAGAAATTACTACAAATTAAAAGGCATAAATGGGCAAAATATGACAAAATTCCACCAATTAATTAATAATAAAAAACATTGTTATCATAAAAATATGCCAAGTGTCACATATGAAAGAGGACAAATTAAGCTACACAATGCAATTTTCAAACTTTAAAAATGAGTTAAAATGAATGCCGAAATTTGCATGCAAAGACAGAGGCCTAAATGCAATTACAGGAAATAAACTTGATAAAAGTTAAACATGCTTATAGGGACTAATGTGCAATTACCTATAATGAGGGGTTATGTATGCAAAATACCCATAGAACACATGCGCCTCACGTAGGGGCTCCTGGTAGGGACTGGAATGCAAATATGAAAACCTTCAGGGGCCTCGCTGCAAAATACCCATACTGCACGAGCAAACAACGTGGGGGTCCCAGGCTCGGTGGACTTCGAAGGCTCGGATTGAGGCTCGGGAGACTCTGGAGGCTTGGACTCAGCTCGGATGGAGGCTTGGCTAGCTTCCGGTGCTCCGAGCCTGATGGTCGGGGAAGAGGCTCGGAGTAGGCGACATGGCTCGATGTGGATCGTGGATCAAGTGAAGATCCAATAGTTGCTGGTGGCTGGCGCATGGCGTGTCTTGATCCGTTGGATCAAGATCGATCCAACGGTCCTTAAAGCTCGATGTAGATAGCCACGTGGACGATGGAGCGCACTGGATCAGGATGAATCCAACGGCCCTCTAAAGCCCTGGCGATTGGCGACGTGGCACGATCAGGTGCGTACGATCCTCCTTATCCTACAGCTGCGGAGTGAAGGCTACAGGGCGTCCTCCTAACCGTCCGATCGAGAAGATCAGACGGTTGTTGCTCTTCGTCTTCAACCGGCCCGCCGTCTCCTACAACGGAGATGGTTGGACTCCGGTGAAGAAGCTATGGCTCCGCCTCCTTCGTCTGAGGTCTGTGAAGCTCGTCGGCGGCTCTCACATGGATGGGAAGGATCGTGGAGGCATCACGGAGCCGTCAGAGGTCTCAATTGAGGCTGAGATGGTCTAGAGAGCAGCGTCGAAGAGGCTCGAATGGAGCTCCGATGAGGTTTTGGCCAGTCAAGATTGAAGTACCTGCATGGGGTTAATTTTAAGGCGAGGTGTGCTGATGTGCTCGTGGGGTGACCGTGCATGCGGCGAGAGGCTTGAGAAGCGGTAAGGTGGTCCGATGATCGAGCTCGACTAAGGAGGTGGACCTTGCATCCTTGTGAGATGAAGTGTGTCGTCGGAGAAGAAGAAGGAGTGCGCGAAGATGCCAGCTCCGAGGCGAAGCTCGGAGGATGACCGGCAGAGCGTGAAGTGGTGTGTGGACGGTGAATAAAATAGGAGAAGAATCAAGAAAAAGAAGAAGAAGATCGGGAGGGAGATGGAGGAATCTACCTGGGGCTTGGTAGCTCGAGGTGTGCTTCCGGTCGTCGCTCGAGGGATTGTAGAGGGCCCGAGCTCAAGCAGCTCGTCGGAGGAGCTGCAGCACGGTGTGGCGACGTTGTGGATCTCGCCGAAGGTGAAGGCCTGTCTTCGCTCGGATTTACACTCAATTGCTGTCACCAATAGGTAGCTCTGAGCTCGAGGATACCTCTCGCAATGGCGGATAGGGGTGAAGGTTGAAGATGGTGGAGTATTTAGAGGTCGAAGGTGACAACGCAGGTGGCAAAGGGGTGGGGTTGGTGGGAATCATGGAGCGAGTTGGAGGGTGTTCATGGTGATCGAGAGGGTTGGCGAGGATGAGGGAAGAGTGGCGTACGTCGTGGTGGTGAAGGGAGGCGAAGAGGGTGGCCCGAGTGGCTCCCAAAATAGAAAGGGGTGGCCCTCGCGCACGGTGGCGATGTGGGGCGTGGGGCTTGAGGAAGGTGGAAGACGAAGCCTGGACCGTTGGATCGTGAGATCCAACGGCCCTAATGGAGGCGTGGGTGGATGCTTTGGATTAAATCTGGGGCGGATCCATCGAACGGTTTCGGGCGTGCCACGTGGATGATGTGTGTGAAGGCATAGACGGAGGGCTGAGATGATGACTTGGCCTCGATCGAACGGCAAAGATCCAACACAATGTGAACGGTGACAATGAAGGGATAAGAGACGAGCATCGAACGACTGAGAAGATGGGACGTGTGGCGGCCTGAGAGAGAGGCACTGGCGAACCGACCAGATAGGATCTGGATTTGATCAAAGGGTAGTGATGCGCTGCGATGATGAGCATCCCAGATCAAGAGAGAGGAAGGATGATCGGACAGTGGAAATAGAAGGGCACGTGGCGCGCAAAGGAGCGGGCCGCGTGGCGCAATCAGAGGGTGCCACGTCGCCAGCTCTGAGTGGCTGAGGAAGAAAATAAAATTAGAGAGAGAAGTAGGTTGAGTTTGGAAAAACTCAAAACATGAAAGTTGTAGATCATGATGAGATCTACAAGCTTCATGTTGACCAAAAATGAAGATGAGGTCAACTATGCTACAAAAATACAAGAGTACAAATTTACATACATATAATGTACACAGGGGCCCAAAAATCCAAGTTTTGCATATGAGCTCCGAATTGAATGAAATTAGTCTCATTTTAAAGGTCTCTGGATGTGTATTAATCTAAAGGTGACTAGACCTAATTCAGAGGTTGCGTAAGGTGGATATTGGCATTCTAAGGTCTAGGTTCTCCAACTGGGTTTGGGGCTTTATTGGGCAATTTACAGGATAGGGATTTTTGTCCTTCTTCCTTATATTATTAGCTAGTAATCCACAATATAAGGAAGGTGTTGTTTGATTTTGGAGGGGATATAAAATACAAATAATTAGGTGAATTATTGGTGGATATTTTACAAGTAATTTTTGTAAATGAATTGGCTTCTTATTTTAATGCAATTATGAATGCTAAAATGCATGTATTGTGGATTTATGCATGAACGTTCATTATGCAAGATAAAGGGAAATATGCTACTAAATAGTCGGGAACAAGGCTCTATTTCTAACTTTAAGAGTGATGAATCACAGATTCATTAGCGGGGACAATTGCAAAGAAGCCCCCGAGGAGCTCCTTATTTGCAGATACATCTTGCCACCAGAGAGCACGTGCCCCTCTAGAGATTTTGCACATACCCCCTCACGTGCCGATAATCCCACTTTAGCCCCTTTTTTCTGCATTTTGTTTAATTTTTTTATTGCAATTCTACCCTTGTGTTCCCCTTGTATTAGACCTCTACATGACATTATTTTTATTATTCAAAAATAACATTGTGTTCTTCAATTAATTCTCTATATTATGGCATGCTTGTGATATTTTTATCCTCTGTGGTTAATTAATAATTATTAAAATTTACATATTTTCCCATCTCGTGCCTTAAAATTCATAAGTAATTGACCAAAGCTCTGAAAATTACCAAAAAATAAAGGATTAGAGAATTAATTGTATTTAACACCGTGCCTAAAAAGAATTGCATTTGCATATATAGTTTGCCTATAAAAATTATTTTGCATATTTTTATCTTTAATTTTTAATAGGTACTAAATCTAGTGTTTTAAGGTTTAGTATATTTCTAAGATCGATCACCTAGTGCTAGATCTTGGATAATTTTATCCCTTGAAAATAAATAGGTTTAATATTTATTAAAATTAATTATTGAAATTTACTTTGTTTGCATTCATAAATTCTTTAAATATTCTTCATGCATCAGAAATTTCCAAAAAATTACAGTGCACTCCTATCATCATAAGATACATCTCGGCCAAGTTTCATAATTTTTAACATCATTTGATTAAAATTTCATTTTATTCATTAAAATTGGCCTTATTTACATTTGCATCCCAAAATTGCATTAAAAATACCAAAAAATACCGCCTCAAAAACAATGCACGAAATTTGATAGAACAAATTCTAGGTTGTTATTTTGCCTCCTTGAGTTCGACCTTGGGACTTGACCAAGTAAAATAAATATAAAACCATACTGATTAAAAATTGAATAAATTACTATGGTTATTTCTTGACTGATTCCAAATATCCGACGTAATTACAACGACACGTTGACAATTTAAATGCTTGATAATTCACGCAAATTAAAGCTGAGTATTTTGGACTCGTCAGATGGTGCCATTGTCAGGGAGGCAAACAGCTTAGATTTTGGTCTCAAAATTAGAGCTCTGTTTTCCACATATTCGGGTAGTCTGACCCCCGAACGTGCCACTATACATTTTTCATTTATTTTTCTGCATATATTTTCAGTCTTTATTTTTATTATTTTTTGTATCACTCTCTTATACTCTCTCTTATTTTTCTACTAAGGTACCCGACGTACGTGGAGTGGTTTTTGAGAATCGACACATCTTCACTGACTTCTGAAAAGCCGTATTGAAATTAAGATCGAGTCGAGTCGTGAGAGAGCATAGAGTGTAGGGTTTATTTTTCTACAATTATAAATTTTGTAATTAATTGCTCATTTATAGCAGTGTCCGTTTGGACTCTCGCGTGTGTAACTAGACCTTGAACTTTTTCTGTGGTGTGTCGTGGCCTGTTTCACTCTCCGGTGAGGGTGGGTTCCAACTTGAGTGGCTCATAGGTTAGACCTGCACGTACAACTATTAGAGCTTCTAGAATTTTTTATTGTGCTCATAGAACCTAGGATTACACTTCACATTAGTTAAGACACACATTAGATTGTTCGACTTAGTAAAATTTAACTCATTTCTTTCCAGATAACAGAACTATCTGCTAGGTGTGGTTTTTATCGGCATGCATTCTTCTAGAATAAATTTTTAATTCTTTTACTGCATCCCACATGGAGATTGCGAGGAATCACTATAGATCTTCTATCTGAGCATACATCATTGTTTCACGTGTATCTGCTTTTTTCCTAATTTCTCCCTCCTGTTTTGTCACATAATGTTAAAGGAAATTGGGACTGAACGGTAGACATATATATGTGCTCATCTAATTTTTCAGTGATCGCCTAATGGACTGCTAAACAAAGCCGACTAAACCAACTCATAAAATCAAGAATTTTTGCGGGAGAGCAACCCCGACCTTGTATTCATTTATCTTGTAGAGAGAAGAGAGATGCACACTAGAATAGAGCCAAGCCAGAATTTTCATATTGAATACTGATTCTACAAAACGATTATCTACTTCTCAGTGAGGATCTACGGGTAGCCGGTAAACGGTCTGGATTTTCTTATAAGAGTGGGTGGTTTAAAGGACACTACATAATGCTTCGTCCTTAAGTAATGGTTAGCCATTATACGGTCCGTACTTACACCCATACTGGCTAAAAGTTGGTGGAACTAGTCGTAAGAATTTAGGACAGTCGATAGGAAAGTACAGGCACCTAATAGCTCGCTTAAATGTTTGCAAGATTTGAATTATTACCAATTAAAATTGACAAGATAATTGGTCAAACTCTTGCGGCCTTCACTATGTGAGTTGGTGAAACAAGGATCTGTATTATATTTGTTTTGTGCGTAGATTCAAGATAATCATCGAATATCGCACACTTGTGCCTACATCAAGAATCGTAACCCTTTTCCAAATCATTTGAAATCGAGAATGAAATATTGTGGTGAATTTTGTTGGGACTCCGTGAACCCTCCACTGACCACCACAAACTTACCAATCTCAAAGGTTCAGAGACACTCTTACTCCGGACCACCTTGGGTTCGGGGACACCTTTCCCAAGAATCCTCTTCCTATGATTCCTTCATCTTCCTTGAGGGAGGTCAAACCCATACTCTCTCTTTATCTCCTAATCACATCAAGGAAGACTCTCACCTCGATGATTCTTATTTTGATTCTTTCCATTCTATTGACTCTAATTTCTCACATTCTGAAGGTGAAGAAGAAGAAAAGAATTTGAAGAAGATGCCTCCCAAGAAAAGAGATCATGAAGATGAACCCAATTCAGATCTGATGCAGATGATTTTGGCAAGATTGGTTGCATTTGAGCAGCAACAACATTTACTGAGAGAACGAATAGAGCAGTTAAATGCTGGGGGAGAACTGCTAACGGAAGCAGCATACAACCCTGGCCAGTACCGAGTGAGAAATTATTTGCAGCCACTTGAGCCAGAAATAAACTATGAACTGAAACCACACTTCTTAAACCAATTGCCACAATTTCATGTTAATGATGTAGAAGAACCTTATGAATTTTTACGTGACTTGGAGTTAGTATGCTCGAATCTAAGACATCTCCAAGTCAGACAGGATTACATTCATCTCACTGCACTTCCTTTCGCCTTGAAAGGAAAGGCAAACTACTGGGTGAAGAATTTAGGTGTGACAGTGAACACGTATGATTGATTCAAGAACCTGTTCTTAAAAAAATTCTACCCTTTGTGTCAGACCAATCAGATAAGCACACACATCACCAATTTCTCTCAGATGCCTAACGATCCACTCTGTGATGTATGGGATAGATTTAAAGATTTACTACAAAAGTGTTTGTACCATAATCCAGATGACAAAAATTTTTTCCAGTCATTGTATTCTCACCTCAGCTACTAGACACAAGGATTAATGAGCGTTGCCTGCAGAGGCAACTATACATCACGAGGTGTTGAAACTGTCTTAAAAGTACTGGAGAAAATGGCTGAGACAAGCCGCTCATAGATTGCCAGTAGGGTGTATACCAATTCCCTCAACACACTTCAATCTATAGGAGGAAAGCAGACTGTTGTAGAAATAGCTGAGGATTTGATTCCAATCATGACCATAATCGCCGATAAGTTAGTGGTTGTGGATCAGATTCACAAGAGGATGAACGACATCAACAAAAGGATCTCCCAGTTTCCAAAGCAAATGGAGGAGCTGACTGAGAAGGTATCCAAAATTGGGGTACCAGCTGCAGTTACATCCGACATTCCTATTTATCACGTGCATCATGTCCAGGAGCAGCCAGGATAAGGACAACAACAACAATGGGCTCAGGACCAATCCTATGCCTAACCTTTCCAGTAGTGACCCTTACTAGCTGAGATTGTCGAAGAGACACCACCTCCAGTGTTCGAGGTGAATGGCATCTGGTACACTCAAGACCCTACCCGGTAGGGTAATATAGGGTACCGTCCACTTTACCAACGCTCTGACCCTGCATATCTAAGCTCCTCGTCTACTTTGGAAAACACCCCTTCTACACATCACATCGAAAAGACCAAAAAAATTGAAAAATTCAAAAACATCCAAATAATTGAAAAAACAAAAAACCCCATAAAATTTGAAAGTGGAGAAGATCTGGAAATTTTGGATCCTACTCTAAGGGAAGCACTGGATAAAAGATCAATTTTTGACCTTCCCTTAAATCAAGCCATTGAACACTTCCCCGACCTAGAAAGATTTATAAAGAGTAAATTAATGTCGAAAAAATCGGATAGGACAAGAAAAAAGACTGAAAGATATATATTGCCAATGGCCACCTCTTTGATGATGAGAAGAAAGACCAAGAGCCGTAGAGCAAAGCGGTTGTTGAGATTTGACTTTGACACAACATTCACCCACACCCGAATTGATGACGACTCACCAATCAATATCCTCACGACCTCTGTATTTCACAAACACAAGCTCGAACCTACCAGGAAAATAAAAGAGATCGTTCAACTGCCTGATCGATTTATAAAGTGGTCGAGAGGAAAAGTTATAGTTATCATTTCATTCCAAGGTGCTCCACTCAAGGTGGACTTCACTATCACTGATATTTTGCATTAAAGAGAATTTACCCAGTATCCAATAATTCTCGGAAAGCCGTTCTTTGCCTCGACTAAGGCAACTATTAAATGCAAGACTCGAGAAATCAATTTCACGGCATTGGGAGCACTTTAAGATCAACCAATCTTTAAGGAATCACGATGCAAGGTAACCCATAAAACTGACAACCCTAACCATCAAGCAGTAGACAAGCCCTACCCCGCTGCCACAACTGAGATAACAGCTATTGAGCAGATCATTAGTTTAGAGACTAGTCTCATCCTCCCATTCCTTGCTTCTCTCACCTCTATCACTATCATGACAAATCCTACGGATGATCACCTGATGCAAGACTTTTTATATGGTGATGAGGAAACACGAGCATGGGATTACCCTGAGTCGGACAAGTCCTTTTCTGACCACCTTGATCAACTCAATCTAACACAGGAACTCGCCAATGACATGCCAACTAAGATCAAATATGTGAGACATGAGCTGATGAGGGAGGAATATTTTAATGGTTATTCATCTGAAGAATTGACTGTCAGCACCTCACTCCAAAGATCTACACCTTCACAGATAATACAGACCAAAATGCCCATTCCGCTACTCCTTTATCTAAATATGTATTTGGTACATCGACTATCCTCATCAGGTCTAGATAAGACAATCCTTATGAGTGAGGTCAGTTCAGTGACTCTGAAGCCCTATCTGAGAAAGAAACTAAATATCAACCCTAGTTGGATGACTCCTGCCCCTCACTACTATTCCTCAAAAGCTGACTCTCCGGGTTTAATTAAATATACCAGAATAATCTATTAAACTCATACTGAGACTGGTGCTTCAGAATATTCATCATTTGAGGACGAGGCAATTGACCACAAGACCAAGCACATTTTGATAAAGCAACATAAAAACAAGAATATATGGAGTACCTCCACTTTCCAATACTATTCTTCAGAGGATAACTCTGATGACCGCTGGATATCATCTGATTCATATGCTTCATCTTCGTCCTATCAAAGTACTCTCCAAAATGTTTTTTTCTGAAAATAACTCCGACGATAGTTGGGAATCATCTGCTTTATCTTCTTCATATCATTACGATCTCCCACCACAGGCTGACAAAAGATATGCCAAAAACCTCCTTAATCATCGACAAACCTCCCTCCAATTCTTTTCTCTTTTTTCTAATTTCCCCCTCTTCTAGATTGTGAACACAACGCGACAAACCTTAGAAGGAAATAACTGACTCCCCGAGGACGAATTATTGGAGGAGAGGTTTGCATGATAGTCCAGCATTCTAGATGGGAAGAGCTAAAAATTTCAAACACATGAGTTGGTTTTTCAATGTTCATGGGGCATGCTTTGGGAGGAGGATTGATCTAAGATAACTTCTGAGCCGAAACTGTGACAATGATGTGCACAACTTGGAGGCTGTTGATTTTAAAACCCTAATTCTCATAGAAGTTCTGCCAAACTAATAATCCAAAGGTCGGGTCTAGCTCCATTTTCACCTTCTTCTCATGGTCTTGGTATGGAACCCACTCTTATTTCTCCTTAATGCATTTCTTTAGATGCTCGAGGATGAGCATTGTTTAAGTATAGGGGGATGATGAATCTCATATTCTTTACTCTAAAAGTACTAATTAAGCTCAAATACCCAACTTCATTGGCATTTCTTCATTTATATTGCATAATTAGCATTCATGAATGTATAAATAATAATTGCATTTTTATCACTCATAATTGTATAAAATAAGGAGCCAAAAATCAAAGCCAAATTGACCTGTATAATGAGCTAAATTCCTCGATTTGTAATTAATTCATGCTAACTCCATTAAACTTGAAACCATCTCCATTGTGTACATATGACTAATATGAATAAATTAAAAAAATACAAAAAATCACTAACTGAAATAATTTAGTAAACCCAAACCCTAATTTCAGGATTCTCGGACTAAAACATTGATATCTTCCTCATACAGTGCCCGATTTGATTCTACTCACTTTTGGACTAATGTACATTCAACTACCTTCAAAAAATACCAAGTTCAAGTGAATCAGAACTCATATGTGAAAGTTGGGTTTGGGCCTCTTTTGTACATTGTGTATTTTAGCAGATTTTGATCTATTATTTTATGTATATAATTAACTCATTTTATTTTATTTCTTTTCCATTTATCTTCTTTAACTAAAGTTTTATTAAAATGAGCAAAAACCAAATCTAAAATAAGATCGAAATCAAAGAAACTAACTGAGTCCAAGTTTTCACTAACTGTCTGTACAAAAGTCCTCTTTTTGTATTTTATTTTATTTCTTCATTTTCCTAATTATTAAAAATCCAAAAAATAGAATAATGTATAAATAATTATCCTTGATTTTATCACATTTTTTCTGAAAATCAAGGTTTTCTATGTACATAGAATACCCCCAAAATCTCACTTTTTGCAAATGATGGATTTTGGTTTTGGTCCCTCCATGAAAGTTGTAGATCTCATCAAGATGATAAACTTTTATAAAGAAATTTTTTTAATCAGTGGTAGTTTGCTATTTCTTTTTTACTTATTTTTTTCTTTTTAATTTTCGAATTTTCTGGAGCTGGCACGTGGCAGCTCCTGGAGCTGCCATGTGTCACTCAAACTTCGTATTTTTTTATTATTAAATATAAAAATTTAATAATAATAAATAGAATAAATAAAATAAATAAATAAATAAAATGAGACATGTGGCAGTTCCTTAGTCGTTTAATCTCGACCAATCAGACGGCTGAGGTTCCTCTCCTCTGCCAATCATTTCCTCCCCAACTTTCCCCTTTTGGGTGGCGCTACCTTCCCCCCATTCTCGTGTGCCACCACCTCCGCACATCTAACATGCGGCCTCCACCTTCCTTCTCGTCCATCTTCGAATCCAATCACCCAAGACCACTCCTATGATTTCTTCGATTTCATCTCCAATCAATCTCTGGTTGTCCCACTCTCCTTTCCCAAATCAGATTAGGCATTACCACCTCCTCCTTCTAAATCCGTCCACCGCCAACCACCATCCATCTCCACCCTCCTCATCAGTGATCCACTTCCAAATACGGCCCTTCCCTTCGTATCCCATCACCCGATCATCCTCTCATCCGTCGTCAATCCTTTCCAAAATAATCGCTGCCACCATCACTATAAAGCTCAGGACCACCAAGACCCTTCGATTCATCCGCCGATATGTAACAAATTAGAGGAGCATTGGTGACAGTGATGTATCCTCTTCGATTCCCTCTGGCGAGGTCCGAGGTTTCGACCTCGTTGCAGAAGGCCCCCCTAGGTCCTGCTTTGCTCCGGCCTTCTTCGCGTCGTCGAGCAACTGCTACACCTTCCAACACTATGCCCTTTGTTCTGCTACCCATCGTACCACCTCCACTCCACCTTCAACTCTCCACCATTGCTTCTCCGACATCTTCATTCACCTCCTCCTACAGCAAAGGATCGCGAGAGAACCTCCACGCTCTCCCTCGACTCCAACAGTTTGACTACCAGCCTTGCCCAAGAGCTGCTCCGTCAGCCATTGCCACATCGCACTTCTTCGATCGCCAGAAGGCTTCGCCTTCTTCATTGACACAACACATCAGTGGCCTCTCCTTCTTCATCGACACACCGCTAGCCTCTCCTTTTGACACATCGGTGGCCTCGTCTCTATCGACGCATCGCCTAGAGCCCATCATCAAATACTCTAGGTCCACTATCCAGCATAGCTGCACCTTCACATTCATCTACTCTACCTCAAGCAGTCGAGCGCTCCACCCATCCACTGCCTAGCACCAAAATTATGGAAGAAACATACGTGAGGGGGGGATGCTCTTGGAATAATTGCAGAAGATCCCCCCCCATATTTCCACCTCACTCTAGAAGGCCCCCAAACGTGCTACACACGTGGGGGGTGGACATATTGTAAACGCTACCCTAGAGTTCCCACTTTTAACGCATCAATCCAGCCAACCAAGGGGCACGTGAGGCGCACGTGCCCCCTTAGGCATTTTTGCAGATAGCCCCCAACAGGCTTGGTAATAACTTTCCAGACCTTCTATTTGCATTTTCTATTTTATCTTAGTTATTGTAATTGCAAATAGACCCATGTGTTTTACATATTATTTGGACTACATTATTGCATCATTTTATTATTAAAAAATTAGCATCTTGTTCTAGAATTAATTCTTAATGTTGTGGCATTGACTTCATATTTTTATCATATGTGGTTATTTAGTCATATTTATTATTGTGGAATATTTCATATTTTTCCCATTCTGAGATTAGAAATTCATAATTAAATAACCATCGCGCCAAAATAGCCAAAAATTCATGGATAGTAGAATTAATTTGTTTTACATTGTGCTCAAAAAGTATTATAATTGCATCCATATATTACTCTACAAAAATCATTTTGTATATTTCACTAATTATTTTTTAATAGGTATTAAATTCAATATTTTTAGGGTTTAGGATTTTTCTGAGATACATTACCTAGTGATATATCTTAGTTAGTTTTATTCCTTGAAAACTAATAAATTTAATATTTATTATAATTAATTATTGAAAATCTCATGTTCTGCATTTATTAATTCATAAAATATTCATATTGCATCCAAAAATTCCAAGAAATATACAGTGTGTTTATTTCATCTCGATTCATAAAGTTTGGATATTGTTGATTGATATTAATTTTCTAGTCCTTAAAATTGTACACATTTTCATTTAAATTCCAAAATTACATTAAAAAAATATCAAAAATATTCTGCTTCGAAAATTGTGCATGAAATTTGATAGACATAATTATAGATTCTTCCTTTGCCTCCTCGAGTTCGACCTTGGGACTTGCCCAAGTAAAACAAACATAAAATCACTCAAATTAATTTAATTAAATTTCTAAGTGATTATTTATTGATTGATTATGATTACCCGCCTACAACAAAATGACATATTTGACATGATAATAACACAAATTAAAAGAGGATTTTTCACAAATTGTCACTCCTCTCAATAGAAAAGTAGTCAGATCTTGGTCCAAATGTTAGACAGTGATATGAATGTGATTCAGATGCAATGAAAAGATTAGAATTAGTGCTTGATTTAATCAAACATCTTTGGGAGGTTTGCAAGATCTGGATTTGAGATGTGATCTCAATATCCAAGTCATTATACATGGAACATATAATCTCCTTGTCCTTATCTCCAAGTATACGCAGAGAAAGCACATTTCTTGAGAGAGTTCAAGAATAATTTAATTGATGATATTATATCAGAGCATTGAGAAATGGATAATTAAATGTTATTTATTTATCATGGATAATATGAATTTGATCCATATTATAAGGAGAGTTATCTAAGATAAATAAATGTGATTTCATTATCAAAGATGTGAATAATATGAATGTAATTCATATTATTTGGGCACATGAGAATGGAGATTAAAGATGATTACATTATTTATCATGGATATGAATAATGTGGATAGTATTATCCATATTAATCACACAAACACACACACACACACACACATATATATACATACATATATTGTAAATGTAACTTACAATATATTAAAGAGAGCCTAGTGTAATTTATATTTGTTGATTAATTATTGATCTGAATTGGGTTCACATTAGATATTAATTAATTGAAAATATAATTTCCATTTTATTTTAGGTTACGAATGTGATTCACTAATTTCCAATGGCATGATTGCAATATTCACAAAATAATTATGAATTATTTATGTGAATAAATTTTCAACAAATGCTTTTGCAAATATTTAGAGGATTATGTGAGATATAAAATTTCACATAAAATAAAGAGGAGGAGCCACCTTCCATGGGTGGTGGACTGCCATCCTTGACTTGTTCAAGAGTGGTAGTGCACCCTATTTTGAGAAGGTGGACTCCCTCTTTATCCTCTTATCTCTATTGATTTAATTAAATTAAATTATATTGATGATAATTCAATTTATATTTAATTTAATGTAAATTAATTATTGTTGCTTTATTAAGAAACAAAGATCATGGTCATTGATTAAAAACACAAATCAACCTAATCATTAGTTTAGTGTTTCCCATGGATTCTGATCCTTGGACTCCCAAAAATACTATATAAGAAGAGGCAACCCTAGCTCTTCTTTACACAACATTATATGCTCTCTCTCCCTCTCTCAGCACGCCAAGTCTCTCTATCTCTCTCATTGCGGTCGTCTACCATGGAGCTCTAGAGAGAGTCGCCATCGTCATTGCATCGACGTTATGCTGCCGGATCGTTTGATCATGGATGTCCTTCTCCTTTGGTGCGCCTCTCTCGTGAAGAAGATATCAGATCTCCTGTGATGAGATCAGGAGATTCGCCGCTTGGATCATCAACATAGCTTGCGAGGAGCACGGTTTCATCAACGTGCTCGCAAGTGTCTCCTCTATCGAATAAGACTTGAGACAGGATGTCTCTTCGTTTAGAGACCCGATCGCAACCACGACTCAAGAGGTAAACCGAATACTTGTTTTTGATTTAGATGAAATAATCTGAGAAGTGTTCTTTGATAAAGTAGTTTAATCAGATTAAAAATTTTAAATTCCATGCCTCAAGCAACTAGTACGACTAGTCGCTCCCGTGATGCACTTAAGGATTTTTTCCATATCAATCTAGTGGTATCAGAGCCATTTTAAAGGTTTTGGACATGATCCTTAAACCAAAGATGACTTGAGCATATTTGGTTGTGTGAACTTTCATTGCATTTTGTTCACACAGCCCTGTTTTGTGTGTTTTCCATATTTAAAAGTTTTTAAACATGAAATTATCGCTTCGATAATGTTCCCCATAAAATAAGGAAATGGTGGGACTTGAGTTTGTATGATTTGGAATCTGTTTGCTTAAGTTATGATATTTTTAATAAACATGTATCCAATGTTTCAGGGATGGCGAATCTTGACGTAATTAAAGAGTTAATTAAGATTTTAAAATGCCTAGAAATATGTGAATATCAACTGGGTTCTGTTATAAATCAAATTATCAAACATTGAAAACTTATTTTGCGTAATTTGGATTTAAATTTATTCGTAAGTGTTACTATCAAAGTCTTCCCTAGGGTATGTGGGTTTCTAAGTATTCTCGAGGTTTTCAAACTGAGATCCAATCATTTTATCTTCCAATATTCGAGCTACCATAAAATGAAATTACTCAATCAGTGAAATTTCTAAATTTATCCTTAATTAATTCATATCTCTTAATTAGCGTCAAAATGTCATCCTCCAAAAACTTTTCATGATCAATCATATGAGAAGTATGTGTGGGTTCTTGAGTGCTCTCTCATTTTTCAACTTGAGATCCAATCATTTCATCTTCCATTTTCATGTATGAGCTGGGAGAAGATTCTCTTGGAATATCTAGTATATGATTGTTATCTTTTAAAATTTTCTCCTGATAAATTAAAGAAGGAGTCTCCTCCGTTGGCGGGAATTTATATGTTTCATACTCAACATACTATAACTCAGGCATGTACTGTTCTGTTGAATAGAGTATGTTTTCATGATTGTTGATAAGTTCCTCATATGGTGGAGTCCACATATAGAGTTTATGTTCTTTGATATCATCAGTCCAGTCTTTTGTATGTGTGGGTTGACCGAAGGAGTAGTCAATAGAGATTTGATCATTAGGGTCAATCCAGTATGGTTGATCATTAGGTGCAGACCTCTCCTTGTGATTTGATCGGGCCATCATATTATTTCCTAAGGTCCAATCTGGATATGTTTCTTTAAATTGTTGACCTGTCCCAGCAAGATCGTGAGGAAAGAACGAAGTTGGTTGGGCTTGGTGTCTCGGCCAGTCATGTGTCTCAAAAGTGATTTGATCTTTAAATGGTTCATGAGTTTCATCGAGAAATCAAGAATAAGATAGTTCAGTCCAGGATGATAATTGATCATGTGTGGTCATGGGTGGTGAAGGTGGGAATATGAAGTTGTGTTGAATTCGATCGGATGATTCGAGTAGGGTGGATTGTAATTCATCGAGTGGGTTGGATTCATTCGAGGGTGAGAGTTTCCCATGAATGTTGGAGGATGTCTAGAGGAAGAGGGTTTAGATGATTTGGGTTTGACCGAAAAGAATTCATTTTCAAAGTATAGATCTGATGGGTACTCGGAGTAATGTCCTAGCATCTTCAAATAAGGTGGGTGTGATGACATAATGGATCTTGGTTGAAGATGTTTAAGTGCACTAGATACTCAACAGAAGAAACTATAATTTATAAATGAAGGAGAGCGATGGCACAAGCGTGCGATTTGTGATATTTAAATCGGTTCACGCACACCAATGTAAACACAATTCAAACCACAGGTTGACCAACTTGCACAATGAAGGTTACAAGAGTTCAACCAATTATCTTTTCAATTTTAGTTTGTGATAAAACAATTCTTGGAAAAGAATTAGCGAGTTGTTAGGTGCCAGAAATTCTCTTAAAGACTGGCCTGAATTCTTACGACTAGTTGCACCTACTTTCAGCTAGTATGGGTGTAAGTACAGACCATAAAATAGGTACTTGTTACTTAAAGACGGAGCCTTACACAGTGTCCTTTAAACCACCCACTCTACTAAAGAAATCTGGACCGTTTACCGGATACCCATATTTCCTCACTGAGATGTAGCTAATTGTTTTTATAGAATCAGTAGTCCGAACGAAGATTACAGAGCCAGGCTCTAGCCTTAAGTGTCATCTCTCACTCACTTAGAATAATAAATCAATCTAAGGATGGGGTTTCTCTGCCACAAAAATTCTCAATTTTATGGTTTAATTTAGTCGGTCATATTTAGCAGTCCTAATTTTAATTAGGCGATCACTAAAAATTAGATGAGCAGAAATTCACGTCTACCATTCAGTCCTAATTTCCTTTAAATCTTACGTGACAAAACAGGAGGGAGAAAATTCGGGAAAATCCAATGCACGTGGAAACGATGATGTATGCTCAGTTAGAAGACTTACAGTGATTCCTCGTAATCTTCATGTGGTATGCAATACAAGAATTGCAAATTATTCTATATGAATGCAAGACGACAAAAACCACACCTATCAGAGAGTTCTACTAGCCAGGAAGAATTGATTTGAATTTTTGACTAAGTTGAACGGTCTATAATTGCATCTCAATTAAGTGAAGTGTGGTCCTAGGTTCTACGAGCACAAACAATAAAATCCTATAAGCTCTAATAGCCATATGTGCAAGTCTAACATACGAGCCGCACAAGTCAGGCCTACTCTCATCGGAGAGTGAACAGGTCACGATATACCACGGAAAAAGTTTGAGTCTTGTTTACAGGCACGAAAGTCAAAAAAGACACCACTGTAGATGAGAAATTAATAAAAAAATTAAAATTACAGAAAATAAATTCCTAGACTCTATGCACACTCATGACTCGACTCGATCTTCATTTAATATGAGGCTTTTTGGGCATTGGTTAAGATGCGTTGGTTTTGAGAGACTACTCTATAGGCATCGGGTACCTCTCATGAAAAATAAGAGAGAGAGTGACACAAAATAATCAAAAATAAAAGACAGAAAATAAATGCTAAAAATAAAGATTATATAAAATAAATGTAGGGAAAAAAGTAAAATAAAAATGGAAAATGTACATTGATGAGGTTCGGGGGTCAGACTATCCCATTGTGTGAGCAAAACATAACACTAATTTTCTAGACAAAACATAAGTTGTTTTCCTCCTCGGCAACGACGCATCTAAATATTCCGAAAAAAATCCTCTTTTAATTTGCATGAATTACCGTATTAAATTTATTGTTTTGTTGTAGGCATGTAGTCAGAATCAATCAAGAAATAATCACTTAGAAATTTAATTCAATTAATTTGAGTGATTTTATGTTTATTTTACTTGGGCAAGTCCCAAGGTCGAAGTCAAGGAGGCAAAGAAACAATATAGAATTATGCATATTGAATTTCATGCACGGCTTTCGAAACGGAATATTTTTTATTTTTTTGCAGTTTTGGAATGCAAATGAAAATGTGGCCAATTTTAAGGACTGGAAATGTAATATCAATTAAACAATATCCAAAAATTATGAAACTTGTCTAAGATGTGAATAATGATGAAATAAAGACATTATATATTTTTTTTATTTTCAGAAGCAATAAGAATATTTTATTAATTAATGAAGACAGAACATGATATTTTCAATAATAAATTATAATAAATATTAAATTTATAATTTTCAAGGAATAAAATTATCTAAAATATATCACTAGGTAATGTATCTCAAAAAAATCCTCAACCCTAAAAATGTTCAATTTAATACCTATTAAAATTAATTAGTGAAATACACAAAATGATATTTGTAGAGTAAAATATTTATGCAAATGCAATTCTATTTTAGCATAATGTAAAACACAATTAATTCTATTATGCTCGATTTTTTTTGCAATTTTTGGAGCGATGGTTAACTAATTATGAATTTCTAACCTGAGAATGGGTAAAATATGCAAGATTCCACAATAATAAATATGATTAAATAACCACATATGATAAAAATATGAAGTCAATGTCACAATGTTAAGAATTCATTCTACAACAAGATACTAATTTTTAATAATAAAACGATGCAATAATGTAGTTCAAATAATAAGTGAAACACAGGGGTCTATTTGCAATTACAATAACTAAGATAACATAGAAAATGCAAATAGAAGGTCTGGAAAGTTATTACCGAGCCCTCTGGGGGCTATTTGCAAATATTCCCAAGGTGACAAGTACACCTCACATGTCCCTTGGTTAGCTATATTGATGTGTTAAAAGTGGGATCTCGATGGTGGTGTTTGCAATATGTCCACCCCACGTGTGTATGAAGTGTGGAGGTCTTCTTGAATGAGGCGAAAATATGGGGGGATCTTCTACATTTTCCAAGACCTCCCCCTCCCTCGTGTACGTTTCTTCCTTGATTTTGGTGCCAAGCGGTGGACGGGCACAACGCTCAGCTGCTAGAGGTGGAGTAGATGATTGCGAAGGTGCAGCTGTGCTAGAGAGTGGACCTAGAGTATTTGATGATGGCCTCCAGGCGATGCGTTGTTGAAGACGAGTCCACTGGTGTATCGATGACGAAGAAGAGATCGTCGGTGTATCTATAAGGAAGGAGATATCTCTGATGTGTCGATGAAGAAGGATAAGCCTTCTGGCGATCGAATAAGTGCGGCGTGGTGATAGCGGATGGAGCTGCTCCTTGGCATGGCTGGCAGTCAAACTGCTGGAGTCGAGGGAGAGCGTAGAGGTTCTCTAGCAATCCTTGGTTGTAGGAGGAGCTAAACGAAGATGTAAGAGAAGCGGTGGTGGAGAGTCGAAGGTGGAGTGGAGGTGGTAAGATGGGTAATATAACACGGGGCGGAGTGTTGGAAGGTGTAGCAGTGGCCCGACGACGAAAAGAAGGTCAGAGCAAAGCAGGACCTACGGAGGACTTCTGCAACGAGGTAAAAACCTCAAAC
Organism: Ottelia alismoides; assembly: GCA_037367405.1. Taxonomy (NCBI): domain Eukaryota; kingdom Viridiplantae; phylum Streptophyta; class Magnoliopsida; order Alismatales; family Hydrocharitaceae; genus Ottelia; species Ottelia alismoides. The sequence continues at coordinate 557,030 of JAZKJV010008197.1, forward strand.
CTCATCGAAGGGAATGGAAAAGGACGCAGCGCTGTCACCGCTGCTCCTCCAATTTGTTGCTTATCGGTGGATGAATTGAAGGGGGTTGCCGTCTTGAGCTTTATAGCAATGGGCGCAGTGATTAGTTTGGAAAGGATTGACGACAGACGAGTGGATGATCAGGTGATGAGATACGAAGGGGACAGTCGTATTTGGAAGGGCATTGTTGATGTTGAGGGCAGAGAAGGATGGTGGTTGGTGATGATTGGATTTAGAAGGAGGAGGTGGTGGGCCTGATCTGATTTGGGAATGGAAAGTGGGACAACCAGATATTGATTGGAGATGAAATCAAAGAAATCATAGGAGTGGCTACGGGTGATCGGATTCGAAGATGGACGAGGAAGGAGCTAGAGGCTGTGCGCGAGATACGCAGAGTCGGCGAAACACGAGAATTGGGGGGGGGGGGGGGGGACAACAGCGCCGCACAAAAGGAAAAAGTGGGGGAGGAGACGACGGGCGGAGGAGATGAACCTCGGTTGTCTGATCGGCCGAGATCAGACGATTAAAGAACTGCCACGTATCCCATTTTAATGAATTTTTTATTTTTTAAATTTTCATTATTTATTATAAATTTTTAATTTTTTAAAATAATAACGAAATAAAAATACGAAATCTGAGTGACATGTGGTGGCTCTAGGAGCGGCCATGTGTCAGCTCCAGAAAATTCAAAATTTAAAAAGAAAGAAAAAATAAAAAAGAAATAGCAAATGACTTCAAATCAAAAAAAAATTCTTAACAAAAATTGCTCGTCGCAATGAGATCTGCATCTTTTATAAAAGGACCAAAACTAAAATCGATTTTGTAAAAAGTGAAATCGTTGGTGGTATTCTTTGTGCATAGAAAACCTTGATTTTTGGGTTTTGCAATTTTTTTATTATTTTTAAATAACATAATAATCAGGAAAATATATGATAAGATCAAGGATAAATATTTACACATTACTCTTTTTTTATTTTAAATAATTAGGAAAATGAAGAAATAAAATAAAATACGAAAAAGAGGACTTCTTTACAGACGGTTAGTGAAAACTCATATTTAGTTCGTTTCTTTGATTTCGGTCTTATTTTAGATTTGGATTTTTATGATTTTTAATAAAACTATAGTCAAAGAATATATATGAAAAGAAACAAAATAAAATTAGTTAATTATATACATAAAATAATTGGTTAAAATCTGATAAAATACACAATGTACAAAAGAGGCCCAAAACCCATCTTTCATATATGAGTTCTGATTCACTTGAACTTGGTCTTGTTTTGAAGTTAATTGAATTTACATTAGTTCAAAAGTGAGTAGGATCAAATCGGACACTATATGAGGAAGATATCAGCATTTTAGTTTGAGAATCCTGAAAATATGATTTGGGTTTATTCAATTATTTCAATTAGTGATTTTTTTTGTATTTTTATTTATTCATGTTAGTCATATGTGCACAAGGTGGTTTCAAGTCATTTGGAGTTACCATGAATTAATTAAAAATAAGGAAAGCTAGCTCATTATACAGGTCAATTGGGCTCGGATTTTTGGCTCCTTTATTTTATGCAATTATGAGTGATAAAATGCAATTAATATTTATACAAGCATGAATGCTAATTATGAAATATAAATGAAGAAATACCAATGAATTTCAGGAATTTGAGCTTAATTAGTCTTTTTTAGAGTGATGAATATGAGATTCATCAAGGAGTCACTAAAATCCAAACTTGTTTCATCACTCCCTAAGAATGGAAGCATCATGGTTATACTGTTGTTTATGATGACATCACCCTCAGGTATTCCTAATAGCAGTACATCCTATATACTGGAAGATCAAGAATAAAACTGAAGTTTTGGATCTATTTAGATTGTCTCCTTAGGATCTCATTTGATCATTAGGAATCGGTATCGATCGTATACTTTCCAAAAGTATATATCATACCTAGGTATTGATCATATACTTTCCAAAAGTATATATCAAACCTAAAAATTCAATCAAGCTTCCAAAGTTATATGACCATGCACGGAATTTGATTCCCAATATCTCATGGCTGAGCTCATGTCTTCTGGTTAAATAAATGAACATGTATGATCCCTTTGAGAGATCGTATTACTCATATGCCCTTGTATGCACACCAGCAAATTGGTGTATGAACATTTATTAGGTGATCAACCTATCGGTCTACCAAATGTACATACTCAAATATATAGTAACACATCTGTCTCCGGTCAGAGGATGTGCACCTATATCATGATAGCATACGACATAGGTCTTTAGTTATCTCGATCTCATGAAGTCAGCTCTTTTACCTAACTTATCTAACACCTCTGAATCTTTATAACTATGCAGAGGAAATGCATCAAGAGGCCGGTTATATGTCAGCCAAAAGAGAAAGGATTGCTATCTCCTACTCAGGCTGGAGATCATATCTTAATAATCATTTGACAGTGCTTAATGAGTCCTCAATTAAACTCTTTAGATATTCATCCATGCACCAACCTCTATGATTCAATAATTGAATCAGATATCCATGGTACATAGCCCTAATTGTACTAAGGGACCTATTATGCAAATTAGTTGTTCTTCATTTCAGATCAGGGAATGATATTTACTATAAAATTTATTACATAATGGCTCGTCGTGGGCTCACATGTCCAACATAGAATACACTGATTCAGATTTCTAATACGATATGGGTGATAGGAAGACAACTTCAAGGTTCGTATTCCAATTGAATGATGGTGCTATGAGCTGGAGAAGTAAGAAACATGAAACCCTGACTGACTCAACAATTGAAGAAGAATACATAGCCGCATCGGATGCTGCTAAAGAGTATGTGTGGTTGAGCAAATTCATCTATGAACTAGATGTAGTTTCCTTATAGGAATATCTCATTCAATTTATCTATGATAACATGAGCGCCATAGCACAAGCAAAGGAACCCTGATGGTATCAAAGAATCAAGCATGTGGAGAGTAAATAACACATCATTTGGGAGATCCAGAAGCGTGGTGATATCACGATCACTAAAGATGCCTATGCCAACAACATTGTGGATCCGCTAACCAAGACATTGACTCGAAAGTCTTTGACCAACAAGTAATAAATATGGAGTTAAGAGTTCTACATGAATGGCTCTAAGGGCTAGTGGGGGAATGTTGTACTTGTAAGCCTTCAGCGACAAAATAATGTAATTAAAGTTATTGTTTTATCATGTGCATTTGAAATGAATGATTGTGAATGCAATTAATATTAAAGTCTCTTCAAACAATTAGGGTTATGTGATATGGCCATATTGAATACCATGCAGTGGGTGGACACAAGTGACTTAACATGTGATATTCAATGAAGATCTCCAGTCTGACAAACAAATGACAATATTTCTCTAAAAACTAATTTCTAAATGACTTCTTGATGTAGGTCCTCTGTAAAGGAATTGTGATTCGGAGGTGTTGGAATAGTCAAGTCAAAGAGTTGACTTGATGATGTTGAGATAAACTAAGACCTGGATCGTAACTATCATGATTAGACACACATCCTTTGACTGGAGACAAATATACATCTATATGTCTGAGTGTGCAAATTTGACAAACCAATAGGTTGGTAACCTAACCAAGGTTTTGAAGGCTATGGTTTAGGCCTTAATGAATCATGGAAGTGTAAAGGTCACATCAAATACAACCAAGGGAAACTACTCATACAATTTGCAAGGGGCAGTAGAATATAAAAAAAAGAAATGATGAAACTACATGATTTAAGAACACTTCTCAAATCATTTCACCAAGATCACATGGGATTAGGTTTGCCTCTTGAATCGTGGTTGTGATCCTCAGAGCTTCTAAAGGAAGAAGCATCCTAACTCAAGTTCGATGTGACGAGAGTGCACTTGCAGGCGTGGTGATGAGTCACGTGCTTCTTGCAATACCGATCAACGATACAAGCAAGGAACCTCCTGATTTTGTTGCACGAAATGCGTTATCTTTTTCATGAGCACGTGGTGCCGAAGAAGACCCAGTTCCTTGAGCGATTAGTCCGACAGCATAACGATAGCACGATGATGGTCACGATCTCCACCAAGGTTATGGAGATAGAGAGTGGACATGTGTAGAGAGAGACAAAGAGTTTTGGTAATGCAACAATTGCTTCAACTTGTGTAAAGAGGGCTAGGGTTGGCCTCTCTTTTATAGTATTTTAGAAGTTCATGGATCCCAATCTGTGTGCTCACACTAATCAGTGGTTTAGATTAATTTGTGTTTCTTTCCATGAATCTCAATCCATGTACTCTCACTAACCAATGGTTAATATTGATTTGTATTTCGTTTTAGTTTGCAATAAACATAAATAAAACACAAAGAGATAATTTGAAAATAATTTCCAAATTATCTTAATTAAAACAATTAATCAATAAATGGAAGATAATTAAGAGATCTCATCCATATACTAAAAATAGGATGGACATCCACCATGGTTGAAACAACCCATGGACATTAACTCTAAGGTGAAATGAGTCAAAAAAATTAGTTATACAATGTACTATTTAATTGAGTAATTGAATTATCATCAAATAATTCCAAGATTGTGATAATTGCAATTATATAATGATCATTGAGAATTAATTCTTCCATCCATTATTTAATGTAAATGGTATTTACATTAAAGTATGTAATGTGAGTACAATTCACATTGACATATAAATTGTGAATTTCATCACAATTAACTCTCTCTAGGATATTGTGGATCGTATCCACATTATCCATGATTATTGTAGATAGTGTTATCCAAATTAATCATATCCATGATAGTTAAATCCAATTTGATTATCTTAGATATATCTATTCACACATTAATTGTGATAATTAAATCCTATTTAATTATCCAATTTTTCAATGCTTATATAATATTGCTCATGGAATAATTCTCGAACTCTTCCGAGAATTGTGTGCCTTTTCCTCAGATACTTGGAGAAAAAGTCAGGGTGATTGTACATGACATGTACAGGTACTTGGATATTGAGATCTTATCTCAAATCTAGATCTCGGGAACCTCATGGAGATGTTCGATTAAATCAAAGATGTGAATCTAATCTTCTAATTACACCCAAATGATATTCATATCAATGCCCAACATTTGGACTATGTTCATATTATTTATCTATTGAGAGGAGTCACTAAAATCAAAACTTGTTTCATCACTCCCTCGGAATGGAAGTATGACAGTTATACAATCTTTTACGATCACATCACCCACGAGTATTCCTAATACATGTATATCATGCATACTGGATGACCTAGAGTAAACCGAAAGTTTTAGATAATATTTGAATTATCTCCTTCAGGGTTTTATCATTAAGTTTCTCATTTGATCATTGAGAGTTGGTACCGATCATATACTTTCCAAAAGAACATATCATACCTATAAATTCTATCATGCTTCCAAAACAAGACGACCATACATAGAATTTAATCCCAATATCTCATGAGTGAGTTCATGTCTTCCGATTCAATAGAGAACATGAATGATCCCATTGGGAGATCGTATTACGCACATGCCCTTATGTGCATACCAGTTCGTCGGTTTATAGACCTTGTTTAGGTCATCAACCTAATGGTCCACCTTATATACACACTCAGACATATAGTAATACATATGTCTCTGGTCAGAGGATGTGTACCTATATCGTGACAGCATCCGACATAGGTCTTGGTTATCTCAGCCTCGTTAAGTCAACTCTTTGACAAAACTTATCTGACACCTTCGAATCTCTATTCCTATGCAGAGGACATGCATCAAGAGGTCGGTCAGATATCAGCCCTTAGAGAAGGATTTCCATCTCCTTCTCAAGATGAGAGATCATTTCCGAACAATCATTTGATGGTGCTTGATGAGTCCTCAATATAACTCTTTAGATATCATCCAAGTACAAGCCTCTATGATTCAACCATTGAATCAATAGCTATATGATTATTAAGATGTCCATGGTACATAACCCTAATTATATTAAGGGACCTATTATGCAAATTAGTTATTCTTCATTTCAGATTAAGGAGTGAACTGCAATAACTTTTATTACATAATGCTCATCATGGGCTCACATGTCCAACAATCTTCCATTAGCACAAAGAACCATTAATGGGCTAATATTTAAACCCACACTCATGTGCTAATCATGGAGTATTTAGAAAAATATCCTGGTAAGCTAACTAGTCACTTTGTTCCCGAGAGACTATGCCATGTCCTTTTATAGACTTGCATATCTCTTAGTAACAATACTCACATCCGATGTGAATTTTGCATCTATGCAATCAATACTCAATCTTATTAAAGCAATTATAGTGCCTTTAACACTACAAATCAATATCATTATAACCGGTAGGTAATTTCTATTATTATTATTATTATCATAATTCCCTTATTCCTGGAGATCTCTATCTCCTTATACTAAGACCCTGTCTTAAGTATAACAAGGCCTATTTAAGTAAGACCTTTTGGATCACTATATATATGAGTCTTAAGTTCTTGTAGATAAGGCTTTGAGTTCACTATCTATAAAGTCTTTTCATCTTTGAAGATGTTGTTATTACTGCAATTAAGTGGTTTATCTCCATACAAGGATTGATAATAATTTATTACTCCCACTGCATAGCAAACATCTGTCTTTTCTACACATCTAGAATACAATGAGCTTACTATAGCCGATGCACTAGGGCATGTAGTTTTAGCATTCACATCATGATGATCGAGATTTGGTGAGGGTCTAATAATTATCCTTGTGGGAAGCGAAGATAAATTATCGCTGAGGCGACCACTCACTAAACCTCGAGTCAATCAACTTTTAACCCACAAATGAATAAATCAATGAAAATGCTAAAAATGTGGAGTTAAATATTATTATAACTCTACAACAAATGTGTATAGTGTGCAAGCATGTGTAAAAGTCGAACTCAAGGAGCAAAGAGTAGATTGGGCAATAATTCTCAAAATTTGTCCTTTTTCTTGTCCTTTTATTTTATTTTCGTGTGGATTTTTTATTTTATATTTTTTATGGATTTTAATTTTTATATTTATTTAACTACTCTTAATTTTATAATTTTTATTTTCTTTTTATTTTTTTTATTTTTATAATTTTTCCTCTTTAAATACATTAGATAAGAGTATATAAGGTTGTATATATAATATATGCTAATATAATTATAAATGCTAAGGAAAAAGAATTAAATTTAAGAAATAAAATATTTTTGGGTTTTTAACAATTTTCTAATGTTTTTGTGATCTGGAACTTTTACATAGTTTATGTATTTATAAAATCAAAAATATCCCTAAATAGGGATAAAATAAATAGGTCGAATTGACTTGAACATTAAAAATAGCAAATAAAGTCAAAAATTCTTCAAATCAATCTTAGTAGATATATAATAATATAAAGAAAATTTAGAAATAAAAATAAATATTTTTGTGATTCTTAGGAATTTTATTTTTTTAATAGGTTTTTAGATCTTTTTAATTTTTATCTTTTTCTATTTTTAGGGATTTTTGTCTGGAGTTATAAAATACAATAATAAACAACATATATTTTTTGGAAATTTTCAAAATGTTTTTATATTTTTTTTAGTATTTTCAAGTTAAACAAGAACAAAAACATGCTCACCTAATTTTTAATAAATGGTTAAAATGCCTAAAATGCCACAATAAAAATATGGCATGGACATACATGCTAGCAGGCATCTAAATCTATTTTTGTATTATTTTTGGAGTACGGATGTTATTTTAAATAAATGGAATAGAAGCACAAAAATACATGAACTGTGAAGGGCATTTTGCAATTAAAAAAAGTACTAGGGTGATGAATCTTTGATTTATCTACATAGTTAAATCCTATTATCTCTCTATATTAAAGTTTTAAATAAATAACCCACCAATTCCTTGTAATTAATATTTCACATATTGTAATTAAATAATATTAATTAGTCTATATTATTTAACCTAATATTGTGCTTTATTTTATGTATTTATTTATTTTAGAAATCTAATGAAAATTAGTGTAATACTATATATAATAACTTCTACATAAAATATTAAATAAAAAACCAAAAAATAACAAAAGAAAATGAAAGAAAATTGTTTTATATTTGGTTAGTATTTAATTTTTATCTTGTATATATGACCTCAGCTCTTCTTGAGTTTTATATAAAAGTTGTAGATCTCATCGAGATCTACAAATTTTATGTTTTGAGTTTTTTCCAATTCTTTTTCTTTCTATTTCTTTTCGATTTATTTTGTATTTATTCAATTCTTTGATTTCCTATTGGGCTACGTGGCACCTCCATGGCCGATTCTCATTGCTTGAGTTGCTTGAGGACCGTTGGATCCTGATCCAATGATGTTGGTTCATCTTCAACCTGCAACCGTTGGAGCTTTGAAGCGACGCGATGCTTCACCGGCCTAACTTCTCCCCTTTACGTTAACCACCTATGATGTTCTCTTCTTTCGAAACTACCACCAAACTGATCACCTTTTATCATTCTTCTTTACCAGCCATTCAACTCCTTCCAACTCCTTCTCTCATGGTCGTGAATGGTGGTTGAAACCACCACCTTCAACCGCCCTTCATCAATTTCCACTCCTCAAAACTCTGCCTCTGGCCAACTTCCGTCCTGATCCGCCATTGTGAGACTTGTACCCAAGCCTCACCCTTCTCTGTGATAGTGAGAGGACAAGTTTGATAACAACGATGGCCATTACAAGTCCGGCGAGATCCTTGGTTTACCACCAGGTCGCAGACCTCCATTGGCTCTGCTCAAGCTTCGTTCTTTAGCCAAGAACATAAAGTAAGGACTCACGTCTCTCAATCTTCATTTTGGCGAGCGTTCCTTCTTCAATCCTTAGTCGATTTCTCTGCAACGTCCAGGTAAGTTCTCTTTGATTTTATTTTCATTTATTGTGCGCCCAATTTTCTAGAATACATTTCTTGCTCAAAACCTAATCTGATATCATCTATTTTATTGCAGTCCCTCCACCATCCACATGTTCTTTTCCTTGTGTTCATGTCGCTTCTCCATGATTATTGCACCTCGATTTATTCCAGGCTTTATCTTAGCCTAGAACCCATTAGGGTTTGACTCCATCACCTCCAGAACAACCCTTGCTTCGCTTCACAAACTGTTCAACTTGTTCACCTAAGTTTGGGCTTCTCGTCTAACATTTGTAGGTCTTCAATGGCTAGAAATCATATGGGGCTCCATTCAAGCTTTTCACCTTCGAGTAGTAGACGTCGATTGGAGCATCTTCAGACCAATGGATCATCCTTGTTGCATCATCATCTTTGCCAAGACTTCAGCTATGTGCTTGGTGCTTCAACATCCATGAGGAGTCCAGGAGGTACTTTCCATCGCTCACTAAAGCTAAGTCCAAGCTCTACGACCTATATAGGAGAGGAAGAATAGAAGAGAAACAATCGTGATCTCCCCAAATTGGGTGAGATCTGACAATCTGGATAGTGCCGTAGAGTTTGCTTCTGAGCCTACATTTCATACCTTAGGTTCGAGCATTGAACTAACTCTAAGCCTACAGCAAGCATCATAGTGAAGACTCGTGGGTCTGAGCCTATTTCCGAGCATGCATCCAAGCCTACCCTGGTCACATGCATCGTGCACGTGCCGCGTACAAATTGTAGTGTCCATCCTCCGATTTTCCTTATTTGTAGATAAGCCCTTCCGCTTTTTGTGTAAATTGCATGTTATCCCTTCGATTTTATATTATTACAGTTTAGTCCAATTTTGGACTTGTTAATAATAGAAACTTGTTACTTTTATTATAAAAATTCCCTTGGATTAAACATTTAATATCTTTCTATATATGAATCTGTTTTGATTGATTTTATGTTGTTGAAAGCTATCTTGATACTCTATATCTTTGCATGATTTATTACAAATTTTGTAAGAATCATGCTTAAATTGTTCCTTTTCCTAAGTTCTTAAATTGTCTTATGAATGGAATTGAAAAGGGCAAGTATTGAGGAATTGAACTTGATATTTAATTTAGGTCTTTAAGTAACATTACTTGAATTATTTTTGATAAAATAATTAAGTCATTAATTGATTTAATTACTCATTAATTAATTAAGAATCAAAGTGACATCGTAGAATTAATTATTATTGAATGCTTCTGAGACATAAACCATCACTCACACGATTCATGATTTAATAACCACTAAATCAATTCTCATATTTCATGTAAATTGATACAAGTTTTCTGTTGTGTGTTTATTTATTATGGTTTTGAAAATTGTCTGGTTGTGCATATTTATTTTCATTAAATAAAGAGCATAAAAATGATTTAAAAATCTGTCTCTTTTGTGTTTTATGCATCCGCTCACAATGACCATCCTATAAATCACTTTGCAAAATATTTGACATTTAAATTGCTTCATCGAATTGCTCATGTCCCGGAGTTCAACCCTGGACTTCCCAAGTATAAATTAAAATCGATTCCTCCTCGTGGAGACATAGATTCGGTTTTGCATGGTTCGTTAAGTGCCCATTCTACAATAGAGACTAATTATCTTATGCATTTAGCGAGTTCATCAAATGGCGATGTTACCGGGGATGTGGCAGCTTTAGTGATTAATTTTAGGTTAAAGTATTTACTTGGTGAATTTTTAGGAAAATAATCATGAGCATGTTTTGTTGTCTTGATTATTTTATTCATTGTTTGCATTATTGTTGATGATATAATTATCTAATTATTTATCTAATTAAATATGCTTTTTGGTAGGACCATGGAATGGTCGATCTTCGAAGAACCATGTAGGCGAGCAACTTGGAGTTCGTGCTGGAGAGACTACGGAGCAGTAACTGAGAGAAATAATTTAGTTAATTAATGGCATTAATCATGTTGTAATTAATTTTAATATTAATTGACTATTTATAGCAGTTCTCTATTGAGATCTCGTGTTTGTAATTAAAGGTATGTGATGAGCAGCTAAAATCAGATTGCGACTTTTAATGTTATAAAGTTTTCGGTGTAGAAAAGCCACAAAGAGATCCTAGTCGATCAAACAAAGATCGGTTTTATTAAGAAAAACATACACTATTTATTTATCCAGGTAATTGTGCCTGGGTCGAACTCAAGGAGGCAGAATAGGGAACTCTGATTTTTTAAGGGAAAATATTTTTGTGATTTATTTTACCTCTTCTGAAAGTGAGCAAAGAAAAGCTACAATTTTTATTGATTTTTTTTATTTTTAATTTTTTATTTGATTTTAATCTTTTCCAATTTTTATTTATTTTTCAAAGGGATATTTTTCACACAATTTATTTATTATATAGTTGGTGGAATATATGTGAAAACAGATGATACTATATAGTAGGTGGACGGGACGAGCAACGGGCTCGAACTACACACGAAGCTAAAACAAAACGGAGTCGATTTGTGATGAATTAAAAACACGATAACAACACGATAAAAACACACAAAAAATGAATGAAAAACTCGCGGAGATAGTTGTGTAACTACCCCAAGAAAATCTACAAGAAATAGTTCCGAAAATCCCCTACAGCCCAGGGGTATAAGCGCAAGAAAAAGTATCAAAAAATAATGCAAAATGGTCCTTAATAGGGACTGTTCTGTAAGAGAAATATAATATTTTACATTTAGGTCCCTGCGGAGGGACCTAAATGCAAATCTGGAAACTTTCTGGAGCGGGGATTAATTTCTGGAAGTCTTCATGGTTTATGCTGCAAATTTTCCACCGGTTCAGAATGAAGGGCTGAGATTAGAAACTACGCGCTGATCCTGGCCGTCCACATGCGCCACGTGTCGCAAGCCTGTGCGATCTGGAGTTCTTGAGGTTCTTGAGTCTGTTGCGCAACTGCCGACGAAGGCTTCGTCAACGAATTTTCTCAAACGATCGGCGGCTAACTTTGAGCTCCAGCGGGGCCAGAAGGTTAGCTCCTCTAACCTTCGAGCTCGCCCGCAGTGGTCGTCAGGCGGAGTTGGCTCCGAGCAACGGTGGAAAAGCGATGAAGTTGAGATCCTCGTTGAGCTGGAGGTTGAAGGAGGTTGGAGCACCTCCTTTGAAGGTGATTTCCTAGAAGATCGAAGGTTCCAGATGACTTTAAGTTGCACCAAATTGAAGAACCTGCAACTAACAGATGGATGTGCTCGATTCACGAAGAATCGACCAAAAGATTATGGTTTAGCAAGCTCAAATAATGGTTGTTTCCAGACTAAAAGTAAACAAGCGTGAAAAACATCGAGAAAAGGAATGCTATTTGAATCGATTTGAAACGAATCGAAAGTTGGGATTTGATCTGCATCTAAGATGGAAGATTAAACTATCTAAAGATGGGATTAGCCACGCTAATCGTGGCACGATGTTCGAGAAAAAAATTGAGAAAGGCGGAGGAATAGGTCTGGATTTCAGAGGTGTATTACCTTGAATGGACGCTCGACGGTCGACCTTCGCCGGAGCTGGACGCGCGGTGGCGGCGATTCAAGGCTGGGATCAACCTTGGAACTTCTCCCCCGATGCTTCTTCTTTCACGCGAGGCTTCTCCTAGGAGATGTCACCACTTTAGATGGCCGGAACAAGGCGAGAAAGGGAGAAGGTCAGCCACTGGAACTGGGGTGTTTCAGGTGGTTGGAAAGTTCGTTACGAAATGGCGACTTTGGGAGTTTAAATAGAGAGATTGCGTGGGATTCAAGTTAGATCCAATGATTGACGCGAGATAAATAGATAGAGCTGGCCGATTAGAACAGACTGCAGAACAGCTTCTTTGAAGTTGGTTGGCCAGATTTTGTAGATTGCTTCTAAATTCAGTATTAAATAGTAATTAATGTTATTCTAAATAGGTATAAATACAAGAAATCTAAATAAATTAATTATCTAATTTATGGAATAATTACTTTTTACAAATAATAAATATTATTTGAAATATAAGTATTATGTAATAAATATGTATATATAAATGGGTTTTGGATTTTTAAGTTAATAAATAAATAATTAAAAATTAATTATATATTTTCTTAATTATTATAACAATAAATAAGGGTTGTATGAATTTTTAGGGATTTTAATAAAATAGTTTACATATATTAATAAATACAGGTATTATCTAGCCAGTTCATTTTTACATATAATTTAAGGTTTTTAATTTTATTAAAATAATAAATAAGCTCCAAAAAAATGAAATAAATTAGGGTGAAAATACAAGATCATGAAAATAATTAGAAATTATAAAATTCAGAAAACTACTAATAATGTATGTTACATAAAATAAATAGCCCAGAAACCCCGTTGTCATTTGGTCCCAAAGCTGACTTTTTGCAAACGGACTCCAAATTCGATGAAACCACCTTTATTAATTAGAGAATATTATTTTATGAACTTTAAATGTGAGTAGAGTGAAATTAGAGTTTGTGTGAAGAAGTTATGATGTTCGGAAGTTGAGATTTTGACAATTTACATGTAAGATTTCTTGGTATATGTACATGGTAATATTTTTAACTTATTTTTGTATTTTTATATACATTTTTAGAAATAATTAGGAAAAGAGTTTTGTGAAAAATATATGCCTAGGAATTAATTAAAAAATCTTTGAAGTTTTGTATTTATTTTATAAATAGTGAAAGGTGTATGAAGTGTGACTTAATTTATTTTTTTTAGGGTTTCTTTCCTTATCTCCCGCTACTTATTGGTTTGTCGACCAATCCATGTTGACTTGGTCTCGGGGGTTAGGTTATAAATATACCTTGCAGTTATATTTATATTTTTAAGTCATATTGTACATATATACATATATCCAATCTGCCTTCTTTTCTTTTTCTTTATTCTTTATTTATTTACATGATTTTGATGCTTAAAAGTGACTTTTTATTTATGAATGAGGTTTTGTTAAAAGATGAGAATTAATGAATATTTACATGCATTTGTTAAGGGTTTTAAGACAAAATGCGACATAAAAGTTAATGAATCATGGATTCATCAGTATGTTATTTATTCTTCATTGTGGTCGTTATGTCGAGAGTTGTTCTTGACTTGAATGGCAATTTTAGATCAAAACATTGTGCAGAATAGACATATCGTAGGTCATTTTTCTTGATCTAAATCGTAAATTAGGACACACCACTTGATCTCATAAGATTCACAATGGCAAAAATTCTTACAAAATTCATAGACGCACATCGCATACGTTCTACTTAGTCAAAAATAAATTGATTTCTTCACCGCTAATAAAACTTTTTCTTAGGTGTGATTTTTCGACTTGCATCATTTAGATAGTTTTTATATATTCAATATATGCATCCACATGGAGAGATTTGGGAAGCATTGTAAGTATCTCTAAACGACAGCATTCATCATAGTTTTACGTTGCATTCTGATTTCCAACTTCTCCGTCGGTTTTTGAAACTTAGGATTAAAAGGAAAAGGTAATGTTTGGTAGATGATGATTGTGTGCTCACATTAATTCAAGAGATAACCTAATCTCTTAAATTAGAGACTTAATTGATGCAAGTTGGCCTAATTTAATTTGGAATAAAATCAACCTTGTATTACAGGAAGTAAAACCCTCAAAGTTTGCAGGTACTTGCCCCCAGACAGAGTGGGTGAGGATGTATCCCCTAAAGAATAGATCCCAAATCCTTGGACTTGTGCCCTAAGTACTTGGACTCACTTTTAGGGTCATGTTATTGCTGCAAACACTTGCCTCCGACCATTAGAAGAAGTAGTCTTGTTTCTTGTTGGTGTGTTCTGCTGGCTTGAACTTGAACTACCTTAAGTGACTAGACATGTGAGCTTGCACAAGATTGTTTTGAATCACTAAACTTTAATTGACAAGATAATAAGTCCATCATCCCTGACCTTCAGTGTTGAGTTGGTGAATCAATTCAAAGGGGTTTGTATTGATTTATTTGTATGAGTAACTCCGCGCATTCACATGCCCAGTAGTACTAGAATCTTTTTGTATCGAGCATGCTCCTTTCTCGCATATTTTGACACTCAAAGATGGATACTTTGTTCGGACTTTGCAAGATTGTCATTGAACTACCTAAATATCATGTCTTCACCACTCCAGTCCCCTTCTTCTTCTTTAACTGGACCATCTCAGTTTAGAAATAACCCTTGTTTTGAACCGGTGGATCATGATTCAATATTTGGGGGGTGGTTACATCCCAACCAACCCTTATTCTTCCTTTACTCACTGAGGAAGATCAATGCCTTGGTGTGGTTGATTTGATTTCATTATCTTCATCTAGATCTCACTCTAATCCTTTGTTTTATGAAGGTGACGAAGATACAATTAAGATGCCTCCTAAGAAATAGAATGGAGAGGAGGAAGAATGAGAGAACCCAATTCATGTATTACTGGCTAGGTTAGCAGAATCAGAAAAGAACTAAGCACTTATGAGATCACAACTTGGTTAGCTACAGTTGGGAAGAGATGCACCTATGAACGTGGCATACAACCCTGGGCAATATGAGATGACAAATTGGTTGAGCCCAGTCAAGCCTGAAGTTGAATATGAGTTGAAGCCGTAGTTTCTGAGTTTGTTGGGTCATTTTCATGGGAATGCACACGAGGAGTCATACGCATTCCTTAGAGACTTTGAGTTTGTCTGCACTAACCGTAGACATCCTAGGGTTATCCCATACTACATTAGGCTCAAAGCCCTTCCTTTTGCCTTAAAGGACAAGGTTGATTATTGGATGAAGAATCTAGGGATAGTTATAACTACCTTTGTGTTGTTCAACGCCCTCTTTTGGAATAAGTTTTGCCCTTTGAGTAGAACTAATTTGACGTGCTCATGCATCACGAGTTTCTCCCAACTTCCCAATGAAGCTTTCTATGATACATGGGAGAGATTCAAAGATCTCTTACAGAAGTATCATTGTCATGTCTTAGAGACTACCATCTTGGTTCAATCTATTTATTGCAGTCTATACCCTAAGGTGCAGGGTTTGGTTAGTGTTGCTTGTGGAGGTAGCTATACTTCATGAGGTGTGGACACCATCTGGAAGGTGTTCGAGCAGATGGGCGAGACTAGTAGAGCTCAAATCACGAGTAGATCTCAGTTAGATACCCTCATACCGTTCTTATCAACTGGGGGAGTGAATGCTATAGTGTCTTTTTGACATGGGCGTTATAGCATACAAACTTACAGTAGTTGAGAGAATTGATAGACGGATGGATGAGTTGGACAACAACTTATTTAAACTGCCTAAGCAGATGGTGGAGCTTTCTGAGAAGATATCCAAGATGAGGGTACCTGTCGCGACTGATCTACATCTCTCGTATATCGTGTTTGCCATATTCAGGAGCAACAAATGTCAGGGCTAACCCAACCATATGTAGAGGACCAACCTCTAACCCATTCTAGTCAGTAACAGCCACCTTCTATAGACATGGTTTCTTAGGAGCCTCCATAGGTATGGGAGGTAAATGGTGTGTGGTACACTAATGACTCTGCTAGGAAGGGGAGTTCTGGGGACCATTTCTCCTACCAACATCCTCTAACTTTCTACAGCACATCATTCCCAAACCTCTTCCAGCACCACAGAGCTCTGGAGCCATTCCTTCCCAGGCACAAAGGCAACAATAGCAGCAGTATGTCTATCAACAAACATATCAGTCGGGCCAGCAGGCCCACATGTTCAGCATCCTACCCAACAACAGCACCATCATGTCCATCAGGGCCAATCTTCACATTCTTCATTACCTTCTTCACAGCAGCAGCATTCACCTTCAAGTCCCATTGATTTTCATAGACAGATTCTTGAGGAGTTGCATTCCTACAGGAACGAGGTACATGGTTTGAGGGTTGATCTCAATTGTCTTTCCCGTTTACACGATGAGCACATTGCACCTTCTGCATCCATTCCCGCCCAGGTTCAGGCCAATTCCAACAGCTTGAACAAGCCTCCGCAACAACATTCTTTTGATCAGGTATACTACTTAGATTCTCACAAATTTGCGCACGAGATCTTTCTATTTGATTGTGTCAATCATATGCCTCTTAGGAACAGACGGACCGTAGTCATACCTGATCAGGCAAAGGACATGGAGAGGACCGACTCTGAGGCTCATCTTGAGGAGACTTCAAAGGATGATGGAGCCAGGCATCTTCACAGAGATGATAACCAATAATCATGGAATTCTAGAAGGAGAATGAGGAGGAGTACGAGAGCAGTACAATACACATTAGATTCAGAGTCTACTGAGGACCTTGCACCTTCAATTGAGGTGAATGCACATTCAGCACGCATTCCCCAACCTATAGTAGATGATTCAGTTTTATATTTCAAATTGAATGTATAAGATTTAAGTGCAAAAAACTCAGTTTCTAAGAATAATAAAGTGCACATTTCTGTTTATGATTCTGAGTCTTCACATTCTTCTTTTGTTATCCCTTTCCCTCGTGCTCTTATGGCAGGAAAGCGCATTGTAAATAAGATTCGAAAAGATGATCCTGAAATGGCATGATTTTGTAGAGATAACATAATGGTTAAGGTGCCATTTGATGAGTATGTGTCTAGTCATCTTGCATTTCAGAAATATTTGATGGTGAGATGCACACCTAGCAGAGTCAGCAGGAAAAACCAAACAGTTATGTCAAAACACATGTTCTCTCGGTTGACACTACATTTTGTCTCAAGAACCAACGGTTGCCAAAGAAGAAGAGAGATTTAGGTGCACATTATGTGATGAGCCATATCGATGACATAGCATTTGCATGCACACTCCTAAATAATGGCTCTTCGATCAACTTGTTACCCTATGCCTTGTAAGAGAAACTGAAGTTGGGGCCTTTTTGCAAATCTAGAGTTTTACTTAAGTTTACAGATAAGTCTATGAAAAAGGCTAAGGGTGAGATCAAGGATGTCATTAACTCTATTGAGGGATAAGACTACATGGTTTCCTTCACTGTCCTTGACATGGACATCGTCAATCATTGGAGAGAGTTACATATTATCCTTGGGTGGCCTTTTCTTACGACCGTTGGAGCTTCATTCGATCATCAGACAAGGATGATGAAGTTTTGTTCTCCATGTGGAGAAGTGGTACTCCAGATGAAGCAGAAGAAATTGCAGCGACCTGATTCAGAGTCTAGCATAGATTTCTCTTCATGTTCAGAGGCAGACTGCGAAGTAGTCAACACAGTTGGGATTCGGAGTCAGGACCCGACAGTATAGAGCGAGACCCTCTCATCTAGAGAGGACAGTGTATGCAAAGTAATTTCCGAGTCGTTGCCAGAGTACTTGAGGTTTGCATCTCCCTATTACCTTGATGACTTAGAAGTCCCTTTGGACTTGTAAGTTACTTTTCCTTCAGATCAATCAAGGGAATTAGATGATGGGTTGGATGCAGCTTTGGTCGAATTATCGTGTTTCTTTGGATATCCGAATCCTTATTATTCAATTTAGTTGGTGGACAGCATTATAGGTGATTCATCTCCACTATGCAGCACAGATCCAAATTCAGTGGCAGTTCAACCTAATATTCTTGACGATTCTTCTTTGCCAGAGTTGAAACCACTACCTCCTACATTGAAATGTTACTTTCTTGTGGAAGCAAAGAACAAGTTTCATGTTATCATAATCTCTAGGTCGACTATAGAGCAAGAGACTAGGTTGTTAGATATATTGGAGAAAACCCGCATGTCTTTAGGATGGACTGTGTCAGATCTCGTGGATATAAACCTTGCACTATGTCCACACTATGTATATGTTGAGGATAATGCTACACTTTCCCGTGAGTTCTAGAGGAGAATTATCCAAATCTATGGGAAGTAGTTAAGCAAAAGATTGGGAAGTGGTGTGGAGTGGGTTTTATTTACCTAATATTTGACTCCAAATGGGTGGCCCCTTTACATGTTGTCCCGAACATGTCGGGAATTCAGATGGTCACCAATGAGAAGGGAGTTGAGATCGCGACACAAGTACCCATGTTGTGGCATGCATGTGTCGATTATAAATGCTTGAATGTCGCTACCAAGGAAGATCACTTTCCCCTACCTTTTATCAATCATATTTTGGAGAGATTAGTAGGGAAAGAGTTCTTTTATTTTCTTGATGGGTACTCAGGCTACAGTCAAGTAGCCTTCATCCCTGAGGACCAGGAAAAGACCTACTTTTACATGTCCTTTTGGCACATACGCATTCAGGTGCATGTCTTTTGGGATATACAATGCCCCGGGTACTTTTCAACAGTGCATGATTGTCGTGTTTGTCGAAATAGTAGGGGATTTTCTGGATGTCATCATGGAAAACTTCTCGGTCCATGGTAATTCATTTGATTCTTGTTTAGTGCACCTAGATTGAGTCCTTCAGAGGTGTAGAAAGGTGAATTGTGTACTCTCCTAGGAGAAAAGTCATTTTATGGTTTAGAAGGGTATTGTGTTGGGGTACGTCATCTCCAAAAAGGGAGTGGAGGTTGACCCTGCCAAGGGATGTGATCAAGAAACTTGATCTGCCAACCAACATCAAGTCAGTGTGATCATTTTTGGGTCACGTTAGATTTTAAAGATGATTTATTCAGGATTTTTCTAAGATTTCACGACCCATGATTGAGTTCTTGGGAAAGGACATTGAGTTCTTTGTGCATCACAAGTATCTTGAGGCCTTTGAGCTTCTTAAGAAAAGATCAGTGACTCGTCGATTCTACAGGCTCCTAATTGGTATCTTCCCTTTGAGATATTGACTGACGCTTCGTATTTTGTTATAGGAGTCGTATTGAGGCAGAGGCGAGATCAGATTCCGTTCACGATTCACTATGCAAGCAAGTTTTTGGACCCAGCACAGAAAAATTACACCAGTACCAAAAAAGAGATACGTTTTGTAGCTTGCGCTTTAGAGAAATTTAGATATGTTATTATTGTCTATAAATTTATAGTGTATACCGATCATTTAACCATTAGGTATCTCATGGAAAAGAAGGATGCAAAGGAGCGTCTGTTTGGTGGATATTGTTACTCCAGGAGTTTGATATAGAAATTAAGGATAAACCTAGAGTCAAGAATATAGTGGTTGATCATCTTTCAAGGATTAAGATGAAGGATTCCCCTGATTCTGAGCCAATTCAAGTAACCTTTACATATGAGTCGAATTGTCTTGTCGACTCACTCCATGGTATGCCAACATGGTGAACTACCTTGTCTCCAAACAAGTTTCCCATGGTTGGACTAGGAGAAGTATTGACCGACTTAAGTCGGATTCGAGAAATACCATTGGGAAGATTCATTCCTTTTCTTTGAAGGACCGGATTGTATCTAGAAAAGGTGTATTCCTTAGGAGGAATACCAAGGTGTCCTCATGTATTGTCATTCACTTGAGACTGGAGGACACCATTTAGGAAAGAGAACCTCACACAATTTGTTACAATGTGGTTTGTTTTGGCTGACCTTATTTAGAGATAATACTGATTTTGTATGGTCATGGCTTGTTTGCCATAGGATGGGGGAATGTTGGTTCTAGATATGAGATTCCCATGCAGCCTATGATTTTTTGTGATGTTTTTGATGCTTGGGGCATAGATTTCATGGGTCTCGTTCCTAATAGCCAAGGTTTTGAGTACATCTTGTTAGTGGTAGATTACTTGTCGAGACGGGTGGAGGCTATTCCAACCCAAGCCGCAAATAGTAGGATTGTGTGCAAGTTCATAAAGGATCATATTATTTCACGGTTCGTGGTACCTAGAGTTTTGATTTCTGATGGGGGTAGCTATTTTGTGAATAAACAAGTGAAATACTTAGTAAAGGACTATGGATTTGAGCATATAGTAACTAGTCCTTACCACCCATAGTCTAATGGCATTGCAGAGGTTTCAAATAGAGAGGTGAAGAGCACTCTTCAAAAGTTACTCCATCCCGATTGGAAGAACTAGTCTCAGTTGTTAGACCAAGTTCTGTGGGCTTATAGGACGGCCTACAAAACACCTCTTGGGACTTCACCTTTTAGAATGATATATGGCAAGACATGTCATCTGACAACTAAATTCATTCATAAATCTGAGTGGGAAATAAAATCAACTGGACATGTCACTTAGGGAAGTTATGTAGAGACCTTGACTTAAATAAGTTGGTGGAAATCTGCAACTGAGCCTATGATAGCAACTTGATCTATAAGGACAAAGTTAAGAAGTGGCATGATTCACATATTAGATGCAAGAACTTTATCCCAGGATAAAAGGTATGGTTGTTTAATGCAAAGTTAAAGATTTTCCATGGGAAACTTAAATCAAAGTGGACGGGTCCTTTTATAGTAAAGGAAGTGCATGAAAATGGCAGTGTAGAGATTTCAGAGCTTTTAGAGAATGCACCTTCCTTTGTGGTTAGCGTACAGTTACTTAAGCATTTTTTGGAATCAAAAGAAAGATTAACTCTTGTTGAAGTGATTTACTTCATGCCTAGTGATTCAATTTTAGATTTCTCAGGAAAGGCATGATTCGTCAATATAGATTCAAATCACTAGATTCAGCATCAGCAGATTCTTATTCTTCCTGACTTCATTCTTGTAGATTTTCTTTGACTTTTATTCTTTTTTCTACCTATACTTGGACTATTTTCAACCTAAGTATAGGGGAGGAGTCTGTCCCTACATTCTTAATTATTTATTTTTGTGTTTATTCTTCGGTCTCTTCTATGTGTTTACCTCTTTTTATTTACTTAGGTTTTTCAAAAACTAAGTATAGGCGGACCATTCTTGTTTATTCATTTTTACTTATTCTTTCCCACACTTGTATTATTTTGGTCATCAATTCTAGCATTCTTTTACAATTAGTTGAGCTATGGCTTCATTTTACTTTGTGCTATGAGGACATAGCAAAAGCTAAGTATAGGGGGTCTACCATATATATTACATATATACTTTAGTCATAGCTCATATTTTTAAATTTTTCAAACTTTTTGGGGCTACGGTATCATATTATATTCTTTGAAATGTTACTGTACAAAATGATTTTTGAAAATTATATACATATTTTATATGGTTTTCAAACATTTTGTGTAGTTTGAGAAAATACGACTTGACATGTGTTAAAAACCAAATTTATGTGACAATGTAAAAAGTTTTCAAAATTATTTTCAAAAACTAAGGGTGTGCGGGAATTAACCCAACTCTTGCAATTAATCTTAAAAAAATCATTAAATATGTTTTATCTCTTCAGTCTCTTTGAGTATTAGGTTCTCGAGAGGTTGTGATGGTTTATTGAACTGTCTTGTCCTTAGTCTATATAATGTTGTCTTCTTTTAGAGTCTTTCAGAGTTTAACATGGAGAAAAGTTTGGATTTCAATTCTTTATTTTGGAAGATGAAGTCGATCAAAAGTTCATTGAAAAGAGTTATATCGGTCATGGAAGATGATTTATTGATAGAGGAATTAGATATGGAGCTACCGACACCTTTTCTTGAGGATATTCAGTTCTTAAATTATTAATTATCATCCTTCTTATAAGTTGGGTCATCCTTGATTGTCTAATTTTTCTTTTCTAAGAAAAACCTAGAAGTTTTTTGCTGGATACAAGGGTTTGATTTATCTTCCATGATTTTGATAATGTTTTAGGCTTCCCACGTAGACATGGACTTCACTTTTGAGGAAGAATGGCATCATTCTAGTATATTCAGATTTCAAGTCGATGAGGATCTTTCCTATTCATATTCTAAAGTGTTCTCTGTGAGAAAGAAACAAATAAAGTATAAGGCAACCTGTGATTTCAAACCTCGATGATTCAATATTTATTTTAAAGGAGCCAAAGTTTGTAGTGTTGTGTTGGGTATCCTAGTGTTGTTCTTCGTGTTATCTTTATGTTGTTCTATTAAGGGTACCCATTCTTATATTCTTGTCTTAATAGAGTTAATAATTCCTTTATTATTTTGTAAATAACTACTTGCTAACTTATTGATTGGTGTCTGTCCTTGATACTTTCACAATGAACGCGAGCTTGAGATGACTTTTAACACTTGGTTTAAGGATTCCATAGACTTAGAGTTGTCATGTCTTAATCATTAGGGTCTTGCACTTAAAATTTAAACTTCCCTAGTTAAAAGATATGCATTCTATATTGCATGCTTAATCTCCATTAAAGAATTCGACCATCACTCACTAAACATGATTGCAGTCATGATTGAGATGAGTCAAGATATCACCAAGGAAACTAGGATTTGAAGCTAGAATTTTGACTTGATTTCTATGGTGCTCGAGGACGGGATAAGATTAATGATGGCTTCATGAAACTTGAGTGTCAGCAACATAGCCAATATGGGACATGTTCTCATGCTATCTCTTGACTTTGACCTAAAGTTCTAGTATGTGATGAAATGAAAATTAATTAGTTGATCAGTGTGTGTCAATCCTTGGTAAAATAGTGTATCTACCCAAAAAGAAGGGAAGTTCCCTTAAATAAAAGATGATGAAAAATAAAAAGCAAAAATCAAACAAGTGGTGAGAACTTCCAACCTTTAAGTATCCAATTGGACCAAAGTTTTAGGCTTTTATGAGTCGGGCTAGTACCTCAAAAAGGGCTCAGCTTCGTTAGTGATACAAGTCTGGGTACAAGTCTATTAGATGCTTAAAGAAGATGTATCCCAGTGTACTCCCAGGAAAACAAGTCCAGATAAATCAAATTCCATTTTGACGGACACATTGATTGGCAAAATAAAAAAATGAAAATTGATTTGAGTATTGGCACTTGAGAGAATCTTGTTCCAATGAGAGGAAGTGAAAATAAGTACACAATCCTATATCCTCGATAATCTGGTCTTCCTTTAAAGTCTGACAAACTAAAGAGACGGTGGAATGAAGCAAGACTATATTCATTCCCTAGTGTTGAGGATTGGGTCCTCAGGGGATGTTATGAGATTGGAATTCTTGGTGATATCGAGAGTCTACTCTTATGAGTGCAATCAACACAAAGTCATACTTCACACTTTTATGTACATTAAGAGTCTGACAATTAAAGGATTCGAATTCCTTTTGATTAAAACTTGGATCAACTTAGACTCTTAAGATTTCTATAATTAGTGTTCGAGGTCAGATTAAGCCTTGTATGCTCACATGCACATGTCAGGGATCTCACTAACTAAGCTAACTGTCTAAAAAATTATTTATTTATTAGCTTGAGGACGAGCTGAGCTTAAGTATAGGGGGTGATAAAAGTCTGATTTATCTACACAATTAAATCATATTATCTCTTTATATTAAAGTTTTTAATAAAATAACCCATCAATTCCTTGTAATTAATATTTCATGTGTTCTAATTAATAACATTAATTAGTGCATATTATTTAACCATAATATTGTGCTTTATTTTATGTATTTATTTATTATGAAAAATATAATAAAAAGTTAGTGTAATATTATATATAATAATTTTTATATAAAATATAAAAAAACCAAAAAAACAAAAGAAAATGAAAGAAAAATGTTTTGTATTGTTTTAAATTGTATTTAATTTTTATCTTTTATATATGGCCTCAGCTCTTCTTGTGTTCTACATGAAAGTTGTAGATCTCATCGAGATCTACAAGTTATGCTTTAAGTTTTTTTCCCATTATTTTTCTTTCTATTTCTTTTCGGTTTATTTTGTATTTATTCAATTCTTTAATTACCTATTGGTCACGTGGCGCCACCATGGTCGCCTACATGGACACTCCTCATCGCTTGATCCCGTCCGCACCAGGCTCATTGGATCATGATCCAACGGCGTTGGTGTGTCTTCAACCTCCTACCATTGGAGCTTTAAAGCGACACGACGCTTCACCAGCCTAACTTCTCCCCTTTATGCCAACCACCTTTGACATTCTCTTCCTTCGAAACTACCACCAAGCAGATCACCTTTCATCACTCTTCTTCGCAATCCATTTAACTCCTCCCAACTCCGTCTCTCCCTTTTGTGGGTGTAGGTTGAAACCACAACCATCAACAGCCCTTCATCAATTTCCACACCTCAAAACCTTGCCTCCGACCAACTTCCATCCGGATCCGCCACTCCGAAACATGTAACCTAGCCTTGTCCTCCTCCAGTGACAGTGAGAGGATGAATTTGATAGCAACGGATGTCGTTACAAGTCCAGCGAGATCCTTGGTTTACCACCAAGTCACAGACCTCCATTGGTTCTGCTTGAGCTTCGTTCTTCAGCCAAGATTGTAAAGCAAGGACCCAAAGCTCTCAAGCTTTGTTTTGTCTAGCGTTCCTTCTTCAATCTTTAGTCGATTTCTATGCAACTTCCAGGTAAGTTCTCTTTGATTTTATTTTCATTCATTTTTTGCCTATTTTTCTCGAATACATTTCTTGCTCAAAACATGATCTGATCTCATTGACTTCATCGCAATCCCTCCATTATCCACATGTTCATTTCCATGTGTTTATGCCACTTCTCCGTGATTGTGTACACCTCGATTCATTCCATGCTCCACCTTAGCATGGAACCCATTGGGATTTGACTCCATCACCTCAAGATCAACCCTCTCTTCGCCTCACAACATGTTCAAATCGTTCACCTGGGTTTGGGTTCCTCATCTAATATTTGCAGGACTTCAATAGCTGGGAATTAACGGGGCTCCATTCAAGCTTTTCAGGTTCAAGTAATAGACGTAGATTGGAGCATCCTCAGACCATTGGATCATCCTCCTTGCATCATCATCTTTGTCAAGCCTACATAACTTGCTTTATGATTTAACATCCACGTGGAGTCTAGGAGGATCTTTCCATCGCTTACCAGAGTCCAGTCCGAGCTCCAATACCAACAGAGGAGAGGAAGAACAGAAGAGGAGCAGCAGTTGTTGATCTCCCCGAATTGGGCAAGATCCGACAGTATGGATTGCACGATGGAGTCTGCTTCCGATCTTGCATTTAATACCTTCATTTCGAGTGTCGAACTAACTCCGAGCCTGCATCAAGCATCATAATGAAGACATGTGGGTTCGAGCCTATTTCCGAACCTGCATCCAAGCCTACCCTGGTGATGAATATCCATTTCATCACCTTTATTCTATCATTTTATCCTTAAAAACCTAGTTAATGCATGTAGATAGCATTATTTTGTGCAAACTAACATTCATTATGTGTTTCATTTATTGTATATAAAATATTATTTTTAGTGCCAAAATTATAGAATAAAGAAAAGAAAAGAAAATAATAAAATGCCAAAGGTATTTTATGACCCAAAACCTCGAGACCTAGGCATCTTGATGACTGGGTCGACAATGAATAAAGTAGGGGGAGATAAGGGCCAAAAATCACAAATAAACTCCATTCTTTTATTTAACAATATTGCATTTTTGGAACCGATTTTATTTACCATCTTTTATACCTCAAATAAAAAACTGTGTACATAAAAGTTGTAGATAATATTATATAGAAAAATATTAAATTGAGTTTACACAAAAATAATATAAAGTACACAAGTTATACTTAGAATAAAAAGCGAAAACCCAAACTTCTCAGGCCCATATCTCCTAAAAAAACCAAAATGTATCAAAATCACTTTAATTGTATATAAATTTTAATAAGATATTTAATGAAGGTAGTTTCATTTAATTTGGAGTTAACTTGTGAAAGTTAGGTTTTGGACCCCTATTGTACCAAATACATGATTAAAATATTCATTTTATTTATTCTTTATTATTTTTTACAATTTTATGTTTTATAATTTTGTAAATATTATTTATAATATAAGTACATATTTAGAAAAGAAGAAAACCATAAATAAAACATAATAATAAAATACTATACATAAATACATAGATGAAATATTTATAATTATACATACATATTTAATACCCCTATCTATTTAAGTGTACATAATAGATATGAAAAATACAATAAAAATAAATTTATGATTATAAAAATAAGTTATAAATATATAAATTAAGAAAATAAAATAATAAAATCAAAAACACAAAATAAAAATAAATGAGCAAAACATGGGCCAATATACCTACAAATATACCCTTAAAAAATAACTTGTAATAAATAACTTCATAAAAATAAATAAAAATTGTATTAAAATACTACATAAAAAAATTAACATTTTTTATTTTATACCCAAAAATTAATAAAATCATTTATTATTTTTAATTATTTAATTTTGAATAAAACTCAATCATAGTCTTTTAACAACTCTAGCCACCGTCTCTGTCTCATATTGAGCTCCTTCTGATCAAACAAATATTTTAAGTTTTTATGATCGGTGAATATTTTAAAAGTAGAACCATAAAGGTAGTGTCTCCAAATCTTCAAAGCGAAAACTACGACAACTAATTCAAGGTCATGTGTTGGGTAGTTCTTCTCATGTGTCTTGAGATGTAGTGATGCATACACAACTACCTTACCATGTTGCATAAGAATCGTCCCAAGTCCTTCTTTAGATGCAATAGTGTACACTGTAAACCCTTCACTCCCAGAGGGTAGAGTAAGGATGGGTGCAAATGTTAGGCATTCTTTCAGTGTTTGGAAACTAGTTTCGCATGCATCTGACCATATGAATGGAACTTCCTTCTCGGTCAACCTAGTCATTGGCAATGATATTTGTGAAAAGTCCTTCACAAATCTTCTATAATATCCAGCTAATCCCAAAAAAGATCGTATTTCTGTGACAGCCTTCAGGCGTTCCCAACTCATAACCGAACTAAACTTTGTAGGATCAACTGATATACCTTCCTCAGAAATAACATGGCCTAAGAAAGATACTTCAGATAGCCAGAAGTCACATTTGTTATATTTAGCATACAGTTTGTTCTTCCTTAGAGTTTTAAGTTCCTGCCTAAGATGGCGTTCATGCAGATACTTATCCTTGGAGTAAATAAGTGTATCATCAATAAAGACTACTACAAAGTGATCTCAGAATTCCTTGAATACTCTATTCATGAGATCCATGAAAGTTGCTGGGGCATTTGTCAGTCCAAAAGGCATAACTAAGAATTCATAATGCCCATATCTAGTTCGAAAAACTATCTTGGGAATATCTGTATCTTTAATTTTCAACTTATGGTATCCAGATCTTAAATGAATCTTGGAATACACAGCTGAACCCTGTAACTGATCAAAGAGATCATCTATTCCTTGTATAGGATACTTGTTCTTTACGGTCTTCTTGTTTATTTGTCTATAGTCAGTGCACAACCGCATTGACCCATCCTTTTTCCTGACAAATAAGACAGGTGCACCCCATGGTGAAGTACTAGGACGAATAAATCCTTTATCTAACAGTTCTTGCACTTGTACCTTTAACTCTCGTAACTCAGCCGGTGCCATCCTATATAGAGGGATATAGATAGGCTGAGTATCAGATATGAGAGAGATATCAAAGTCAATCTCTCACTCAGGTGGTAATCTAGGTAGTTCCTCTGGAAATACATCGGGAAACTCGCACACTATAGGTATATCTTCCATCATTCTATCTAGCCCTGATGTAATGGTTACATAGGCTAAATAACCTTTTCATCCTTGCTCTAACAACTGTTGTGCCTTCAATGTAGAGATATATTCAATATTATCATTGGATGTCTTTCCAACGAACTGAAACTCTATCGAGTTAGGAAGGTGAAACGTTACTGTCTTCTGAAAACAATCAAGACATGCATGATGCCTTTCTAACCAATCCATTCCTAGGATAAGATCAAAGTCCTCCATTTTGATTAGTAGTAGTGAAATAGGTAACTGATGCCCCGCTATCAGTACTATACAATTATCATGGATTTCTCAGATTATAAATACTTGTCCTCCTGGTCCCATGATCAGATAGGACTATTGTACTTCTACTGGAATCTTACCCAAAGTGGGCACTAACCGTCGAGCAATAAATGAATGTAAAGCACCAGAATCAAATAAGGCATGTACTGAAAATCCATGAATAGTAACGGTGCCTCGTACATCCGTGCCTGGGTTGTAGGCTTGTTCCTAAGTAATTACATTAGGAATAGGCAAGCTAGAACCAGCAACACTTTGTGGTGGTTGCTGTGTAGGAGACGATCCTTGTGAGCCACGACCTCTACCATGTCTTCCTCTGCGTGTTGCTCCATTGCTTGAGGTGGATGTTATACAGTTAATTGGGGTTGTTTAAACCCTTACCCTCTCAACTTCGGACAATCTTTCTTGATGTGGCCTTCCTGATGATAGTAAAAACACACACGTGCTCCTGTTTGAGCTGAAGACCTAGCCACAGAGGTGCTAGCTCCTGTTGTTGAGTTGTGAGGATATAGTGGAGGTCTAGAGAAACCCCTTCTTCTAGATAATTCCTGGCCCAAACTCTATGGCGAGCTTATATTAGACCTGACTAGATGATAATTATTGTATCTTCGGTTATAATTCGCCTTATGTTTGGATGGTCCACCAGTCAAGTGGAAGCTTCTTCTTTGACAGTTTTCATCCCTCTCCATCTCATTACGAGTTGCGATGTCCATGGCTTCATCTATAGTGGTGGTTCTAAAACCTGCAAGCTTCTCTCTCAAATCTCCCTGAAGACCGCTAACAAATTTGGTAAGACACTCTTGTGGTGAAGCTTCTAAAGCTGGGGAGTAATGTAGCAGCTCCGTAAAGTGAACATGATAATCTCGTACATTCTTGGATACTTGGATCAAATAAGCTAACTCCCTCCTCTTCAATTCTTCTCAATGGGAGGGACAGAAGTGAGCTCGGAATCTTTCTCCAAAAATATCCCATGGAACAGGATCTACTGATTTCTTGGAAATGCCTCTCCACCATCGTCTTGCGTACTCTGTTAAGAGTAATCAGCGAAGTGCACCCAAGTATCTGCTGGTGCGTGTATTATTCTCAACCGCCTGCTGACGTCATCAAGCCATAGTTCTGCCTCAGTAGGTGTCACTATGCCTTTAAATCGAGTAATATTTCCCTTTCGGTAATTGTCTAGTAGTGTTTGGTGTCTAAGAAGGGCCTTCTCCATTGCTCCTTCGACCGCGGTAGGAGTTGACTTAGTTGAAGGATGGTAACTAGATTCTTCCTCAGAAAGATGGACAGAACCTTCAATCCTAGCTTCCGTAGGCTTAAATGCCTTGGGTCTCTCAGCTTGTGCATTGAGTCTCTCCTCCAATGCTTGCTGCCTTTGCCTCATGTCTTGGAGTATTGTCATCATAGGCGCTAATTGTCTAGACATGTCTTGGTCTACCAAGATCTTGGGATAAGTCAAGGCCAAAGGTTAGGTCCTATATGTCTTAGCATGATGTACATAAGGAATAATAACTTGTGAATGGTACTGCAGTCAATTATTAAGATCAAAGGATCTTAATACAAGCTTAGTTTCTGAATACCACTCATAATTTTCAATTACTAAATAAATTACATGAGTAACCGAGCTCTGATACCAATCTGTTGCGACCCTAATTTCGGACCGTCGGATCCTCCCATATCTGGATCTGGTTGCTCAGCAATAATTTATTCAGCAATCACAACTAACATTCAGAAACAGACTGCAATTAAAAATACTCAGAAGAAAGTATTTTAACACTTTTCCATTCACAAAATAAGGTTCACATAAAACATTGTTCCACTATAACCATTTACATGTACATCAGCTTGAAAGGAAAATATCTACTGTGGCTGGTTGGATGACTATGTTAACTGGATGGATTACTAAAGTCCTTGCGATTGCTCACCGACACCTGTTGGGTTTTCCATAAATCATAAGATAAAAATTAGCGAATGCAAAGTAACGAAGAAGAGAAAAGCAAACAAATTGTGTATTTTTTTCAAAACTAGTTATCATGAATGATTTCTTTCATTCTCGTTAATTTAAGTCATATTCCTTGCTATTCCACATCAGGGATTAGTTCAGGGGAACCCCACCATCTTGGACTCCGAAGCCGTGGATACTTTGGGATTGGAGATTGTGTTGATATGGTGAGCTTATGCTGTTGTACGTCGCCTCAACCAATCCTCCAATACTACCCTCACAATTTTCCTTTTCTTTTATTAATCAGAGTTTCAAACACTTAGCCTGGAACACAAAGGAGCACACCGTCCTCAAGGACCCGATTGCTTAAAACCTCAGGCTAACCTTTAATCGCATAACCTAGCAGCTGTAAAGACATGTTATCGTGACCCAGCCTCTATTGAACCACCCGTACCTCCACATGGCATGACCACACCTTCCGTCGTTCAACCCGAATATATTGGCATCCGGTACCACGCATTGCAAATCATTCATTTCGTGCGCACTTATCAAAACAAGGCAATCGTGTACCACCTAGGTAGGGTCACACCAATACGGGTTCCTTCCGACAAACCTACCGGTTGCATGCCCGACCTGTAGTTCTACTCCCAATCATTTCTTAATGTAACACATGATCTCTTTCATGATCCAAACCAACAAATATCAATTCCCATGATGTACTTCCTCAATTCAGCCTTATTTTTGCATAACCATAAAATACTGAATATAGACTTACACATATATTAGTTCATATATTTATATACTCATAATTATGCTCATTTTAACTTCTAAACCCTCACTTTCAAAGACACTACATCAATTCGATGCTTAGACCTTATTTTAGTTGAAATCACAAAGCAACTTTTCATATTTTCTCAAAAATAGCCAAATTGGGTTCTTCGTAATGAAGAACATAAAATCAGAAATTTCAACGATCTCATATGAAAACCCAACAGCAAAAGGAAGGATTTCGTTACCTAATCAAGCTCTCTCTCATGTATGCAATGCTTTATCATGTTCTGTTTTCAGAAAGGATGTTTTAAGGCTCCTGAAAAGATCGAAATTCATTTTCGTATCAAAAAAACACTAAGAACATTTCAAGAACGTGAAGAACGAATGAAGAACACGAAGAACGCGAAGAACACGAAGAACATATTTTCTCTTGAAATTTAAGCAGAGCTTCCCCTTATACGGGGTAATATTTCTAGGAACATTTCAGCAGTGTTTTTCCTTATATCGGGACATATTTCTCGGAAAATTTCGATAGAGTTTCCCCTTATATCGGGATATATTTCAAAATAAAAATGAAAAGAGTTTCCTCTATTAAATCAATCGAGATAAAAACAACAATGAAACTGAAAGAATATAATCAAACTGCATGCGATGGAGAATCGGTAGACACCACGCGTCTTAGGTGAGTGAATGTGTGACGAATCACAGGGTTCACTAACGTGCATAGCCGCCCGCACCTAAGTAGGTGATGAATTTGCGATTCGTCATCTTTGTTCATTTATTTTAGCTTAAAATCCCTTATAAAACACCTGCATATAACACTAACTCCATATTCTTACTAACATATCTGTGTGTAAATATTGTACACTTCTTACTAATTTTAACCTAAAATAAATAAAGAAAGAAAGAAAGGAAAAATAAAGAAAATAAAATAAAATTAAAAAAGGAAGACTATATACAGGCTGACCCAAACCTCGAGAGAAGGTCAAGACTTGACCTGATCGACCAGGAATAAAGTTGGGGGAGATAGGGTCCATAAGCAGAAAATCGAAAAAAATGTGTGTGTTGATGTAAATACTTCTCGCTTATTTTGTGTATATATGTATAAATTTGACACTAATTTATTTGTGCATTAATTGACCTCAAATCAAATAACTTTGAAAACCAAAGTTATAAATAAAAATGTGTTCTAATTAATAAAAATAATTGCACAATTAAATCATGTACAAAATAAAGTAACCACACTTGGAAAAAGCCACTAAGAACTAATTGATAGACTAATTCTGGCTCCATATGAACTCAAATTGAACCAATCTCACTTCCATTGGATTCTAAATTAAATTATCTTTAAAATGGCTGTGATTTAAAAATTTTTGGAGTTACAAGTAAAAAGTTGGTTTCTGGGGTGGTTTGTGCAATTTTCCCATGTATTTTGTACATATTATATTTGTATATATTTGTAAATATTTTTACTAATTATTTAAAATTAAAAAAATATTTTTTTTAAAAAAAAACTAATTTCCTCATTTACCCTTGTAGATAATGTCATATTCATATACAGCATATGAATATATCTTTTTTCTTAACTAACTCCACAAAAAAATAAAAAAAATCATTTTTATTTTTCCAATAAATAAAGTGATGAAAATTCAAAAAAAAAGATAATTATGTAAATAGTTTTATCTCTTTTTATCTTTATCTCATATCAATTTTTCATCTCTCTTATCTCTTTATCCAAAAAGTCAAAAAATTCAAATTTCATCTCCATTATCTTTTCTATTTATATGGCTCCTTCTCCCTCATTCCAACTTGATCAATCTTTAGAGAGATGAGCCCAATCTTCGAGAGAAAATTTCGTCGAGAAAAGTGCCTAGCCTCCGAGCCGTCTGGTGATAGCGAGTCGGCCTTCGCTGAGGCGATCACGGCTCATTTCCGCTCCTAAGGAGAGATCCACATTTTTCTTATTTTTATCTTAGGTTAATCTTAGTTTCATTTGTCGCATTTTTAATTCCATTGTCATTTTATTTTTCTAGGTCTTAAAAAAATCCATCATGATTTAATCCGCTTTGACTCGATTTTTCATCTCACGTTCTTTATCTCTCCACATTCAATTTCTATCTTTCACGATCTATCAACTCCGACCACTCATGGTGGTCGGAGAATCAGATTCGATACCTTCCATTTACACCGGATCCTTGTTCATTTTTCTATTTGTAAATAAATAAAAATAATAATACAAAAAAATTATTTGTTTTCTTGTTCTCTCTAACATTTGTTTTGCAGGATCATATTAAAAAAACATAAAAAAATACAAGAAAAAAAGAAATTTTTTATCCTTTCTCCTTAGTTTACAGTTGTTGTTAAAAAACAAAACAAAAAAATATACATTTTTTTCTAATCTTTTTCAGTAGTTTAAAAATAAAAATAATAAAAAAAACAAAACAAAAATAAAAAAATTATTGCAGCAGACGGTGGGCCGCCACCCGCGCCTCCAACCAATGTGCCGCAGCCGCAGCAGGCCGCGACCCCAGCAGCAGCGCTGCCCGTCCAGGCACACGGCCCGAACGTCAACACTCCTACGTGGCAGGTCGCTGCTGCCTCAGCCTAGGCGCCTGTGCCCCCCCCCAGAATGCCAGCGCCACCTCACCGCCTTGCGTAGGCCGCACCTCCCTCCGCTCGGCAGCGCAGCCCACGCCCACGCCACCGCGGTCGGCTCCGCCGCACCGCTGTCTGTGGCAACCTGCCCCGCGCCCCCTGCTCACCATCGCCGCCTGGTCTTTTATGACCGTGCCCCCATTCATCTAGCTCGTCGATCTAGATCCACTGCGGCCTTCGCGCCACCCGACCCACACCCCTCCACATGCGCTGCCACCTGCAGCGGCACCCCTATCCTCTTCGTGACGGCGCCCCATTGCTCCCCTTATGGGAAATGAAGACAACGCACAAGGAACCCTAAGGGGTATTTTCAAATAAAAAAATCTTTGACGATATTGCGAAAAAGTCCTAGGAAGTTTTTAAAATTGGCAAAAGAGTCCTCACCTCCAGAATGTCACGCGTATTACACATATTTGCTGGGTAAATTTTGTTTTACCTCCTGCATTTTATTTCTGTTAATTATTTCTTGCAAAAACATTGAACAAATTGCATTTTAGTATCTGATTCTAGAAAAATAACTTGTTTGCTCTCTTTGAATGGAATAAATGTTTTTATAGTTGTAAAAATTCTAAGAAAACTTCTACATGTTCCTTCTGTAGTCTTTATCATTGTATAATTTTTTCATCAATTTTTGTTTCCAGTTGATATTTTTAAAAATTCAAAAATAATGTCTTTTTGCTTGCCCGAATTTGAAAATTCATAAAAATTTGAAAATAACTACAAAAATTCCAAAAAAAAATTAGAGTAGTTTTGTTTAACTGCCTTTTAATTTCTTTCCATTTTTCATGCATTAACTCTTTATAAAAACCAAAAAATTACGAAAAACAAAAATTCTTAAAAAATTGTAGAGAATTCTAGAAAAATCCAGAAATTGTGATTTTAGTTCTTATTTGTAGATATTTGCATATAGTTCGTTATAAAAATATATGCCAGAGTTTTGGGCACTTAAAATATTTTTAAGTTGCAAATTACTCCAAGTTGTGCACAATTTCGCATTTTCTCACTATTTTTTAGAAAAAATAAAAAATCTCAAAAATCCACAAAAATTCCCAAAAACATTCCAAAACTTTTAAAACCCAAAAATATTTTCTCTGAATTTTTTTGAGCATTTTTGTAAAATTGAAAATTACAAAAAAAATGGTGTGCATATTTCTTGTGCTTGTGCATATTGTTCGTTATTTAAAAATAATAAAAAATGCAAAATCAAAACCACTAAAAATTTGAAAATTAGAAAATACAAAAAATAGAAAAAAAATAAAAAAACTAAAAAAGATAAAAAAAATCACAAAAACCAAGGATCGTTATCCTTTGAGATTCCAATTTTTCTCTTAAATTGATTTTTGATTAATTGAATAACCCTCGGGATTTGTAGCCTCCCTGAGTTTGACCTTGCCTGCTATACAGGTTAATAAGTAGCAAAAATAAAAAACAATTGTTTGTCGCGGGATTTTTGGGGATAGCAACGACTATTATTTATCATCAATTTCCAATCCTTGAAGAAAACGTTTCAACAAAATGGAGATGTTGCCGGGGAGGCACTGCAAGGGTAGTTAGGTTTCTCTTTTGACCTGCTATTCTTGGTTGTAAATATTTGTTTACATTTTTACCATTCACTTCATTGTTTATATCCATTGCATTCATTTCATTTTTTTCTCATATTTGATAATTGTGTTTCTTACATGTTCTCTTTTCTTTTTCTTGTGAGGGCCCGCGGAGCGAAGGAGGCGATCCTAAGAGAGCCGAAGCACCCAAGCGACGTGGAGGCGGCTTGATTCTTCACCAAGCCACAAGATAGTGTGATAAGAGGAGATGAAGAATTAAAAAATAAGAGAGAGAGAGAGAGTTTTTTTCTACCATTTGAACTCTTGTAAACGAACATTCATTTGTTGCGGGGTCGGTTTTGCCAAGTGCTGGTGCACTTGGGGGACCTCACCGATTTTGTTTTCATCGCCTTTATTTTTCTTTGTTTCCCGCAGATTTCGTGAGCTGCCTCTCGATTGCTTTAGTTAATTTGCTTGAGTCAGGTAATTAATTAGGTCCAAACACCCTAAATAAGAAATTTCTGTGCCTATAGAGTAGAGCGTAATTTGGACATAGTCAAATTAACTTGTTCTTGCCAGTTAATAGAAGCTATCATCTAGGATGGCTCACTTGCATTTGCATATAGGATAGTTTATTTCAATTCCGTGCGGATCACTTGCATGTAGAGTGCTAGAGACAAGGTACGCATCTCTAACCCCTGCTTGCATCATTGTTTTTAATCATGCATTGGCATTTCCGATCTCCTTCCTTGTTTTCACTCACATAAGTTAAAAAGGAAATTGGACACTTGGTAGGCAATTCTTTTAAAATATTTTAAACAAGTGACAACTGCCTAAAATACGGGACTACTAAAGAAAACTTGACCCTAAAATAAACACAAGGCAAATCATTGTTTTGGGGAGAGTAACCCCCTTATTGTTTGGTTTGATTGAGCGAGAGAGCGACCCACACACTAGGATAGAGACACGCCCGAACTCTTTTCAGACTACTATCTTGGGTTAGTCGTTCTCCAATGAGGATCTCTCCGGTAACCGGTAAAGTGGCCCGTGACGTCCTTAACAGATTGAATTGATCGGGTAGCCGGTAAACAGTCTGTAATTCATATTGGCTGGGAAAGATCTAACTTTAGGATTGAGCTTGTCTTCTGAGAGCATTGGGTTCCTAACAGCTCGCTCTAACCGCTCTGATATATTGTATTCTCACCAAACTCTAAAATTGACAAGATAATTGATCGAACCTTAACGGTCTTCACTTTGAGTTGAGTTGGTTAACTGGGGGTTTGTATTGTGTTTGATTGCTTGTGTGCTTGCTAGATCCTTCTGTGCATTGGCGCCTTTTTCTCCATATCTTTTGACTTGACCACTCGTACTCTCCTGATCTCGTCTTTTGTTTCGGAGACGGCCGACTGGAGTTATTTTAATCCGATCTTCGCGGAAATCTCGTACTCTCTAGACGATCCACCTTCCTTTTTCCAGGAGGACTTTCCTCCTGATTTTTGTGCATATCCACCTAACCCATTATTTCAGGAATCGGAGGACTTTGATTTTCACCCACCCTCATTCAACCCACCCGATCCTGGGATTTTGGAGTCACCTTTCATGATTTCCATACTTGAGACACTGAACTAGATGATGGAGCATATGAATTCGAGGATTAGCAATCTATTTAACAATAAAACGAGCCAAAACGTTGCTCCACTATTTAAGGATATTGATTCACTTGAGGATAATCATGAAAGCTTATAATCGCCCAAAATAAAAAAATGAAAAAATTTTCAAAATCCAAAAAGATTCTGCGAGACGCATTGTCGATTCATTTTGTGATGAGAGGACCCAAATGTCCGATCATTTACCCGCACATATATCCACCACATGTCCCGATCTTGACCCCAAGGATTCCATTATACAGACTACTCTTGGCGATCCTTGTGTAAATGTCTATTCTGACCTCCTCCCTTGTATGGATGAGGTCCAAAAATTCAAAAAAATATTGACTGAACCTGAGGTGTTGGCCACCATTCACAAGATTATTAAAGACCCACTTCGATAGGCCATGACAGATTTATCTACTCCTCAACACAAGAACAGAAAGTGAAGGAGAAGATCTGAACGTCACATCTTGACCATAGCCACTGCCTACGCCATCTCTCACTGTCCGTATTTTAGGAAAGGGAACACTGCCACACCTCTTGTGAGTTGATCCATATCTAACTATTCTTGTGATAACACTCTCCTTAACGGCGGTTCATCAATCAATATAATACCTTCTCTATGGTACAATCTCTTCATCTTGGGCATCTCAAGAAAACCAGGATGATAGTTCAATTTGTTGATGGATCTATCAAGAGGCCGAAGGGAATTCTAGAAAATGTTGTCATTCTCATTCAGAGCATGAACTTCACTTCTGATTTTTTTGTAATGCCCATGGAGACCTCCAAGCCTGTGGAACACCCTCCAATTATCCTGGGACGGTTTTTCCTCGCCTCTGCGGGAGCTATTATTGATTATGGTTCAGGAGAGATTTGCTTCCGTTCAAATGTAGGGAGCGATGTGTTGATCACTACACCCACTACTGACCAGAGACCTGCATCTCATGAGAGCTCTCCCGTGTTAGCCAACCTCAAAGAATTTGACCTCAATGATAATATCAGAGATTCTTGTTATATGTTGGATGATAATTAAACCCATGAACTCCTCTTCAAGGAGGAAGACTCGGAAAGCATAGACCTTGGAGTTCCCCCTTCTGGTATGTGGAGATGTATTGATGACATCCGTGGAATTTACATGATAGACACCCTAGGGCGGAAAGCAGACCCTGAGACTAGACAGGACGGACATGATTCGACTACTTCCACTGATGTGTTCGTTCCTATTCACCCTGATTCAGATGAGACCGATCAGGCCAAATTTGATTTGATTGTGTTTATAAAGGAATTTGAGCCTTTTGATAAAGATGATGATCCGGTAAAGGCTCTCCAGGCTGAAATTGATCCTACTTTTTCTGATAATGATTTCGAGCCATTTTACTTTGATGTTTGCAAAACTTCCAATGCCGAACATGACCACAATACTTCCAATAACCGGTTTAGGCCTGCACAATCTGAAACCACTGAGGATACATTCTTGGTCGATCCTACTCAGTTTATGTCTAATGATGATCCCAACTTCGACCTACACCTTGTCAAATCCATACCTCAGCGGTCTCGCAAGAAAGTTTGCTTTCGACCTTCTTGACCTTTGTACATCCACACCTCTTGTATATCCTTTCATTTCACTCTTTCTTCTCCTGTTTTATCATTCTCCCCTTTTCTGTGTGTATATATGATATCTTTAGGATGTGCTTTATCCTAAGTATAGGGGGGTGAATGATTTGTGTTGTTCATATTCATCATGTTCATCACTCTTGTTGTTGCCTATACTTAGGGATACTCTACCCTAAGTATAGGGGGTGATGTTGGTCATATCGTGTGTTTTTATTTTTGAGTCTGTACATTCTCTTCATCGGTTTTTCCTCTTTTGTACACTCTACTATACTTAGGATTATTTGATCCTAAGTATAGGGGGGATCACAAACTTCTCTTCATTTTATCTTTTCATTGAGTCGTTGTAGCATAGGAGTCTTTTCACTTTTCTATACTTAGCATGAGTTATGTCTTCCTTTTTTCGCTCTCTGATCACTATGAGGACAGAGTTCGAGCTAAGTATAGGGGGTGTCGTATATATTGTATATATACTTTAGGCATAACTCGTACTTTTAAATAGGTTTATTTGGGGGTTATGTTTATAATTGTGTAAATCCACGAGTGTAAAAAAACAAAACAAAAACAAAACAAAACAAAAACACAAAAAAGAGAAAAATATAATAATAAAACAAAAAAATCTTGTATATACTTGTGTATATTTTACTAACCCTTCTTCTCAAAAAACAAAAAAAACAAAAATTTATAAAAACTTGCATTTTTAAAAAAAACCTTTCTTTTACATCTGCATTTTTCTTCAAAAAAATCCATAAAAAGTTCAAAATTAGAAAATTGTTTAAAAAATGTTCTTTTCACATGTGCATCATTTCTTTTCAAAAAAACCTTTGCATTGTTCATCTTTTCTTGCATTTGCAAGTGCATTTTTTTAAGGATAGTATTGACATTTAAACTATGTCTGGAATAAAATTGAAGAATCAATCTTAGTTGGACCTTAATCCACCTAATTCTCAGAGGAACTTCACCAAGAAATAGAATTTTAGAAGCTTCATGTCTTTGACTTAATTCTTTGAGTTCTACATGACAATGTGCAGCGTTTGACTCTTAGTGTCTAACATGGTCTCTTCATTCTGGGTACAACTCTAGAATAGGGAATTAATTCGTACTCTAGCACTTTGCACTTAGCTCAACTCAGACGGGATGTTGGAAGACTGTGTTAGTTTCTTCTCTAGTAGCGTGGAAATCTAAAGACCGGAGTACGGGTTGAAATAAAGATTCGAAAAAGGGATGGACGGCTGGGCATAATTTTTTCTAAGACCCCAAAACATGCACGGAAACAAAAAGATTCTATATCTGTGGGGGTACAACAAGATCCAAGTAGAACTACCAAAAATCCAAATACAAAGAAGCCACTACCAAATAAATATATGACCAAAAAGGTCCAAGCTTCAAGAAAACCTGCAGATCTTGGTAGAGACTCGGCTACACTAGCCAGCTTCACAAGGAGAGGTGACTACACTGGCTACCCTCCAGTTCTTTTCTCCTTCTTCTAACTTCTCCCCCAATTCGATTGTGAACACAGTGCGGCAAACCTTAGAAGGAAATACCTGACTCCCCGAGGATGAGTTACTGGAGAGGAGATTTGCATGGCAGTCTGGCATTCTGGACGGGAAGAGCTAAGACCTTTCACACACATGAGTCGATTGTTCAATGTTCATGGGGTATGCTTTGGGAAGAGGATTCATCTAAGATGACTTCTGAGTCGGAACTGTGACAATGATGTGTAGAACTTGAAGCCTGTCGATTTTAAAATTCTAAATCTCACAGAAGTTCCGACACTAATAATCCAAAGGTCCGACAGACCTCCAAACTACAATTTTATGAAGATAAGTTTAATACTCAAATATTATCCGACTTTCTTTATTTTCCCTTTCTTTTACTTTTTCTTCACTTATTCTTTCAATTAAGTGTTTGCTAAGGGACTAGCAAAGGTAAAGCATAGGGGGTGATGAATCTGCAATTCGTCATCTTTATTCATTTATTTTAGCTTAAAATCCCTTATAAAATACCTGCATATAACACTAACTCCATATTCTTACTAACTTGCATCTATGTGTAAATATTGTACACTTCTTACTAATTTTAACCTAAAATAAATAAAGAAAGAAAGAAAGGAAAAATAAAGAAATGAAAATAAAAAAAGGAATATTGTATACAGGCTGACCCAAACCCCGAGAGGAAGTCAAGACTTGACCTGATCGACCAAGAATAAAGTGTGGGAGATAGGGTCCTTAAGCAGAAAATCGAAAAAATATGTGTGTATTATTGTAAATGCTTCTCACGTATTTTGTGTATATCTGTATAAATCTGACACTAATTTATTTTTGCATTACTTGACCTCAAATCAAATAACTTTCAAAACCAAAGTTATAAATAAAAATGTGTTCTAATTAATAAAAATAATTGCACAATTAAATTATGTACAGAATAAAAGTAACCACACTTGGAAAAAGCCACTAAACACTAATTGAAAGACCAATTCCGGCTCCATATGAATTCAAATTGAACCAATCTCAATTTCATTGGATTCTAAATTAAATTATCTTTAAAATGGCTGTAATTTCATAATTTTTGGAGTTACGAGTAAAAAGTTGGTTTTCCGGGGTGGTTTGTGCAATTTTCCCATGTATTTTGTACATATTGTATTTGTATATATTTGTAAATATTTTTACTAATTATTTAAAAAATAATAATAAAAAAATTTTTAAAATAAAAAAGAAGCGAATTTTCTCATTTACCCTTGTAGATAATGTCATATTTGTATATAGCATATGTATATATTTATTTTTCTTAACTAACTCCACAAAAAATAAAAAAAAAATAATTTTTATTTTTCCACTAAATAAAGTGATAAAAAATTAAAAAAATAGATAATTTTGTAAATAGTTATATCTCTTTTTATCTTTATCTCATTTCAATTTTTCATCTCTCTTATCTCTTTATCCAAAAAGTCAAAAAATTCAAATTTCATCTCCATTATATTTTCTATTTATATGGCTCCGTATCCCTCATTCCAACTTGATCAATCTTTAGAGAGAGGAGCCAGATCTCCGAGAGAAAATTTCGTCAAGAAATTCCTAGCCTCTGAGTCGTTCGGTGACAGTGAGTCGGCCTTCGTTGAGGCGATCACTGTCCATTTCCTCTCCTAAGGTAAGATCCACATTTTTCTTATTTTTATCTTAGGTTAATCTTAGTTTCATTTGTCGCATTTTTAATTCCATCATCATTTTGTTTTTCTAGATCTTAAAAGATCCATCACGATTTGATCCGCTTTGACTCGATTTTTCATCTCATGTTCTTGATCTCTCCGCATTCAATTTATATCTTTCACGATCTATCAACTCCGACCACACACGGTGTTCGGAGAATCGGATTCGATACCTTCCATTTCTGTCGGATCCTCGTTCATTTTTCTATTTGTAAATAAATAATAATAATAATACAAAAAATATTTCTTTTCTTGTTCTTTCTAACATTTGTTTTGCAAGATCATATTAAAAAAACATAAACAAATAAAAGAAAATAAAAGAAAATTTTGTATCTTTTCTCATTTGTTTACAGTTGCTGTTAAAAAAACAAAACAAAAAAACCATTTTTTTCTAATCTTTTCCTACAGTTTAAAAATGAAAAAATAATAAAAAACAAAACAAAAATGAAAAATTTATTGCAGCAGACGGCGGGCCGCCACCCCCGCTGCCCACGCCTCCAACCAGCGAGCCGCAGCCGTAGCAGGTCGCGGCCCCTGCGGCAGCGCCGTCCGTTGATGAATATGTGATTTGTCATCTTTATTCATTTATTTTAGCTTAAAATCCCTTATAAAACACCTGCATATAACGCTAACTCCATTTTCTTACTAACTTGCATCTGTGTAAATATTGTACATTTCTTATTAATTTTAACCTAAAATAAATAAATAAAGATAGAAAGGAAGATAAAGAAAAGAAAAAAAAAGGGAGGAAAACAAAGAAAAGAAAATAAAAAAAGGAAGATTGTATACAGGCTGACCCGAAACCTGAGAGAAGGTCAAGACTTGACCTGATCGACCAGGAATAAAGTATGGGGAGATAAGGTCCTTAACCAGAAAATCCAAAAAAATGTGTTCTCACTTAT